>PVIA01000960.1:0-331167 GCA_004024845.1 Tonatia bakeri
CTTCTCCTTCTTCTTCCTCTTCTTCTTCTTCTTCCTCTTCTTCTTCCTTTTTTTTAAGTGAGCCATGGCACCTTGGCTGGTATAGCTCAGTGGATTGAGCTTGGGCCTGTGACCAAAGCGTTGCTGGTTGGATTCCCAGTCAGGGCACATGCCTAGGTTTCAGGCCAGGTCCCCAGCGGGGAGCACGCAGGAGGCAACCACACGTTGATATTTCTCTCCCTCTCTTTCTCCTTCCTTTCCCCTCTCTCTAAAAATAAATAAAATCTTTTTAAAAGGGGGAGCCTAGGCTACAAAGAAATAAAGACTTAAATTGTCTGAATTTCTTAAGCCCAAGGAAAAGGAAGGACATTTAGGGGAGTCTGTGGGTAATGAGCCCATTTTTTGACAAATCACTATTTAAAGGAGTTGGGGGCTGGAGTATAATGTTAGTCATCATCAGGCCACGTTCTTACTTCTATAACCAGGATACAGTTCAGAAATACATAAATTGGGAATGGTAAATTCCACAAAAGTTAATAAGTATTTTATTTTGAAAAGAGGCAAGGTATGATGTAGAAAACATAAAATGAAACAGCTGTCCATACCATATAGCTTTTTGCCATTTCCCTTGAGATACCTACATTTAGAATCAAATTCTTTAAGCAAAACAGTCACTTTCATAAACAGTTGCATTCCCTTTTGTTAATTGTAAAATAAACATATTTCTAGAAATGTAAGTGTCATATTTTGATAGTTTTGCCAAGGAAAAAGTTTTTAAAGGAGCAGTTGGTTGGAACCATTCCTGCTCCAAAATATTTTTCCTGCCAACCTAACATTTTACCATCTGTATTAGCCATTAAATATACCTTCCAAAAGCCCCATAGAATTGAAACTTTATGATGGAAGGGATGTGCAGGACCATTAACTCTACCTCTCAAGCAGGCCATTTAAGAAGTAGTCTTTTTTTAACACTCAAGCACTCTTTACCTCTGACCTCCAGCCAGTCCACTGTGTCCTCAGGTAGCCTGATCTGGTTGTTAGACATTCCTGGTCTTTGGAGAACAAAGAGTAAGTATGTTTTAAGTGCTACAAAGTATTTTTTTCCATAATATTGAGATGAAAACTACTGTTCTATAATCTCACTGATATTAGTGTCAAGTAAAACAAGCATAAGTTCCCTCTCCTGAGACAGCCCTTCATGTACACCTAGAGTATGTTTCTTATGCCTCACTTCTCTTTTAACATAAATAAACATTGCTTCATTATTCAGCCTTTCTTCATTTAAATAAGTCTAACTCATACCTATTCAAGGAGAATTTTCGTTTTTTTTTCAAAACTTCCTAAGACTTAAGAAAAAAAGACACTGAAATCTCTTTCTCTCTCTTTCTCTGTCATTTTCTCTCTCCCCCACCCTAACAACAGAGACTATGCCAGTAGTAGAAATTTTAATTCCTTTGAAAAGGAAAATGATAAAAACTAAGGAAGATATGAATAGAGGCAGAAGAACAGAAATTGCTGTTGTAATTGCATACTGCATTTTTTATTTTGTTTTTAGGTTTTTGGTCTTCATGGCAGATAATTCAAGCACAAAGAACTTCTTTTATTCATTGCCAGCTCTGAAGATGATAATAATAGCTATAACTCTCATAACTTAGGATCAGATCAAGGCTTAAATTGTTTAATCACAACAACAGCCTTGAAAGTCAGGAATGATTTTCTCCATTTTGCTAATGAAGAAACCAAGGATTTTTTAGGGGAGGAATATTTTACAGGGGCCAAAATTCAAATGCAATTATTCATGATTGTGATGCCTACGATATTCCCACCTGGTCATGGGGCATATAAAAATGACATCCTGTCACAGGAATGCTTTGATTCTAATCACACCAGTTGGAGAGCCTCCATTTATTCTGCATTCCTATTGATTTGATGCAAACTATAAAATGGATCAACCTTAATATTTTGGTAAAGGAAAGGGTTCATACATGAAAGACTGTATATTGTATGATTAGACTTATAGGAATTAAACAGAAAAAAATCATACCTATAATAAATAGAGCACGGGAATGGTCATGGGAAAGGGAATATGCTGCAAATGGATACAAGGGTTCTTTTGGAAGTAATAAAATGGACTGTGGTGATATTTGCACAATAATTTAAAATTTACTACATTAAAATGTGCACATTTGAACAGGGAAGTTTAGCTCTCACTGGTGTGGCTTAGTTGGTTGAGTGTCATCCAGCAAAACAAAAGTTCACCTGTTAAATTCCCTGTCAGGGCACATGCCTGAGTTGCAAGTTCAGTCCCTGGTCAGTATGTGTATGAGAGGAAACCGATCAATATTTCTCTGTCACATCAATGTTTCTCTCCCACTCTTTCTCACCGCTTTCCTTCTCTCTAAAATAAATAAATAAAATCTTAAAAAACAAAAAATAGAAATGGAAGTTTAAGTCATGTAAATTACACTTCATTGAAGTCAGTAAGCAAAAAGACCTACAAATAAAAATGAGAAAGGACTGAAGTAAGCACATTTGAACCACTGAGCCACAATAGTACTGATGGTTTTTCTTTTTCGCACACCCTCAGATGTTATGCAAATGTCATACCATCACTTTATATATACTAAAAAAAAATATGGCAATTAAACTATAACAAAACTGTAAAAATATGTGTCATGTATTTGTGTATGTGATATGTTGGTAGGAATATAAACTAGTACCGCCATTATGGAAAACATTGGCAGGTTCCTTTAAAAATTAAAAATAGAACTACCATATCATCCAGCAATTCCATTTCTGGGTATATATACAAAATAAAATTAGCATATTGAGGAGATATCTGCACTGCCAAGTATTGCGCTATTATTTCCCATAGCCAAAACCGGGATACAACCTAGCTGTTTGTCAACAGATGAATGAATAGATGAAGAAAATGTGACACTCACACACATACACTCACGCTCACAATAGTCTATTATTCAGCATTTAAAAAGAAGGATATCTTGTTATTTGTGACATAAGAAAAAAATATGTGGAATCAAATAAGGTTGAACTCATAGAAACAGAGCATAGATTGATGGTTACCAGGGGCTAAAGTAAGTCAGTTCTTGGGCTCTATAGCACAGCATCATGAATGTAGTTAATCATACTCTATTATACACTTAAAATTTGCTCCTAGAGTAGATCTTACATATTCTCATCACAGAAAAATGGCAACTATGTGAGATGATGAATGTGTTACTTAACCTGAATATGGTAATCATTTACCATCATCATGTTGTACACTCTAAAGTCACAGAATATTGTTTATCAATTATATCTCAATAAATTTTGAAAAAGTTTTGGATGTCATGATATTTCAAACCTACATATTTCAGCATGGAAGTTTTTAAGGTGAGCATACAATTATTTTTATGATGTCAGTAGATTTTGTGATTCAGTTGGAGATAAACCTCAGTAAAAAATAAAATTTTGTAAGTCACTTTCCATATAGGTTAGAACAATGTACTTTTCTCTTTTTTTTGTTTTATTTTTTTTTATTTTAATGATTGTTTAAGTACATTTGAGAACAATGTACTTTTCAAAAGTCATTTGTATCTACTATCTCATTAATTCAAATCTAATATCGTGATGCAGGAAGAACAGGCACTATTGTAATCATCATTGTTTTAGGGAATAAAAATTAAACCCTAAAGGTTTAAATAAATTGTTGGAAATCAAGCAATGTGTTTTAAAAAGTTTCATATCTCCATTTTTCCAATTCCCCAAATGAATAAAGAAGAGAGTTTTATGTTAGCACACTAAAAGTTTAGAATCATTAGTAACTTTTATCAATTTAATATCTCTATAAGGTAGGAATTGTTTTCTTCAACTTACAGATCATGGCCCAGAAAGTCAGAAGAAACACATTCTTCACCAGAAGTCACAGAGGAGGTGGTGGAACTGAAAAGTAAAGATTACTTTTTACTTCTCTCCCTCTCTTTTTCCGTCCCTTCTCCTACCTTTAAAAATAAATAAATAAAATCTTAAAAAATGAAAAAGCCCTAAGCAGTGTGGCTCAGTTGGTTGAATGTTGATATGCAAAAGAAAATGTGACCGGTTAGATTCCTGGTCGGGGCACATGCCTGGGTTGCAGGTTTGGTCCTGGTCTGGGTCAGTACGAGAGGAAACCAAGCTTCTCTCTCACTTCCATGTTTCTCTCCCTCTCTTTTTCCCTCCCTTCCATTCTATCTAAAAATAAATAAATAAATCTTTAAAAAAATTTACTTTCCTAACTCTTAAAACTGCTGCTTATATCACCAAATGGAGAACATCTGAGTGCTTTTCGTTGCTCAGTGTTGTGTCTCTCCACTAGAGAGAGCCATCAATTTCACTTAGATTGTAGCTTAATCAATGTTTCCTTTTCTCTGTCTTTGGTTAAAGATAATAGAAAATAGTAAATAAAATCTCTTAAATTATGTATTCTAGGTATGGAAGGCACTGACACTTGGAAACATACTAACTGATATGCATTCAGCTAATGTCTATATATCAATCATCACAAGAGCCTGGTCACATAGAAAGTGTTCATCACAAGAGCCTGGTCACATAAAAAGTGTTTAAATATTTTCATGATTACATATGTAGCAAAAATGATGAGAGAAATTATACATTCAATTTTGAAATTGTGGACTTTGTACATGCTATTTTATTTCTCAAAATGTTGTAGTTCAATGGCAAAATTCAACCTTCGATATGTTGAGAATGTTATTTTGAGCTAAGTCTCAGATGAAGCAAATTCAAAAGAGAGTGGTTACTTTTTGAAAGCTCTCTCCCACCTTTCTGGGCTTCCATCTTCTTTCTTAAACTGATGAGCCTTCTTATTACCTAGGAGACATTAAACTTCTCCTGGTAATGACTTAACACCACCATTACCATCATTTTACTCCCAAAACAACAACAACTACAGTCCAAACAACTGCAATGGTACAAAATCTCCAATTTGGTAAAATGTCTATTGTAGTGGAAACATTATCCTGTAGGGCTGGGACATTTACTTGATGAGATAATGGAATACAGTTGACAAGAATTCTTTAACTGCCTCTCAAAGCATACAGTGCTCACGAAAATTATATTATATAGGACTAAACTGGATTAATATATGTGGGAATTTACTTAAAAATAGTCTTGGCACACATCGTTGATTTTTGCTCTTTTAAGGAGCTTGTATCCATGATTAGACTAAGCAAAACTTATTAGTACTTTATCTATGCTCCCATTCTGTCTGTTTCCTCCTATATTCCCATCCTCTCTTTTCCCCTCTTCAGAGTTCTAATGAGCCCCAGGTCTCCTTTCCACACCCTCTACAAAATTTGTGCTCAGTCTAATCTAACTTAATAGTCATTCACCCCTTCTTGTCAGTACAATCATAGCAACATTAGTAATATTACATGATATATAGTATTTCACCTCACATGAGTCACTGATTTCCTATTCTTATACTATTGCAACAGTAATTCAAATTCTGGTACAAAACGAATTGTCCCAACTATAAAAATTTCTGGCATTGTTAAGCAAATCTGTGTAAATAAGTGTTTCATAGAAATTCTAAAATAATAATATCTCACAAACTAGCTACCTATTCTGCTCACATATAAATCAATGTTGATTACTGTCTAAACACTGGTTGGAAAAAAACTGGATTATGTGTAACCAAAATAATTTATATTCAGTTAATTTAAACCAGTTTCCCTTCTTTAATAAGAAAATATAATAAAATACTACACAGTCATAGCCTAGTGACACTGGGAAGGAATGCATCATCTCTCTCGATCTCTGAATTATTCATCTAACAAATCGATTCTTCTGGAATAGCTCAGGTCTAACCTGAATAGAGGGAATACCTCTTTTTCTCTAGCTGTATATTTATTCTTTTCCTTAATATATGTTTATGATAATGTATCCATTTCTAAAGAGATTAAGATTATAAACACACAGACACAAGAACTAGAAACTTGAAAGAAATACATGTCTAAAAGCAGAAATTATTACATTTTAAGCTTAATTATTTAAGATTGTAGGAGAATATGATTAATGTCTTAGAATTTATTTAAAAAGTTGATAAAATTTTTATCTTATATTGCCTGCATAGATACAGTCTAAGTCTCTACCTTACTTTAAATAGTCAGGCTTGTTCTGGAACTTCCATAATACAGGTAAACCTAGTTTAAGCCCATGTATGCAAAAGGTAATGAAGATTTAGTATTTATATAGGTACTTTATTAATATCACCATATGTTTTGAAATTAACTTTGTTCAGAATTTCCATAAATTTCTTCTCAAATAAAAAAGAAGAAATATCACTCACTTGCAGCAACCTGACATACACATAACATATGGTTGTGTTTTTTTTAGAGTAAAAAAGCATTAAGAATGAGGCATATCATCTATTATTTTGCCTTGCCCTCTTTATCACTTTCAATCTAAACGGAAAAATGATGTATTACAGGAAAATGCCCCCCTCTGTGACATTTCTGATGTGACTATACAATTTCAACACCAGAGTGTTCATTTTCTGAAATGAATGAACATATTTTAACATTTAACAAATTCCATGTTTTGGAAATGAATCCTGCAGAAATTCATTAAGCTACTGCATAAATTCTAAATATCAGAAATAATGTGATTCAATGATAAAAATATCTCAAGAAGTACCCTAAAATATGCATACATAGATGAAAATGGTCATAGCAGGAAGAATTCTTGATCAATTAACAATTCTGTATCTTACTGTAAAGGAGAAAATGGGTGTCAATTATACATAGTTGATACTGGTTTTTGAGATAGAATTTCAAAGTGGCTGTGAAGACCCCTTTCCAAAATTATCTTCCTCAGACCACTTCAGTAAAACCTGTTTTATAAAATAACATGTATCTCTGCATGCAGTTAAATGGTATTCATTTAAATTAAGGACATAATCCTTATAACTGCCTTTTGATATGATGCTCTCTGTATATAAAGACAATATGTACCTGATTATTTGATTTAAATGTATGATTAATATGGTTCTGGAATTGCTTTGTGCTTAAAATCCCAATACAAAAACAAAGTTAAAAATAAAACCTTTTTCAAACCAAAAGAAGAGCCCAGATTTTTTGAAAAACATTTTTAAATATAAATATTTCATTAAACAATATAAACTATTTTTTATTTTTCCTACTTAATTATACAGATACACTTATATTAAGGCCATTTTAAAATAAGGTTCTGCTATTTCCAAAGTAGCATGTTCTAACCAACTCTCATTTCACAGCTGAACTAAAACTGGAAATGAATAACCTATGGCCCATGGCCAGCACCCACAGGAGAGATGAATAGTCCTGCCATCTGTTATCCCAATGGGGCCTTTGTATAGCACTGGACTGTCAGATTTAAACTACATTTTAAGAGAGGCAGCATGGCAAAAACAAGAGAACACGCTGAGGGCATGGACATAGGGAAAATAAAAAAGGAGACAAAACAATCTTTCCCTAAAATTCTCAAGAGAGAAGTAAGCACACATATTATCCACACTCTGAGAACAGGGTCAGGCTATTTCAAGAGGAAAATATGTACTGTTATAAAAAAGTTTGGACCTGGCTCTGCTATTAATCATCCATGCAAAGTAAGAAACATGTCAATTCTCTAGTTTTCTATTTAGTTTTAAATATAAATGTGTGTGTGTGTGCACGCGCGTGTGTGTGTGTGTGTGTGGTTCATGTTAAGGCTATCCTGGAGTCTCTTCCAGGTATATTACTCTGTGATGATAAGTAAAAATGGCTTTTCCTAACAGATATTACACTATAATTTCTGTCTACTCAAATTGTATTTTCTTTCTCTTGTGTGTTACATATCATTATGCCTACCTTGTTGTTTTTGTCCCATTAAAAGGTGGTACTGTTTAATGGAATAGAATAACTGCATTTATAAATTATTCTAATCTAGAAAAGATGGGCATTCAGCATATCTATTTGTATAATTATTCATTTGAATGTGATATTGCAATATCATTAGTTGAATAAAACAACCAGGTGAACAAGCAATTTCACTGTGAGTCTAGACAGATTTAAATTTGGTTCAGCATTAGCAAGCAGTATTGTTCACTGGAAGGACCTTCTAGGTATGTTATATGTTCTGTGCATGATAAGGCCTGAGGTAAAAGGCATAATTTAGTGCCTGAGAAGTAGCATACATCACAGAGTCTTTTATTATACGAGCTTTTGTGGGTGGATATCAAGAGGAAAAATGTATTCATGTGGAGAAGGGATCATTCAGCATTCAGATATCGCCTGTCATTTTCAATTCCTCAAGTCAGCTTAGCTGTGGTGATTAGCATTCTACCTGGTCACATTTCCAGGAGGACTGAGGGAGCATTCTCTGCCAAAAGGTTTTAAATGTCACATAAAAATACTGACTTTTGAAAGAAGTCTCAGATTCCTGAAATCCAGGTTGGTTTATTGTCTCTTGACTGCCCATGAATTAGTTAGATCACCATATCTGAGTGTGTTAAAGAGAAAGTTAAATATATGTGTGGGCAGCATAGCTTTCTTTATTAAGTAATAAGCTTCAAAAACCCTCGCCAGTTATGAGGTTTTATTGCCCTACAAAGCTTTCATTCTATGGAGTAAGATATTTTTAGCACTTTCATAGTCTTAGAAGGGCTTTCTTCCCTTTTTTTTATTTTGAATATTCTAAGCACACATCAACAAATGCAAAGAAGAAAGAAGTAATTAATATTAATGAGAACACAGAAAGAACATAATTCAATCTTTAAAATATTATCAATTCTTTTTGCTAGTGAACTTAACACACACACAGATACACATATATAAAATAATTGTGGAAATAACAAATGTAAATGGATTTTGAATAACATTTATTATTAAGTTTTAGACCTAAAATTATCTTGGATATCTGTTCTGTAACTTTTTCAAAGGAGAGTTATAATGTAGCCAAGTCTAGTGATTACATATTATTTTTGTTATAAATATTTATGTTCATCTCTCCCTTACACTATTGTTATTGTTATTTTCATTGTTTAAAATAAATGTATAGGTAAGCTACATTTTTTATTATTTATTTCATGATTACAAAGAAGTTTTACCATATATTTGAAGCAAAATGAGAGTGTCGGGTCTTGGTTGATTGAGAACAGCAGCCTAACCCAAACTTCTCACCTTAGAGAGAGATAACTGAAGTTAAAAAAAAAAAAAAAAAAAACTAATGACTCATCCATTATTGCAAGAAAAAGAAACACAGCTGCAGTTAGAATATGGGCATATCGCATCTATGTTCAGCAATTTACCACTATGATAGGTTATTTTGGCCTAGTACTTAGTGAAAAGGAAGCATAAAGTTTAAGAGAATTCCTCAAACTTCAAATAGAGAGGGGTAAAAATATTAAAATAAGTAATACATATTTTCATGTATCATAGAAATGCATACTTGAATCCTATATTAACCAATTATTAGCCAATATCACCTAAAATTTAATAAAAAGATAAAATCTTATTTTAATGTTGTAATATTTTCTTGGCATTTCAATTTGCATTTTCTTAATGAATAACAACATTGAAAATATTCTCATATGCTTATTTGTCATTTATAAATCATCTTCAGCGAAATGTATCTTCGTATCTTTGACCCATCAACAAATTGTATGATTCTTTTACCGTTGAGTTTTCAGCATTGTCTTAGCTCATGCTGTTATAACAAAATACCATAGGCTGTGTGACTGGAACAACATTTACTTCTTCCCTATTATCTTCAGAGTTTTTATCATGGATAGCTATCAAATTTTGTCAAATTTTTTCTTCAGAGAGATAGAGACATCACTTTGTTGTTCTACTTATTTATGCATCTATTGGTGGTTTCTTTTATGCGCCCTGATCAGGGATTGAACCCCAAACCTTGGCATATCAGGATCTAACCAACTGAGCTAGCCAAAGTCCTCAAATGCTATTTTGGAAATAATCTATTAGCCAGTTAATATGGTAGATTATACAGGCATATCATGAATATTAAACTAGCAATGCACCCCTAGAATATAGCTTAGTTAGTTCTGTTGTATACTTGTGTTTATGTACTGCTGATTTCAACTTGTTAATGTTTTGACATGACTTATGTATTGAAATTCATGAGAAATATTTGTCTATAGTCTTCTTTTTTCTTTTTCTTTTTGTATTGTCGTTGTCTGGTTTCAGTATCTGGGTAACACTAGACTCATAAAATAACTGGGATAATCATCCTTCTCCTATTTTCTGGCACAAATTCTATAAAATCGGTATAATTCTTTAATTGGCCTATAGAATTCTTTAGTGATATTATCTTTGTCTGAATATTTCTTTTTGTGAGTTTTTAAATTATAAATTCTACTTCATTGATAGTTCTAAGTATATTTTAATTGTCAATTATTTATTAGGTGTAGCACACTGTGCTTTTTCGAAGAGTTGGTCCATTTCATTTAAGTTTTAAATTTTCTTGGTGTTGTGTTGCTTCTAGCATTCCTTCATAATCTTTTTGATGTTTGCGAGGTATATATATATATATATATATATAATGGTATCCTGCATTTCCTATTGCCAGTTTGTATCTTTCCTCTTCTTTGTTGATCTTGCTAGAGACTTGTCAATTTTCTTAATATTTTCAGAAAACTGCTTCTTTTTTTTTATTTTCTCTATAGTTTTTCTGTTGTCCATTCATTGATTTCTGTGCTTATTTTTAGTTTTTCCTTCCTTCTGTTTGCTTGTGGCTTATTTTACTCTCCAATTTTTAGGTTCTTGAAGTGGAATCTTAGGTTATTGATATTTTTTCTCTTTTCTAATGTATGCATTTCATGTTATAGATATCGTTCTCAACAATGATTTAGCAGTGTCCCATAGAACTTAATATGTTATATTTTCATTTTCCTTTAGTTTAATGCATAGTTTTGATTTCCCTGAGACCTTCACTTTGGTTCATGAATGAATCAGTAAAACATTATTTAATTTCCAAGTGTTTGGGTCTTTCCTATTGTCTTCATGTTATTGATTTCAAACTTGGTTACATTATGGTAAAAAATGTCTTGTTTTGTAGCCCAGTATGTATGTTTGTCTTGCACCAAACTGAATAAATCATTCTTCATCATCAGATTTGAAAGGACTAAGATGTCTTAAAAAAAGAAGAAATAAAAGCCATGCAAAGGAAAGGATCTATGTTTTATTAGATTTAAAACATATATTTTAAAAATGCTAAAAAGAGAGAAAGAGTAGAGAGCTCTTTCAGAGTATAGTAGAGTCTGCTCCACATACACTTCTCTGTGCAAAATCCCCCTTTAATGGTATTTTGAGAAAGAACTTGAGTTTCAAACAAGTTTTCACTCTTTTGTTATGGATAAATAGGACAAGTAGAGTCTTGTTTCTCTGCTTTGTTCCAAATATATCAAAGGGAAAAGAAATATTTTGAGAACTGAAAAGGCTTTTTTCCAAGGTCATTATCATTTTTGCTCTGTTGTTCTCTCTGACATGTAACTCTCCTATAATGCAAATGTCCATGAATCACAAATGAAAGGTAAGGAGAAAAGGTGTTTTGTTTTTAAATTTGTCTCTTTCTCCTTTAAGAGAAAAACACAAACAATTTTTATACAAATTTCTGAGATGATATCAGTATTTCACTTAGTTTTTAGATTTTATGCCCAAGATGAATAAAACTTTATTAGCTCTTTTTATATAATCTTCTGTTTATTTAGATGCTAATTTGCTTTATACCATAGGTCTTCATAGGATTTTTTTGAATTAATAACTACAAAAAATAATTGTGATAACTACAGAAGTTTAAATACTAACAAAGACAAGTACTTATGGTAGCCCTGCGCATAGGCTAGAAATGTATATATCTGAATATACCAGGAGCTTTATTTCATTGAATACAAATTTAATAAGATCTACATGTAAAATAGAGATGATTCAACTATAAGAGGTTTGATTTGGAAAAAATTAATCTTTCAGTGAAGAATTTCCAATGAATGTATAATTAAAATTATATTTTTAGGCATTTCTCATGCACTAGAGAATTATGTGTTAATTCTAAAGACACACTGGAAGCTTTAAGACAAAACTGTATACCATTAAAAACTGGATGTAGTATGCTCTAACATGATATTTGATCACAGATCTTTATTTCTTAGTCAGAGGACTCAGATTACTTAAACTACATGTTGAAAAATTCTGTTAAAGAAGAAATAACAGAAAACCAAGCCTCAAAATTTTATTTTCCAGTTTTAAATGTGCCTTTCTTTAATTTTACAAACAAGACTAGTCGCTCAAACTTAGAGTGTGCCTTTATGAATTTTACATATTGATGTATAGAAAACAATTGTTGGATGCCTATTATGTTGTAAGCATTGTAATAGAATTAACAGATATGAAAACATAAAGAAAATGCTTTTTCTTCCATAGAATTTTATAATACAGGATGGAAGGAGAGTTATTAAGAACTAATTACAATAAAGTGAGGTGATTGCTTAATGTAATTTGTAATAACTTTTAATTAATGAGGTATTCTTATTGCCCTGAATTTCATATTTTATCTCATTTAATTCTCACAAATCATATGATATATAGATTTCATCTATGTTTTACAGATAATGAAATACTTATAATATGTAGAACCAGAAACTAATGTGGCCAACTCCAAAAAGTGCTAAGTGGAATATGTTCTAATACAGTCTGTACAGATATAAATTCAGTTATTTTTAACCATGTCTGCTTCCCCGAGTATAAACTGGTTCAACTTAAGGAAATCAGTATTTTACAGAGAAAATAACATTGCCCTGACCAGTGTGGTTCACCTGGTTTGGTGTCCTCCCACAAAGCAAAAGGTTACTGTTTCAATTCCTGGTGCAGGGCACGTGTCTGGGTATCAGGTTTGATCCCCAGTAGGGACCTGTATGAGAGCCAGCCTATCGATGTTTCTCTATTACATCAATGTTTCTCTCCCTTTCTCCCTCCTTTCCCCTCTGCCTAAAATTAAATAAATAAATAAATAAATGCAATCTTTAAAACAAGGTAACACTGTATCTGAAATTTTGAAGGTAGTTGAGGAATAGAGGAAGTTGAGGAACAGACACAGGAAATGAAAATTAAAAAGGCAGACATTATGCGTAGCATAACATAATCAGATAAGACACTAGTTTAGGATGTTCAGCATAGAATTCTTACCAAGAAGAGATGGAATATAAATTCAAAAATAGGTAGTAAATACTCTCACACGTCATACTGAGGGTTATGAACTTTATTCAAGAGGACATAAAGCTGCATTAAAAATAATAGTAATAATAATAAATGATCTAAGATGTAACAGCACCTAATTTGGGTTTTCAGAAGATAATTTTGATACACAGCTTACAGTGGGAAAACTATTAAGGAGGTTACTTTAGTAAGAAGAATTAGAAGTGATGAAATAGATATTTTCAAGCTGGTATTACTGGCCATGGAATCTAGAAACAACCAAATATCTGTCCCATTTCACATTGTATTTTCTTTTTCAGTAAAATTGCCAGGAGGAAAATTATACTCCAGCCAATGAGACTATTGGGGGAGGGTGCCTTTGCCTCCAGGCCACGTATCTGAAATGTTTTTTTAGCTTTCCACTTGGTTTTTAGTCTTTCTCTAGATTTTTCTAATCTGCCCTGCTTATTTTGCCCAACACATTTTCTTTTTATGTACTTAAAAAAGTAGAATGCCTCTTAAATCAAGTAATAATTCCTGTAGTTACCTTGTGCATTGGCCCCCATGCTCACATTCTTTTCCCCAAGAAGCCATCTTACAGCATTCAGTCAATACTTTTTCTACCACACTCTGCCTGTGTCCATGCTGATTGCAAACCTAATATTACCTTTTCCCCCCATCCATATAACTAATATTTACTCATTCAGACAGGAACTACAGTCCCATCAATTCCATGAGAATGCCTCCTATTATCCAAATGTATGAGCCTTTTGATGCTCAAGTCTTTTATACTTACAGATTGTCACAATTTAACACTAGGAAATTCCATGTGCACTTGTTATAAGGCAGACCAAGCTCTAAGATTAATTGTATTTGTTTATAACATTCTCAGTAGGTGAGAAAATAGCTTAGTACTGAGATGTACAAGTTAAAAGATCTTTAAAACTCTAATCCTTATGCTTTTTCTACCTAGCAGCTTTTGGTTCTCACGGTTTAGGCTTTACTGAACCTCTTGAAATTCACAGATTATTTGACTTTCTCCAGCTACTTCCTTTGAACACAACACTCATTTCACAGGGGTAGGGGGTACAGGGAAACACCTTTCTTTGGCAATAATCAATAATCAGCTTTGACTTCTACACATTTGCTGGAAAATGTTATTAACAGGTAGTCAGGAAGCTCCAAAGGGTTACGAAGAGTGAAAGGCTCTGAGAATCCTAAAATTAACAGAAATATTTTCTCACTTGTCCTTAATATTCTCACAGCTATTCTGGCTAAGTATGAACAGCTGTTATTCATATTACCTCTATTTGTAGATGGAGGAAATGATGGTCATGGTTTTTTACCAAAGTTGACCTCTTCCAGGGAGTGCTCGAGGCCAAAATCGCAAAGGTTTCGTTGGGTGTGTTAAGGTGAAATATTTTAATAGAAACCCATTAGAGGAGACAAGACTCGGTGGGAAGAAAAGTTTAAAATGACAGAGTATATACCTACTGACATTCAAGCAAACACCAGTGTTCTAAATAGATACAGCCCCAAGGACATCAGGAGTGTTGTAGGGCCACCGAGTGCCAGGAAGGCAGGATAATGTGCCGCATGCAAGGCACACATGATGGCTGTTGACAGGATCACCTCCACCCTTCCACAACATGATATGGAAGCCCCTGTGGTATTGAGAGAACAGTTTCTTACACCTGACTTTCCTTTCCTGAGTCCTTTTTACATGAGTCTCTTTCCATATTTGCCTGCTCATCTTTAAAGAACTCAGTCATTACATTACACTGACTTTTTGACCTCATACATTCCTTGCCATATTTGAATAAGAAAGACCAAAACCTAAGATACAAATGTGTAAGTGATGTTAAGAATAATGTAGTTGCTGATATGTAGTTAATTTTTATATTTTGCGCTAGTATGTTCTATAAAGTCATCATAAACACTGAATTGTTGAATACTGAACCATTACCCCTAGGAAAAACACAGGATTAGGCTTCTATGAACCTTTGTTCACCTATCAGTATATAAACTTGACTTATGTGTATTACTATTTAAAGACACCTTAATATATTTATTTTTGATTTACCAACATTGGACCCACAGCCAAGAACATTGTTACTTACACTTAAACAAAACTTATCTAAGACATATTTTCTCTATAAGACAGGTTACAGCCTTCTTGTATTTGAGAATGCCAGAAAGCACTTTAGCACAACATCGGGGGGATATTTTAAAAGCAAAATCACCCCCATAAAAGAACAAAATTGCAAAACGTGACACTAAATAGACTGAAAAACTTGTTTGCATTATGAAAGCCCAAACAAGGAAGAACATTGCCTTTCCCCACCCTCCACCCCCCTTAGCTGGAAACACGTGTATTGGATGATTTAAAGATTTTTTCCCACTCTGCAAATGTCTATAAATAATTGTGAAAGTTCTATGGGTATTAATTTGGGGGTTTCAAGCAAATTTTTGAGGGTAGATAAAATCACAGATATGGAATCTGTTAATCATGAGAATAGGTTGCATATGAAGAATCTGGAAGAGGAACCAATTTGGGGAGAAGTCAACGTTTCATCTTGACATATTTAAAATTCCAGGATAAGTTTTTCTGGGCATTTTATAATTGTGAGACAAGTTCTCCAGTAAGAGACTAAAAGAGAAAAACCTTTGGATCAGTTGTCATAGAGGATATAATTGATGAAGCACCAAATTATGTAGGAAAGTCATTTGAAGGAAAAGATTGAGGAAAGAACAAGATTTGCTAAGAAATGATAACACTAATCAATCAAACAATTTAATTACTTTATTAAAGAGAGAGCATACTATTTAGACTGTGAGTCTTGCTTGTATAAACAAATAGTAATCGGAACTGGTGAGAAAAACAAGCCATATAAATTTATTGAGCTTTTATAATTGTTGCTTTGTAGTCTTCTATCTTTTCATTTTCTCTACCACTGTCAGTTGGATCCATTGATGTTTCTTATTTTTGATATGCTTTCCACAGCATTTCTGAATGTAAAAAATATTATGTATTATAGCCACCCAGTCCATTTAGTTCAACTATGATGGGGCTTAATATTAAATATACCCATCATTGTTTAAGGGAAATCAGTGTTTCCCTTAAGCTTGGTGATTGTTATCATACTGTTATGACATTATCAGTGCCAAGATTTCAGATCCCAAATCTTTAGGTCTTGGATTTCTCGTTATTCCCTGGATTCTGACACCTATTCTTTTAAACATTTTAGTGCCTCATTCTCTCCCTGGCATAATGTCAATGGCTAGTGTCATGTTATCCAATGAAAGAACTTGCAGCAGGCACCACATTGCTGTCATTACATCCAGTGTTGCTAGCCCCTTAATTCTTCACTATCACATGCTCATCTTTAGGGATTCACCACTACTTTATCTAGGACCCTTAGATCTTTGTGTTACATACTGTAATGGAAGACTGCTATAACCTTTGAACAGTGAAATTAGGCTGCTGAGTCAAATTTGTATTTTACCCCAAACAGCCCTCACAAATTTCTCAGTGACTGTCTTCCAGAATGGGTAAATCAATATCAAGCATTTGCTTCAATAAAAATGCCTAAGGTGGAAAACAAGCAATCCCATAGAACATGTATAGTACTTTTGAATTCTATATTATAGCTTCCAATCATAAAATACCATTCATGTTGATTTTTGCATCTATGAATTAATAATAGCTAAATAGCATGCGAGATTGGTGAAAATCTCTAGATTTTAACAACTTTCTCTTTCCGAGGCCCTCCTATAATCGCCTCTTTATGGTAATACTCTTCATACTGCCTATCTCATTTTCCTTCCTTTCTTTCTTTTTTGATACTATGTGATCTAAGGTATTCATTAGTCTTTGACTTTCAGATCACTTTTTGCCTTTCACAGCATGCATGCTGACAAAGTCATGTTTCATAACGCCCCTGATGAGCTAAATATTCCTATGTAGCTTTTCTGCCTTTTGCCTCTTCAACTATGTATTGTCTCTCCTACCATCATTTTCTATAACTACACTGCATCCATTTCCAATTGCACTGCCCTAAATATGTGCATTCAACCAGTCACCAGAATTTTGCTAGCAGCATTCTGTGCTATCAATTCTTGAGATCCAGTATATGGAAATGATGCATTCTTAATGAAGAAGAAGTTTCCTCACTCTAATTAGCACCTTTGTGTCAGATCAAATTTTGTACTCATAAGATTAACAGTGCCTCAGTGCCCCAGCTCCTTGACTGCTTCACTTCATTTGGCACTTTATCCTTAATCTCTCACTTCATGCCCAAATCCTGCCACTTTGCACTTATCAATAATCATACAAAAAGTGCAAGCCCTTGCTTAATGTGTTACATAGGCAGTTAGTACTTGCTGTTGTGAGATGAAATTTCCAGATCATTTACCAAAAATTACTTGTCAGTGTAACCTTATGCTGTCTAGAACTTCAGCCTCTAATTCTCCTTTTCCCTAGTCATTTCCTATTAAAAGGCAGCATTATAGCAGCAAAAAAAAAATATTGTTTAAAGACTAACCCTATTTTTTTAATCATCCTCTCAGGATAGTACCAAAATTAGAACAGTTTTGTTAGTTTATTCTGTGGTAGGTAGTTCATTATTCTAAATCATTCCTTTTAGTAGTGTCTCTCAGGTTATCTAAAGAATAACCAAAGTCATAATCATACATAATTAAATATAATAGAAAAGAATAAGAAAGCCAGAAATCAATATATTATAAGATGATTAAATTAATAGATGTTTGCTTTTCATTGGTCATAAAAAGAAGCAAAGCACAATGATCTAATATAAGCAATATCTCAAAATAACCCTTTCTTCCCCTTTGTTAATAGCTCCTTCTTCCTTTAAAAACCTTCCATTTTGTGCGACCCCTCAGAGTACCCTTGTAGTTGTTAGATGGGGTGCTGCCTGGTTTATAAATCACTTTGTCAATCTTAAGAAATGTCCAAACCTCTAAGAGTTTATGAGTTCATTTGAGCCAAGATGACGACAATTGCTGGGTAGAAAATTCTCAATGGATTGAGAAAATTCTCCAGAATGTGGCAGTTTTGCAGTTTATTCCATATATCAGAATAAAAGGAGGAGACTTCAAGACGTTACATGAAATTCATTGATGATAGACTAGGTAGGCGGGAGAAAGCAAAGAGGGGAAATCTCTGGGACTGACTAAAGAGTAAAACGGAGGGATAAATACTTCTTTTATTTTGGTGGGTACAGGCTAGTTAATAATTACACTTACAGTTTGTAGAGATAACAATGGTGGGTTGTACCCTGAGGGGTCTGGGGAAAAAAAGGATTGTTCTGACATCCCAAAGGTATGTTATTATAAATGCAAAAAAAACAATAGAAAGGCTCAGTTAAGGTAAAGACTGACCTTTGTCGGGGAAGATTCTGGCCCGGGATGTCACTTCTATGACTGGCTTCAGGGCATCCTATGTGGTTACTTTAGGTCTCTGAGTTTGTAAGGCCATCATGCAGGCCTCCCGTGAGCTTGTCAGGTTTGGTATTTGGTCTCCTTTTCATCTATAACTTAATAAAGCCTATTAGATTTTTAAATGTACTCAGTTGAATTTTGTTCTTTAGCAAAGGCATATAGTATATGATAAAATCAATTTAGAAAAAAATAGCTGTTGTTAAAATTCAACATACTTTAAGGCAAAAAACAAACAAACAGGTTTCATGTCTTCATGTAAGAAGCTTGGAAGTTGCCACACTGTCCTTAAAATCATGTAAACAGCTACCATGGCTGATGTGGCTCAGCTGGTCCTGTAAACCAAAAGGTCATGGGTTAGATTCTCCATATGTCAAATGCCTGGGTTGCAGGTTCTGTCCCCAGACAGAACCAATATGACAAGCAACACATCAGTGTTTCTATCCTCTCTCCCTCCCTGCCCCTCACTCTAAAAAAATAAATCAATAAGCACGGCCTCTTATAGGTGAGAGGTGATATCTCATTGTGGTTTTAATTTGGATTTTTCTGATGATTAGTGATGTTGAGCATATTTTCATGTGTCTATTGGCCACCTGTGTGTCCTCTTTGGAGTAGTGTTTATTCAAGTCCTTTGCCCATTTTTTAGTTGGATTGTTTGTTTGTTTGCTTGTTTTGGTGGCCTCATCACTAAATCAATGAACAACAAGTGACGGCCAGGATGTGGAGAAAGGGGAACTCTTTTGCACTGTTGGTGGGAATGCAGACTGGTGCAGCCACTGTGGAAAGTAGTATGGAGACACCTCAATAAAATAAAAATGGAACTGCCTTATGTACCAGCAATTCCTCTTCTGGGAATTTATCTGAAGAAACCTGAAATGCTAATTTGAAAGAATATAAGCACCTGTATGTTTACTTCAGTGTTATTTAAAACTGCCAAGATTTAAAAGCAGCCCGTCTCCATCAGTAGATGAGTGGATAAAACAATTGTAGTATATTTTACACAGTGGAATACTACTTGGCCATAAAAAAGGAAGAACATTTTGGCCTTCATAACAGCATGGGTGGACCTGGAGAACATAATGCTAAGTGAAATAAGCCAGTCATAGAAAGACAAATACCATATGATTTCACTTATATATGGAATCTAATGAACAAACTGAACTAATAAGCAAAATAGAAACAGACTCATAGAGAGCAGGCTGACAGCACTGGGTAGGGAGACTGAGGGGTGGAGGGAGTGAGCAAAAAAGAAAAAGAACTCATGGACACTGACAGCAGTGTGGTGATTTTTTCGGGGAGAAGCGTGGGTGGAGGTCAAAAGGGTATAAGGGAGATAAATGGTAATGGGAAAAATAATACTGGGTCTGGCACAAATAATGTCCCTTTTTATTACAAAATCATAAACATGTAATTCTGTAACATAACAGTATCACACTGAAGCACACAATATGACATCATCTTAGGTGAAATGTTCAAATTGCTGTCCTTCTCATGTGAGACATCCACATACCTTACCTACCTTACCAACCACAATTAAGCAGGTATTACTTCTGCCAGATGCTGTACAATAAAAATAAACTATTAAAAAAATAAGCACGGCCTTGGGTGAGGAAAAAAAAATAAAAAGCTGAACAAACTGAAAAATCAACAATTGTTGTATCCATAAGAGGGGAGGATGCAGAGCAAACCACTGTCCCTGAGACTGGAGTCACAGCCTCCTGGAACACAGACCCATAAGCAGAAACTGTTAGGGAAGTCACTGCGGCCACTGCGATTCATGGATGGCTGCTGGAGGCTCAGTGTGGATGAGTCTGGAAATTAAAAACCTCATAGGGACTGAGTTACAAGCATTCCCCAACAATATTGTGAGATTTACTTCCAGGAGCTCAACCATGTTCCCACAGTCCACATCAGAGAAAAATTCCTCATACTTCCAGCAGGAGAAAAATGAAAAGGAACTATATTAAAATATACCAGAGCATTGTATCCTTGACAAGCCCTGCCCTCAGGAAAAACTAATTAACCAGAGTCTAACCAGCTGAAGTATTATCAGAGCCTAACTAACAATACCCAACTGGAGAAGGGAAATACCCAACCCCAACCAACTCTAGCCCTCCGGACCCACCTAAGAGGGAGGAAAAAAAAGAGAAACTCTTGTCTTTTCTCCAAAGGAGTTAACAATTTATGTCTACATAAAGACTTGCTCATGGATGTTTATAGCAGCTTTATTTATAACTGCCCAAACTTTCAAGCAACCAAGATGTTCTTCAGTAGATGAATGAGTGTAATATGTCCAGAAAAATGTAATATTCAGCATTAAAAAAGAATGAGGTATCAGGGCACTAGAAAACATGGATAAACCTTAAATGCATATTACCAAGTGAAAGAAGCAAATCTGAAAAGACTATATACGTATTGTATGATTCCAACTACATTTAACCCTTGAGCAACATGGGTGTAAACTGTAGGCCACTTATTTGTGGATTTTTTTTCAATAAATATACAATCAGCCTATAGTAGCCCCAGTTGGGGAGGAATAAATAGGCAGAGACAGATGAATTTAATGTCTGTGAAAATATTTGGTAAGATATCACGATTGATAGATAGATGTTGTTATGCATTTACCCAAACCCATAGAATGTACAGCATTAAGAGTGAAATATAATATATACTATGGGCTTTGAGTGATCATGATATGCCAATGTAGTTTTATTTGCTTGTAATAAATGTACTACTGTGGTGGTAGATGTTATAATGGGAACTGCTATGCAAGTGTAGGAATGGGGACATTTGAGAATTCTCTGTTCTTTCCCCTCAGCTTTTCTGTGAACCTAAATCTTAAGAAAATAAAAAGTTTTGATTAAAATATTTTTTGAAACTTAGAGTAAGAAGGAGTCATCCTTAATTTGATAAAGGATTATTATGATAAATTTATAGCATCATACTGAATTAATTAATACTGAAACATTAATAGAGTACCTTAATATCAGTAAGAGATAAAGATGCTATCTATTATTAATTCTATATAACTTTCTAGTAGCTGTAACCAAAAAAATAAAGCAAAAATAAATAAATTTAAATAAATTAATTTCATCCCCAAAATAAGGCTGTATAAAGATAATGAATAAAAAAATTATTAAGAAATGATATCATTCTAGCCCTGGCTGGTGTGGTTCATTAGACTGAGTGCTGGCCTGTGAACCAAAGGGTCCCTGGTTTGATTCTCAGTCAAGGCACATGCCTGGGTTTTGGGCCAGGTCCTCAGTGGGGGTCGCACAAGAGACAACCACACATTGACATTTCTCTCCCTCTCTTTCTTCCTCCTTTCCCCTCTCTGGAAATAAATAAAGAGAAAAATTAAAAATAAAAAATAAATTATATAATTCTATGTGTAGAAAATAGAAGAAACCTGCAAAATGAATAGAGTTAAGTTACTAAATGCAAAATCAATAGGTAAAAATCAAATATATTTTAATATTCTGGCAATAAGAAGGTAGAATTAAACTAAAGTTTTAAATATAGTAGCATCACAAAATATGGGTGACAAAAATCTATCAACCTGATTGGTACATGATGTTTATGAATTAAAAAAAATCTGTGTTGGCCCTGGCTAGGTTGCTCAGTCAGTTAGATTGTCATTCCAATAACACCAAGGTTATAGGTTTAATACCCAGTTAGGATACATGTAACAATCAACCAATGAATGCATAAATAAATGGAATAACAAGTCAATGCTTCTCTCTTTCTCCCTCTCTCTCCCTTTCTCTTTCTCTAAAATCAGTAAAATATATTTTAAAAATCTGTGCTGAAAGTCATTAAAGAATACCTGCATAAAATAAGAAATGTATTTGATGGTCATAGATTTAAGGATTAAAACTGATGTAGAGATTCAACACAATCAAAATAATAATTGCAACACAAAATTTATTAAACATTCTAGCTGACATTAAAATACATACATATGAGTATATGCAAAGCTCCTTGAATAACCACTATTAAGAAAAAAAGGTGAAAATTATTGCACCAGGATATAATAATACTGCATATAATATTAGTATACAGATAAATAAAGACTAATACAGCAACATGAAGACCCCAGAGACAAGCTCATGTTTTATTCACATTTGACATATGGCAGGGGCCATTGCACACTGCAGATTTATGAAGGAAGGCTAAATCATACATTAAATGGTTGTGGAAAATTTGATGTGAAAATCTATATTCATTGCAAACAAAATAAAATTAGGAAATGAAAAAATACATGCAAAATATAACTTATTAGTATTAAGATTATATAATAGTATATATTAAGTATATAATATATACTTAATAATATAAGTATATATATCATACTTATATTATACTTAAGTATATATAAGTATACTTATATACTTATATATACTTATATACTTATATATACTTATATACTTATATATACTTAAGTATATAATTGTATATATTAAGATTATATTAGCATTAAGATTATATAATGTGTAGGATTATATAATGTGTATATAATTGTACAAAGTACTCCTACACATTAGCATGAATGGGTATATAACACTCACAAATGGATAAAATAGATAACATATGCTACCCCAAAGGCAAAATTCTAATAGCCAATATACATGAAAATGTTTCAAGCTCATTACTATTGTGGAAGTTCTGTTTATATCAGTGTGTTCATTTTCCTTCATTCCACTATCCATCCTTTCCTCCCTCTCTGCCTCCGTTTCTGAATGACTTAATATAAATCATTAGGTAAGCCTAAGTGAGGTAGGCATCCATGTATGTAGGGTTGGGAGTAGGGTAGAAGGCTATCTTCCTCAAAGTGTCTAGGTCTGAATGTGCTGAAGAAATGTACATGCAAGGAATTGGAGTTGGCAGCTTGGGTTGGGTGAATGAGTCTATGTGGGGTAGAAAGACATCCATCTGGTAATGACAGCAGCGGCAGCAGGTTAGCAAAGGGTGTCTGAGCCCAAGAGAGTAGAAAGGGAGATCTGGGTGGATGATAACAGTGACAGCCCTGTGTGTCGTTAGATCCTGAACAAAAAGAGATCATGTGGAAAGGGAGGAAGACTTGATAGAAGTGATGGGCAGTGGACTACTCACAGGGAAAAATAACCAACAGGTAAATATTTGGGGGATGCTGGAAGCCAAGCGGTTCACTGTTGGAGAAAAGAGTTGTACATGTGGAAAAGAGAAAAACAGAATGAACTCTGGTTTTGAGTTGAAATTATATCAGAGTTTTGTCATAATTTTTAATATACAAAGGTATATAAATAAATATAAATTTGTGTATTCACTCTAAATTTTTTAAACTAAAATTAAGAGTAACAACACTCAAATGAAGATGTACATCACCAACTTAAAGATTTTAATTTCTAAATAATGTTTACAATAAAACAAATTAGGCCTCCTTGAAGAAGTGGCTGATTTCAGAACTGGCAAAGTGGGAGCATATTATGAGTCTGGAAGATTTTGTCTGTCAGAAAATTAAAAAAGTGCCCTAAGAATGATGGGGACATAACAGACACAAGAACCAGCTTAAGGAAATACTTACTCAAAAAACACAGACCAATACTAATGGATTATGTCTTGAATAAAATTAAAGTGATTAATTCATACCAATAGATAGATTGATGATGATAAATAGAAAAATGCCAAAAGTTTTTCTTTTTAATAAAATGCTAAATAATAAATCAAGAAGAAATATCAGAATTAGAAAATCACTATTTATGGACAATTATAGTAAAAAAATTAATTCAACAAAAAATCAATAAAATTAAAAATTAGTGGGTGAAAGTTCATGAAGAGCAGGAATTTGCTTAGTCTCAAAGTACCTCCCAACACTTTGCATTTCAGTTAAAAAGGGGAAAGAAGAGTAGTTTTACGGCTGAAAACGTGACAAATACCATTTGAGTAAGGTTAGTAAAGTTAACATTACTAGGTAGTAGGCAAATCAAAATTGCATATCATCCAATAGATACAAGGAGAAGAGCATAACAACACTTCTGGAATATTCTTGCCCAAAATGGACTATCTGAATCTAAACATGAAAAAACATCAAACTCAAACTGAGGGATATTCTACAAAATAACGTGCCTGCCATCTTCAAAAGTGTCAATAATCAAGTCAAATAAAGATTGAAAATTGTTCCAAATTGAGAGAGGCTAAATAAACACAACAGTGAAGTGTAACTTTTAATCCTGAATTGGGTCTCTTTCTTATGAAGAAAATTATTCGGACAATTGATAAAGTTTTTATATAGTATGAAAATTACCTTCCCATATATGTCAGTGTTAGTTTCATTTGGATCATTGTATTTTGGTTATGTAAGATAGTATTCTTGGTTATAGGAAATATTAAACGACTTAGAGATGATGGGTCATTATGTCAACAACATGTGCTTGAATAGTTCAAGGCAAAAAAGATTTTTTACTAGTCTCCCAAGTTTTCTGGGTGTTTGAAAACATTCTAAATAAAAATAAAATCTGAGATAATGCCAGAAATATATAATAAGATGTACCTGCCAAACTGGCAATGATTAAAAATATAATCATGCCAAATTAATGATAGCAATAGGAAGTCTCATATACTGATGGTGGATATATACATTGTTTAAATCATAAGTATGTTGTTAGATGGGTATAAGACATATTGGGATGATTACTTAGTAAGCTACATAATGTCCAATCACTGGGGTACACACCTGAAACTAATATAATATTTTATATTAACTTTAATTGAAACATTTTTAAATGATTTAAAAATTAAAAAGTCATATTAGAAAACAAATTGGAATTACACAATAAATTTGAAAATAGGTAAACTCTGTTATCCAGCTATGGAAGGCAAGATTCTTCAGGATCCTCACAACCTGGTATTACTCCTATGATTATGTTAACTTGCATGGGAAAAAGGATTTTACAGATATGTTTGAAGTTATCAATTTGGTGTTCTTAAAACAAGGAAATCATCCAGGTGAGATGTATGAAATCACATAAGCTATGTAAAACAGTTTTCTAGAGCTGGTAGCAGAATAAGAAGTCAGAGAAATCAGGAGAAGGAGAAGGATTTGACAAAGGGGCTAAGCTTTGTTGCTGAAATGAAGAAAGACTGGCAAGAAACTATACACCGCCTCGAGGAGCTGAGAGGCTCCTGGCTGACAGCCCTCCAGGAGCCTTAGGCACCTTAGTCCTATAACCAAAAGCAATTGATTTTGGCCAATAACCTGAAAAAAACTTAAATGTGGATTCATTTTCAGAGTTTCTAGGTAAGAATCCAACCTGGTGAACATCTTGGTTATGGCTCTGAGACCCTGAGCAGAAAACTTAAACTTGGCTGACTATACAGAGGCTTCTGGTCTAAAGAACTGTAGGATACTAAATTTGGGTTGATTTAAGATGTCAAGCTTGTAATATGAATTCAAAATATAATGATAACAATTAGTCATATATATATTTTTCTTTTTGGCGATATAAATTTAAAATGAGGAGATTAAAATTATTTTTGTGGCAATAACATTTTATTCAATTGGACTTAAAAATTAGTGTTCCCTATTAAATTGATTACAGATATTTATTTGTAAAATCAATTCTTAGTTCATGAGCCATACAAAAACAGACAGTGGGCGAGATTTGACCTCTGAGCTATTTGTCACCACATGTGATAGAATCCCCATGCTTTCATCAAAACAATTACAATTGTACATGTGTAACTACTTCAGTTTTCCCCTAAATGATAGTCTGAAGACAAAAGAAACCACCTGGGGTGAATCTGGGAAAGAGGCAGGAGGAGGGGCTTGTGCTTTAGGAGGGAGAGGAGTGGGAACATGTGAGGCATCACGCTTCCTGTGATGATGGTGATTCCCCTTGTGGGAGATGCCCTCCATGGTGATCTTTCTGCATTGACATCTACAGAAACTATCAACTGACACCAAACTCCATCACAGAAAATAAATTTTCCAAAAGGGGTAAGAAGAAAGACCACAAGCAGCCAAATCCCTTGTTCCATAGATTTCTTTTTACTGCTCTCTTTCCCCTTAAAATAGTCAAGTTAAATTGTACCATTTGTAAGGACATTAACATAAGAAAATGGCAAACTTGGCAATAGATTCTATCAATATCTGAGATTATGGTATTTGTTTTTTTAAATAAATATGAGATTTCTTCAGCAGAAAATGCACTACTCCAAGTATTGTAATATTGCATTTAAATCTGAGGCACTTCAGCATTTTTAATATGGTTCTCCAGAGTAAGGTACCCCAAATTAAAAACTCCAAAATGTAGTGATACAATTTGATTCAGTGCTATATATAGTAAGGCAGTAGTTATTGCTTTACAGAAATGAAAGAATTTTGTTATTGTTTTCTGGAGTAGAAAATGAGCAAAATAATATATAACACAAATATAATATGAGCTCATGGAAATAGCAATACATTATTATAAATCATTGTGTGACACAGAAAGCAAAGAAGAGCCATAAAATCTCCCCTAGATTCCTTCACTTTGGTGCTATTTGGTTTATTTTGATGCATGTCTAATGTAGTGTGGAAATGGGTTTACTAGATAGATAATGCATCATCGATTATCTGTAAAAGAGGAGAAAACTCCTGGGGAATCACTTCAATGTCATTTGGGAAAACCCTTATGATGCTCAGTACCAGTTAACTAAAGAGGTTAAACAGAAACTTCTACTTATTGGCAGCTATCTGTGTTTAGGATTTCTCAGACTTTGGTGACCCTTTCAGACAGAAGATGCCAATTATTCCATTTGATGTTGACAGCGATGCAAATTTACACCAATAGCTGATCACAGAGCAGGAGACATCAGTTGCCATGTCTTCTGTCTGTCCTGTCTGAAGGCAGCTAAAAGTCATTTATAAACCTCATGTCAACTTCTAGAAGGTCTGAAAAAGACACTTGTAACCACTGACCTTACAAGCACCTTATTCACACGTGGCCCACTATTTAACAAGAAAAACAAAGAGAGAGCAAAAAACAAATAAAAAACAAAAAGAGAGAGAGAGAAATATGACTAGGTTTTGAAACAGCTATATAGTAACATGTGGTGATACCAGAAACAGCTCTAATGTGTTGAGAGTGAAAAATAAGGTAAGTAAAAATTAATCAGAAATGTGTTAAAAATCCCTTAAAACTGAAAACTAAAAAATTTTGCTTAACAAAGCAAGACATTTCATGAAGCTTACATGTTTCATTTTTGTAAATGCTCTCTAAGTCCCTACTGTTTTCAGAGATTATGTTAAAAACCAATTCAATCATAGGTAGCTAGAGACAAGAAGGGATTTAGAAATCAACTGGACCAGAATTTCTCTGGCCTCTGAGAAATGAGTGCCCATGGCACCCTCCTGTCACATGTCAAACAAAACCTTTCTCCCATTTTATAGATTTGGAAACTAAACACAGAGGAATTAGATGACAGTAGAACTATCACAGCCTAGTTTCTAAAAGTTCAATCCTTAGAATTAGACCCACTCAAATCCTGGTTTCACCATTTTCCCACTGGAAGATCTAGAAAACTTTGTTTTACCTCCATGACTTATTTGATTTTCTATTTAAAAAAAATAAAAAAAAAGCAGCAACATGTAGTTGTAAATATTTCTACTCACATCCTCAGTTGATGTTATGTATCCTCAACATTTCTAAATTTTTCAAATTTATTTTAGTGCTCATAATAGCTAATAGGGAAGTTAGTAGTTAATAATTCTGTACTTCAAGGCCTTTCTGCTATTGCTCCTTTTAGTCTACTCTTCATCTCTCTCAAGACTCAGAAAATTCTGAAAAATCCCTGAAATTGAAGTTCAAAGTCTAGTTTCCAGATCAATCATATGCCACTTCTGTGGCTTAGGCACCAAATTTATTTCTCTGAGCTTTGATTTTCCCATTCATAATACAGTGACAATAAGACAACCTATATTTTCCAATGAGTTTTTCTAAGAACTGAATATTGGTAAAATATAAAGCACTACACAATTTAAGAATGTACAGGTTCTTAAGAGAAGATTTGTGATTAGAACAAAAATTGACTTACAGTTTATACTCTAACATTTTCATATAGTTATGCAATGATTGTACCTTGTAGGGCTTTTTTAGGGTCAAGGTTTCTTACTCGAAGTTAGTGTCTGTTGTGATTTTCCACAATTCCAAGTTTCACCTCTCTATCATCTATCTATCTATCTATCTATCTATCTATCTATCTATCTATCTATCTATCATCATCTATCTATCTATCAACTAACTATGTCTATATCATCTATCTCTGGTTGCTTAGAGTTAGTCAATTACTTTCCCCGATTTAGATGTACATTTTCTGGATAAAGTCTTAAGTCCTACCTGGTGTTTTTGCTTCTTTGTTGTTTGTTTTACTCAAACCTGATGGATCTGTTGTTCCCTTCACTTATGGTCTTATTAGCTGCCTTGTCAGTTAATCTGAGAAAACAAGTGAATACTGAGGGCTGACCCTTTTTTGGTCATTGGGTTATTGGAACAGAGAAAGCAAAAACCATAAAAGCAGAGTATATTGATATTGTCCTGGGAGGCAACACTAGACAGCTGGAGGCCAACATTAGGCATCACAAATTTTGGTGATAATATTAAAATTATTAGTTGAGACATCATCAAGTTGATGACACAAGTTGTTCCCACTTCAGTTTCCTTCACAAGAAGACCAACTAGCAACTATCCATAGACAAAAAATCATTATGAAAATCCAAGTAACCAGGAGTAAGGCTAAAGCAAACTACTGGGCCATAGAGATCATAAAGGACCACATGAGAAGGATAAGAGGGGTGGCTGCACTCTGACTACATCACTCCTCCCCTACACCAGCACAGTGCCACACGGAGAGGGTACACTTGAGCCTACAGGTTTTTCCAGTGGGTGAAAAAGAAGCCCATAATGGCTTCTTTCTCCCTCAGAAATGCAGAGTACTTCCCAAGAGGCCCACTTGGGTCCTCCTCATAGGGATCATTGGAGAAATCTGTGGGGCTTGACAACTGAGAATCAAATAGAGGCTAAGAAGGCAGATGGGGCATACAGGAACCAGCTCTCAGATCTTGGCAGACCTCATTCCTTATCTCAACTATAATGCCTACGTGGAAATCCTAGTCAATGTCTCTGACCATCTACAGATTTGAATTTGTGGTCCTATGGACTGGGGAGCTCAGAGGGTGGCTTGGCCCAATCCATATCATGAACCATCATGTTTTACCAAGCATGGAGCTTATTCTATGGCTCCAATGACTCAGGAAAACAGATTTTAACCCCCATAAACTGCTCAATATTGCCTCTAGTCTTGCCCAACCAGGAAGCCTAACCAGAGAACCAAGGAGCTGTCTGGCTCATCTTTTAACCTTGTTTGCAGTGGTTGCAAGTAGAGAGCCCAGCCAGGAGCTCTGCCCATCTTAGAGCCAAGTTGGTAAACCCCCTGGCCAAGGAGTTTGGTGGGTACTGCTGCCTTATTCAGGTACCCTGCTAGCAAGCCATACCAGTCATGAACATGTTCTACAGCTCTGTCTGGGAAGAGAAGAAAATGTGAAGCTCCACCCAACTGCTTGGTATTGCTTATAACCCACCAACTAGAAAGCCTAACCAGAGAAACCAGGTCACCCTGCATCCCATCCTGTATAGCCCTGCTTGGAAAAGGATTCAAACCAACCATTCTGCCTAACTGGTATAGCCTCTGACCCATCATAACCAGGGAGCCTTAACAGTGACACTGAGAAGCCCCAGAATATAGCCACCAGTCTTGTCCAGCTATGGAACCCATCCTACAGGACTGCCAACAGCAAAGCTCAGCCTACAACTTTGCCTGATTGCTAAATGTAGACTGCAGCCTCCCCCCACAGGAAGCTTGGTGAATAACTCAGTCTAATCATGAAGCATAGCCTGCAGTCTCACCTAACAAGGGAGCCTGGACAGGAAGCCCCACTCAACCAAAGAGAGTAATCTATAGCCCAGCCCAACTGTGTGATATAGCTGGAGGCTCATCCCAACCAAAGAGCCAGACCAGCAGCCTTGTCCAACAGTGGAGCCAGCAACCTACTTGATAGTGAAGCTCAACCTGCAACCTGCCTGACTCTGGGACACTCTCTGTGTCCCTGCCTTATCGTAGGGCAATAGAGCAGTATATACATACTTAAGAGCATACAGAACGTTTTCTAGGCTAGATCATATAGAGAGCCACAAAATATTTTTCTTCAGATTCAAACACAATGAAATTAGAAATAAGTAACAGAAGGAAAGCTGGAAAATTCATAAATACATGTAATTAAACAACCAATGAGACAAATTAAATAATAAAATAAAAGGGAAATTTTTTAAAGTATCTTAAAAAAACAAAATACAGAAGTTATAGAATGCATCAAAAGTAACCCTAATAGGGAAGTTTATAGTAATAAATACATATACAAAAAAAAAAATGACCTCAAATTAACAACCCAGCTTTATACCTCAAAAGACTAAAATAAGAACAACTAAGCTCAAATTTAGGAGCAAAAATAAAGTGATAAAGCTTATAGCCCAATTAAATAAAATAGAGACTAGGAAAATATCAGCAGAGATTAACAAAACCAAGAGTTGGTTCTTTGAAAATATAAGCAAATTGATAAAATTTTAGCAAGACTAAGCATGAAAAGAAGAAAGAGATGACCCAAATAAAAATTTTGTGTGAGAAAAGAGACGTATCTGATACCAAAGGAATACAAAGGATCATAAGAGGCTATTAGAATGATTACATGCTATCAAATTAGACAACCTAGAAGAAATGGGGAAAATCCTAAAAATATACAATTTACTAAGATAGAATCATGATGAAATAGAAAATCTAACCAAAATTTAATAATAAGGAGATTGAATGTGTAATCGAAAATCTCCCCCATCCCTGGCTGGTGTAACCCAATAGATTGAGCATGGGCCTGCAAATCAAAGGGTTGCCTGTTCGATTCCCAGTCAGGGCACATGCCTGGGTTGTGGGCCAGGTCCTCAGTGGGGATCGAGTGAGATGCAACCACACATTGATGTTTCTCTCTCTCTTTGTCTCCTTTCCTTCCCATCTCTCTAAGAGTAAATAAATAAAATCTTTAAAAAAAAAAACCCACACCCAAAGTAAGAATCTAGTACCAGATTGTTTACAGGTGAATTCTACCAAACAATTAAATAAGAATTAACAACAATCATTCTCAAACTTTTACAAAAAAGTGGAAAGAACACTCTTAATCTCATTTTATAAGACCATCATCACCCTGATATCAAAGCCAAATACAGACATGCCAAGGAAAGCAAACTAGAGGCCTACATTCCTGATGAATATAGATATAAAATACTAGCCAACTGAATTCAACAGCACACTAAAAGGACCATACACAATGGTCCTGTGGGATTTACCACTGAGATTCAAGGATTGTTCAATCTATACATTTACAGAATAAATATTTTAAATATGATAATCTCAGTAGATGCAAAACAAATACATGAAAAATTCAACATCCATTCATGATAAAATCTTTAATGACTTGTGTATAGAAGATCATACCTAAAAATAATAAAGGTGATACATAGAAAGCACAGAGAATGTCATATTCTATAGTGAGTGTTTAAAACTTTTTTTCTTATATCAGGAGCTGATCAAATGTGCCCAATGTGATGACTCCTGTTCTCCATATAAATTGGAAGTCCTAGCCAGAGTAATTACACAAAGACAATAATTATAAGGCATTTAAATCAGAAAGGAATAAGTAAAACTGTCTCTATTTGCAGAAGACATAATCTTATATAGAAAATCCTAATGACTCCACCAAAACAGTGTTAGAACTAATTAAGTTATTCAGTAAAGTTGCATTATACAAAATTAATATGCAAAATAAATTATGTTTCTATAAAACAATAACAAACTACCAGAAAGAGAAATCATAAATAAATATTGAATTTTATTAAAAGCAATTTTCTGAATTCCTTGAGGTACTTTTTTTTCTTTTTTTATTGTTGTTCAAGTACAGTTGTCTCCATTTTCCCTCCACCACTCCCCCCACGTCAGCCATCCTCACTTCCCACCCTTGATCATACTCCCCTACAAAAGGACCTACTCCCCTGAGGTCCTTTTGGAATGATTTTTTTTATGATGATTATATGATCAAATAATTGAATACTTTTCAAAGTTAAACCAACCATAAAGTTTAAAGTACATGGAATTTTGTCATAATGTATATCCTTTTCAAATATTATGTTAAATTTTTTTATAATGATTGCATATCTATTTACAGGAGCAATCAATATATAAGTTTTATGTCTCAGAATCACATTGATTTTGGGAGCATGAAATTCCATGCCTCATTAGGGAACTGGACATTTCCCTTTTTTTCCCTATTAAAAAGTTGGTATAAAAATATATTCCTTAAATATTTGGTAGAATTCATGGATTCATGTGGACCTAGAGTGCTCTATGTAAAAAATTTAATTATGAATTTAATTACTCTAATAGATATATAAGTGTTCAGAATTTCTATTTCTTCTTGTGTTAGTTTTCTTCAGTTGTGCCTTTTCTACGTTTACAAATTTAGTACATCTAAAAAGATTCAAAATGTGATACAAAAGCTAATAGAACAGCAAAAAGGTAGATACAAATCTACTATTATAATTAGATAATGCAACATCCTTCTTTCAATAACTGGTAGATCAAGAAAGCAAAATATCAGTGAGAGTGTAGTTGACTTGAACAATATCAATCAACTTGATTTAATTGCTGCTTATGAAATACTGCATTCAGCAACAACAAAATACAAATTCTCAAGCTTACTTAGAGCATTTGTGTCGACCACATTCTAAGCCATAAAAATACTTCAACAGATTTAAAAAAATAAAAATAATACAAAATATACCCTCAAACCATAATGAAATTAAACTAGATATGATAACAGGAAGATAGGTGGAGATATGCAAAATTATTAGAGATTAAACAACATATTTTTGATAACAGATAAGCCAAAAAGAAGTATAAACTAAAATTTAAAACAAAATTTAAATGAAATGGATATAAAAATACAACTTATCAAATTTGTAGAATACAACAAATTCTGTGCTTAGAAGGAAATGAATATCACTGAATGGATATATTAAATGCATATTGTTTATTTTCTACAATGATTTCAAGAAAGTAGAAATGGAGATAACACTTTGTATTTTATTCTGAGGCCAGCATTAACACATAAATCAGATAAAGACCATACAAGAAAGTAAAACTGTGGACACTATCTCTACATAAATACTTCCAACACAACGTTAAGTTAGTCAAATCCAAAAATATATTAAGAAATTGTCTATCACAGCCATGTGGGATTTATTCCATGGACATAGTCTGTTTCAACTTGTGAACATCAATCAATTAATACAGTCTACATTTAACAAGCTAAAAAAAAATCATGATTATACCAATTTTATACAAATTTGACAAACTCTAACACACTTCATGTTTAAAAGCACTCAGAAAACTAAAAATAGAGGAAATTTTCTCAACTTGATGAAGAACATCTAAAATATGTACAGTTAATATAATCATTAATCATAAGAAACTGAAGCCTTTTTCCTGATATTGGAAACAATTTGAGTGGAGAATATATCCCCTCTCACCACTGCTAACTTCTTACAGAAATTTCTAACTAGTGTAATAAGTCAAGAAAAAGGAAACTATATATATATATATTTGTTAAGAATAAATAAAACTACCTTTGATGGCAAAAAACATGATTATCTATGTAAAAAAATAATAACAAAGAAAAAAACCCTCCTGGAACTTGCAATTGCTTATAGCAAAGTTGCAGGATGCAAGTTAATATTCAAATGCTAATTACTTTCTTAAATACCAGAAATAAACAATTATAATGTAAAATAAAAATATTATACCATTTTAATAACACCAAAAATTCCATCAAGAAATATTTAAGTGTAAACCTAATGATGAATATGCAGGATATAATGCAGAAAACTGTGAAATGCTAAGGAAATAAATCAAAGATACCCTAGATAAATGGAGAGATTGTACACATTCATGGATTGGAAGACTCAAAATTGACATCTTTTTTTCCCAACATGATCTATAGATTCAACAGAACACTAATAAAGAATTCTAGTGAGGGGCACCCTTAGCTGAGGTGTTTCTGACAATGCTACTCTTCAGTTTACCCTAATTGTGGTGGCAGTTTGTGAAGTCTGCCAGAGAGGCTCTGAATGACAAAAATGTCAAGCCATTGTTGAATACCTTCAGACAGTTACCTAACAATGAAAATGAGAAAAAAGTACCCTTTACTAAGCTTCCAGAGGTGTTCTAGAAGAATAAATTATAAATCATTCATCGTGTGAAAACTCTTTAGGTATTATTCCTCTCTCTACTGGGGGTATAACTGAAGATATTTGTATCACATCTACATCTTTGCATTACTGGAAGATGTTCTGAATTGTCTTCCTTTGGATCAGTGTGACACAATATTCACTTTTGTGGAAAAAAAGTATTGCTACTTGGAAATCAAATACATTCTATTCTGCTGGGAAAAAATATTTACTATGCATGTGCATTGATATTTTAAGATGATACAAACTGCAGAATACAGTCTTCTGTGGATGAATTCAACTCTTTATGGTTAGGCTTTTTCCATTATCTAAGAAATCAGGTCTTAACTTACAAAGTCAGTTTGATATGGAATATGTCACTGTTTTTAATACCAATGATCAAGAGAGCACCTTGGGTTAGAAGCACACTAAAGACAGAGAAGCAGGAATGGATAGAGAAGAAAGTGAAATGGGCGATGAGGAAACACCAACAACTTGCTCCAGTCTAATTACAACCTATGTTGAAAATTCTGGTCACTTCAGAATTGCTTCAGGAATCCTGCAATGCTATGTGAAGACCTCATGGAAAACTTTTCTCTAGTGTCCAGAAGAAGTTCTGGCTGTTTCCAAAAGTTATAAATTGGATGATACTCAGGCTTCCAGAAAAAAGATGGAAGAATTAAAAACTTGTGAACATGTATGTTTCACAATTTTTTTAACTCTGAACTTTTTATTGTCTTCCTGCCCTGCCAAACATTTAATGTCTCAAAACTCTGCTGCTGTTGACCTCAGATGCCACTCTGCTGTCCACAATCCAGTCGGTCATGGTCTTTTGGATGGTTTGTAAGGAGGCACTCTTGTCCAGGGCTTCCCCACAATGTAATGCAGATATGACTGATGATTCTAACTATATTACAAATGTATAAAATATCACCAAAGGGTGATAGGAATAAGGTGCTGGCTTAGTTACCTTTGGAAATGAGCAGAATCTAAGACTAAAAACAAATGGAATATACTTAAGCAATGTACTCCAATTGATAAAATTATTTTATATAAGGTATGAACTGACAATTCTGGAACCATTGCATTTAGTACATGCATAGGGGGTTGAAAATTAAGTACATGGATGCCAGATGTTGGGAGCCAGGTTTCTCCCTGTTGGAGTGGAAGTGTATAGCCAGGGGATGAGGCCAGAATGATTCATGTGGTATTAAAGTGGGAGAGATTAGTATAAACTTATGATTCGTTCCCATAGATACATACAATTATATAGAGAGATGTTTAGATATTTGTATTTACATGGGTTAATATATATACATCATACATTTGCTTGATGTGTCAGCTGACGAAGTCTATAAACAACAGCACTGCGATCATAATGAGCATAGGTAGCTGCTGGATGTTGATTTCTAATACCATCCTCCAATGAAAGCAAAGCCTCCTTGGAAAATCGCTGATTCTAGTGTTAATGCAGGAAATATAGAGGATCAATCTGAAGCATTTTGTAGTGCCAGAAAGTAGGGGAGTGCTGGATGGAAAAACAACTGCACGTTGACTGGGGTATGTTGAAGGGATAGAAAAGCCAACCGAAAACGCTACCAATAGCCAAACTTAAAAAAGTGTGAGAAACAAAACAAAGGAAATAGTATTGGATTACAAATTAAAATACAAAATAAATATACATGAATCCATATTAATATAAGTAAATGATCAGATACCGAAACAAATAAAAAAGAAGAGATAAATCTGGGCAGAAAAATTACAAATAATATATGTAAATACTGTATTTTCAAGGAAGGGGAGCATAATTCCCCACTCCTTAGTATAGATGTGCATAGTGACTTCTTTCCAGTGAGTACACAGTAGAAGTATAGTATGGGAAGGGGAGGAACGAGCAACTTTGCAATGGAACAATGTGACAACACTACCTCAGTCTGGTGATCAAGATTTATCACATTGTATATACCCTTGATATGATATGACAAAAATCATATCATTGTGGTCTTTTTCCCCAAAAGTATCCCATACTCTAATAAAAAAGTCAAATTTCAACAGAGGAATATCCTACAAAATACATGATCCATGTTCCTTGAAACTTATCAAAAACAAAATCTGAGAAACTATGTCAGTGAAAAGGAGCCCAAGGACAGGATACAACTGAATGCAGTGTGCCCTGGATGGGATCCGGAAACAAACAAAAGGAGGGTAGGTAAAAACTGGTAAAACCCGAATTCTCTGATGTAGTTAATAATGGTGTATCCATATTTGTTTGTTAATTATCACAACAATTATAAGAAATGTATTATATTAGTTTAACATAAAGAAAGGAGGAAACTGAGAATAAGGTATATATGACCTACATGAGGAAAAGCATATGCTTACTAGGCATACACATAGAAAGGCTCATACTAAGTAGAGAGTATTGAAACTTGTTCCTAACAACATACAGCACCTTGAATGAGCTGCTTAAACTGTTTAAGACTAGTGCTAGGACTGTTGGGATATACAGGTTCAAACAGGTTGGTTAGAATTATTTCTAAGAATCTCCCCTGAAATGATACCATGTTTTTAAAGCAGATTTCTAAAAGTGGATTCTTGCACCCATCTGTAAGGGAAATAACTGTTACACTTGTTAAATGACAAGGTACTTGGCCTTCCTACAGATTTTTAAATCATACTCTCCAGGGTTCTTTCTGTTTTAAAACACTGGATAGCATCCAAGGCTATACATTTGTCTACAGAGATTTAAAAATAGTGATGTCTGGGTCCCAATCCAAGAGATTCGGGTTTAATTGGTCTAGAGTGTGACTTGGACATTGGTTCTTTTTAAACACGCCACAGATGAAAATAATGCACAGCTAAGGTTAAGAACCACTTTTTAAAATAGCTCCCCAAGTGGTTTTATGCATATAAAATTTAACAACCATGGCTTTTAACTAATTCCTAAGCTGCATTTCCTGAACCAGGTGACCTTGACAAATCTCCCTCAGGGCTCTCATTTACAAATGCCAAGTGACTTCCTGGATTTAAATAGCAAGGGTGGAATCCAGGTTACCTGATTTTGTCAAATGTGTTTCTCCTGTTTAGAGTCTGATTTGAATACATTGTTCATTTAGTCAAATTCTAGCAAATAATTACTTATACATCTCACTACAAGCCTTTTGCAGCTCTCTGGCTGTCTTTAACTGAATCTCTTGGTCTGGCATTCACTCATATCATATCATCTACTGGTTTTCTCACCCTAGAATTGTAACCTAGAGCCTGAATTCCAGTCAACTCTAGCTCTTTCCTTTTTTCGTTCTCTCTCTATCTAAAAATTCAATTTATTGAGGTGACATTGTGTTTCAAATGTGCAATTCTATAATACATCATCTGCATTTTGTACTGTGCGTTAACCACCCAAAGTCAAATCACCTTCTATCACCGTTTATCCCTCCTTTAACCTCTTTTGCAGCCCCTTTTCCCTCTGGTAATCACCATATTGTTGTCCCTGTCTATGATGGGTTTTTTGTATTTTTGTTTGTTTGGTTGGTTTTTTTCTTGATCACTTTATTTTTTTCACCCAGCTCCCTAACTCCCATCCCTTCTCACAGCTGTCAGTCTGTTATCTTGATCTATGACTCTGGGGATAAGGGAAGAGGGGAGGGGAGGGGAGGGAAGGGGAGGGGAGGAGAGGAGAGGAGAGGAGTTATTTTTAGACCAGGGCATCTTTTGCCAGGAAGAAAATAACCACAGATATTTTTTAAATCATGTAGAATGTCTCTTGTTTCTATTGGGGAAGGGAGATGGAGAGGGCCCACGTGACAAATTGCCTCACTTGTATTGACTAGAAAATTCCAGGCTGGTTGATTAAAATTATGTTTCTGGGAGAGGCTGAAATGGCAATTAGATGAGGTATTAAATGTAGATTTGACTTTAGCAGAAGTGACATCATTTGGACCTGTGGTATTTGTAAAATATATTTTTGCATTTTCATTACATTGACTAATTTTTCAGTAATGAAACCAAATATACAGTAAACTTCTATTTACATAATATTTTATAATGATGGATCACTAATCACAGGGATATGTTCTGAGAAATGTGTTAGGTGATTTTGTCATTGTTTCAACGTCATAGAATGCACTTAACTAAACCTAGATGGTATAGACTACTACATACCTTGGCCGTGTACCTATTGCTCCTAGGCCACAAACCTGTACAGCAAGTTACTCTACTGAATATGGTAGGTAATTGTAACACAATGGTAACAATTGGTATATCCAAACATTACTAATTAGAGAAAAGGTACAGTTAAAATATTATGTAAAAGATTAAAAATGGTACACCTGTATAAGGCACTGACCAGGAGTGGAGATTTCAGAACTGGGAATTGCTGTGGGTGAGTCATTGAGTGGTGAGTGAAAGTGAAGGCCTAGGACATTACTATATGCTACTTTGTAAACACCATACACTTGGGCTGCATTAAAGTTATAAAAGTGTATTTTCTCTTCAATAATAAATTAATCTTTGCTTACTGTATCATTTTAAACATTTTCATTTTTAAACTTTGAAATTTGTTTTTAACTTTTCACTCTGCCACGATAACACACAGCCAACAACACAAACGCGTTATAACAATGTGAAGAGGGCTGTGACATCAGCAGGCACAGGGCTTTTTTGGCTCCGCAGTAACCCGTGAAACCACCATCGTATACGCAGTTCATTGTCGATGGAAATGTTGTTAGGTGATGCGTGACTGTGTTCAGCTTATCTATAATGTAATTCAACGTTAATATTTTGCCTAAGGAACTATGGTTATATTTATAAGGAAATAGACTATTTTCCTTTCCTCAGCTGCCATTTTCACAATGTTTTCTAGGGTACACTGGTTGCATAAAGTTTGTTCTAAAGTAGATGCTTGTTTGTAGCCACTGAATAAGTAATGGCAGACACTGAACTTTTTTCTTTGTTTTTTCACTCTTTTATATATTTTTTAACTTTTTAATCTTTATTGAATTTATTGGGTTGACATTGATTAATAAAATTATATAGGTTTAGAAGTACAATGCTATCATACATCATCTGTATATGGTATTATGTGTTCATGACCCCAAGTCAAGACTTTTTCCAACACTATTTATGCCTCTTTTACCCTCTTCCACCTCTCTACCCCTTCTCCCCTCTGGTAATCACCATACTGTTGTCCCTGTCTGAGTTGTTTTTGTTGTTGTTGTTTTGCTTGATTCCTCGGCCCTTTTTACCCAGCCCTTAAACCACCTTCTGACAATTGTCAGTTTGTTTTCTATATCTACAAGTCTGTTTCAATTTTTGTTTATTGTGTTCATTAATTACCACATATAAGTGAAATCATATGGTATTTGTCTTTCTCTGGCTTGCTTATTGCACTTAGCAAATACTCTTTGGGTCCATCGATGCTATTGTAAAAGGTAAAATTTTCTTCTTTATTATGACCAAGTTTTATTTCTTTGTGTAAATTTACCATAGCTTTTTTATTCACTCATATACTGATGGACACTTAATTTGCTTCCAAATTTTGGCTATTGTAAATAATGCTGCAGTGGACATAGGGGTGCATATATTTCTTCAAATTAGTGTTTCAGGTTTCTTCGTATACATTCCTAGAAGTGAAATTCCTAGGCCATTAGGCAGTTCCATTGTTAACTTTTTTGAGGCAACTCCATTCTGCTTTCCACAGTGGCTGCACTGATCTGCATTCTGACCAACAGTACGGGAGGTTTCACTTTTGTCCACATTCTCGTTTTATTGATGATAGGCATTAACACATGTGTGAGGTGATATCTTAATTGTGGTTTTAATTTGTGATTAGTGGTGATTAGTGACATTAAGTATCTTTTCACATACTTTTGGCTGTCTTTATGTCTTCTTTGGAGAATTATCTATGCAGGTCCTTTGCCCATTTTTTAAACTAGATTTTTTGGTTTTTGACATTGTTGTATAAATTACTCATAAATTTTGGATATTAACCCCTTATCAGCTGTATCATTACTGAACATGTTCTCCCATTCAGCGGGTTGCCCTTTCCTTTTGATGAGGCTTCTTTTGCTGCGCAATCACTTTCAGTTTGATGTAGCCCATGTGTTTGTTTTTCTCTTGTTCCTGTTGCCTAAAGAGATATGTCAGAAAAAATATTGCTACAAGAAATGTCCAAGATTTTACTGCCAATGTTTTCTTCTAGAGTTTTTATGGTTTTTGAGTCTTACATTTAAGGTTTTTATCCCTTTTTATTTTATTCTTCTGTATGGTGTAAGATGTTCACACTTCATTTTTTGGTATGTATCTGTCCAATTTTCCCGACACTATTTATTGAATAGACTGTCTTTACCCCATTGTATGCTCTTGTCTCCTTTGTCAAATATTAATTAAAAATAGAGTTGTGTGTGTATTTCTGGGCTCTCTATTGTGTTCCATTGATTGATTTGTCTGTTACACCAGGACCACGCTAATGGATTATCATGGCCTTGTAGTATAGTTTAATATCAGGTTGCATGATTCTTCCAGCTTTTTCTTCTTTCTCCAGATTATAATGGCTATTCAGAATTTTTTGTGGTTTCCTATATGTTTTTGGAATATTTGCTCTAGTACCATTGATATTTTCATAAGAATTTCATTGAAGCTGTACAGTGATTTGGACAGTATAAACATTTTGAAGCTGTCAAGCCTTTCTATACATGAACACTATATACACTTGCACTTATTCATAGCTTCAATTTCTTTTTTATTGTCTTTTGGTGGGGCTTCTTTTTAATGTATATTTTATTGATTATGCTATTAAAGTTTTCCCAATTTTCCCCCCTTTAGCCTCCCTCTGACCTGCACCTCCTAACCCTCCAGCATTCCTCACCCCTTAGTTCAAGGGTTCTACATATAAGTTCTTTGACTTCTCTGTTTCCTATGCCATTCTTAACCTTTCCCCATCTATTTTATGCCTACCAATTATGCTTCTTGTTCCCTGTACCTTTCCCACCTATTCTTCCCCTCCCCTTTCCCACTGAAAACCCTCCATGTGATCTCCATTTTTCTGATTCTATACCTGCTCTAGTTGTATGCTTAGTATTCGTTTTTATTGTCTTAATAATTATCTAAGCACAGGTTTTTACATCCTTGGTTAAATTTATTCCTAGGTATTTTTTATGCAATTGTTAATGAGATTTTTTTTAAATTTCCTTTTCTGATGTTCATTATTGGTATATAAAATGTCTACTAATTTCTGGATATTTATTTTATAGCTGCTACTTACTGCATTCATTTATAAGTTCTAGTAGGGTTTTCTTGTGTGTGGAATCTTTTTAGTTCTCTTTTTTAATTTAATTTTTATTGTTGTTCAAATACAGATGTCCCAATTTTCCCATTGTTCTCCCCACCCTGCCCACACCCTGTTCCACAGTCAATCCCCTCTGTATACAGCACAAATAGTATAATGGCAGTTTTACTTCCTCCTTTACAATTTGGATGCCTTTTATTTCTTTTTCTTGCCTGATTGCTGTGCCTAGGATTTCCTGTGCTGTATTTAATAATAGTAGTGAAACAGAAATCCCTGTCTTGTTGCTGGGAACAAGCAATAAGGGAAACACTTTTAGTTTCTGCCCGTTGAGTATAATGTTGACTTTAGGTTTGTAATATATGGCCTTTATTATGTTGAGGCATGTTTCCTCTATATTTACTTTGCTGAAAATATTTTTTTATCATAAATGGGTTCTGGATTTTGTCAAATGCTTTTTCTGTATCTATTGATATGATCATATGATTTTTATCCTTCATTTAGTTTAGGTAGTATATCATGGTTATTGATTTGCAGATATTATATCAATTTAGCATTTCCAGAATAAATCCCACTTGATCATGGTGTGTGATTTTTTAATGTATTGCTCGATTCACTTTGCTAATGTGTTTTTGAGGGTTTTAGCATCGATGTTTTTCAGAAATGTTGGCCTATAATTTTCATTTCTTTGTAGTGTATATATATGGTTTTGGAAATAGAATAACGTTGGCCTCATAATATGTGCTTGGGAGTCATCTCTCCTCTGGAATTTTTTAGAGTAGTTTGAGAAAGATAGTTATTATTTCTTCTTTGAATGTTTGGTAAAGCTCCCTGTGAAGCCTACCTGGACCATCATTCTGTTTGTTGGCAGTTTTTTGATTATTGATTCAGTTTCATTCATTCTAGTTGGTCTATTCAGACTTTCTGGTTCTTGTGATTCATTTTTGAAAGATTGCATGTTTCTAGAAATTTACCCATTTTGCTGACATTTTCAATTTTCTTGGCATATAGTTATATCTAATGTTTTCTTACAATCCTTTGTACTTCTTTGGTGTCTGTTGTTACTTCTCTTTCAGTTCTGATTTTATTTGGGTCTTCTTTCTCTTTTTTTGTTGTTGATAATCCTGGACAAAGTTCTATTAATCGTATTATCTTTTCAAAAAACTAGCTCTTGCTTTCATTAATCTTTAGTATTTATTTACACTCTATTTCATATGTTTCTGCTTTGATTTTTATTATTTTCTTTTTTCTACTTACTTTGGGTTTTGTCTGTTTGATTTTTTTTTTTTTGCTCTTTATTCCTTTAAGTATAAAATTGCATTTTTTTATTTAAGTTTTCTCTTGTTTTCTGAGGTAAGTCTTTAATGCTATGAATTTCCCTTTTAAGACAGCTTTCATTTGTTGCATAAATTTGGGTTGTTGTGTTCTCATTTTCATTTGTTTCAAGGTATCTTCTGATTTCTGAAGCTGGCCTATGGGTGTATCTCTTCTGGGGTCTTTAGGGTGATACTCTGGTGCAAGTCAATGTCAGATACTGCCTATTACTGTCCCTGGGCAACTTGTTTGGAGCCGCATTTTGTGGCTGGCTTTGATTAGCTCTGGTGTGCATGGGAAGAACCAAGCTGAGCACCAAACTTGTACTGATGGAGGTACTGAGCTTGGGGGCAGGTCAGCAAAAGCCCCAGGAATCCTGGAGATCTGCTTCCTTTTGCTTCCCCTGTCAAATGCTTGTTAGTCTCAGTCACCAAAAGAGCCTCTGGTGGTACTTGAGTTGTATGAAGTGGGTTCTTAGTGAATCACGTGGTAAGTGTAAATGTTTTTCACCGGAGTGATACAACTTCAAACTCAGTGCCAGTGCTGTGTCTGAGGCTATTCAGAAAAATTCCCAGCATATAACAATTCTAGCTGCTTTTCATAGGGTGCCTGCAGACCCTTGTGGCAGGGGAGGGTGTCAGGGATTAGTCAGGGTGAGGCCAGCCGTGTTTATCAGGCTGGAACTACCCAAAATTTGGATATGTGAAAGGAAGGCTTTGCACCAGTCAGGTGTGCAAGGGAAAAATGGCCCCCATCTTGTAGACACACAACTTACTCTGTTTCAGATTCTGCTTGGCACCTGAGCTCAGCAGGGAAGTGCAGCTTGGAGTCAGGAGGATGAAGCTAGTGGATTTCCTGGAAGAAGGAAGTGCTAGTCAGGCTTAGAGGAAGGTAAAGACAGTGGCTCCCATCCCAAAGCCACACAACTCAGACACTGATACACCACACCCTGCGCCTGCTCAGACCTCTCTACTCCAGGCCGGGCAGCTGAGTTCTCACTAGAGTACGAGCTCCACAGGTTGGTGACAGTGTGTCTGGAGGACGGGACTGTTGCACTTCCCCAGGCTGACGTCCTAAAGATGGGAGTTCTCCGCCCAAGCAAGGTGGCATTTACATTGTGGGAGAGCAACTTAGTGCAGGCATCCTGGCTGCTACTCCCTTCAGCTCTTTTCTCATAGCGAAAAAAGCTCCAGTTTGTCCCTACGTGACTCTAATTTGCTCTGCCTTGCTTCCACTGGAGCCCTGAATCAGTGACTGCAAATAAGATTTTGTTCATTAGCCTTTAAAAGGGCATGTGTGTGTTTAGCAGACTCCCGTCTATTCCTGGCAGGCAGAATCCTTGCTGATTTTCACAGCCAAAGGTTATATGGATGCTTGGCACTCCTGGCAGGATGTCTGCCATGGGATTGAGACCCCATATGAGATCCACATATCCTCTGGAATCTCAGCTGCTGCTGCATGAAGAGAGTCAGCCCTTTTTGTGTCTCCACCGTTTTCACCAGTCTCGATGTGGTGTTTTGGGTGAATCTTTGTTTATAAGATTTGTGATTAACTAGTCTTCAGTGGATTATTCATGTTGATTGTTCTGTATCTTAGCTGTAATTCCTGTTTGGTACTCAGAGGAGATGAGTGTGTCTTCCTCCTTCTCTGCCACCATCTTGGCTCTTCTGCTCCAGCTGTTTCACTCAGATGAACTAGTACAGCATTTTGCTTTACTTATGTGGTCTCTGTTTCTCCCCACTAAGGTGGCACACCTTATATGTCCTGTGACTCCTTACCTTTTGGAGGTCTGCTTTCAGAAAAAAATTTGAATATACATCACTTACAACTTAGAAGAGATGTAGGTCCCAGTCCATTCCTACCTCCAGAAGAACTGACATTTTAAATAGCATCTTACACTATGAAATAATTTTTTTTTTAACTTAGCAAGTAACAGTGAACATATGGAATAGGAATATTTTGATATTAAGGAAACATACCCAATTTTTAGAAATCACTGCTTATCTTTTTTGATATGTACAGATGTCATATAAACAATGAAATCTGTTCTACACTCTTAGTTTCAGTAAATTCCTGCATCAGCAGCTCTCTAAAATCAGTCCTTAATGTATTGGAGACCCTGAATTAACCTTCCAAGTGCCAATAAGAACAGTGTTTTGGGTCACTGACGTCAATTCATTGCTCATATCTATACTTACTACCAGTCAAAGTGATTGCACGACTGAGTAGACTGCTTAAATCCACCAAAGAGGTAATATTTTGAACAAATTTCTCACTCTACAGCATCTATTATTCTATTAAGGGCTGAAAGTCACACATAAAAAAGGTTAAAATCCACAGAACAACTTATAATAGCAAGTAGCTGAATCTGAGTTTAAGTCAAGACAACCACTCTTGCACTTCAATATATAGGATGAAAATTTAAATGTATTTTTTAACTGAGAAAACAATTTTTTCAATTATTGAAATTTATTATCATGCATGAGAACTACCCAAGCTTTTTTTATTTTAAGTGGGGCTCTAGTGTAAAATGAGCCCTATAACATAAACTTTAAGGACTTTACTCGGTGTAGTTTCCTCACTCAGCTCCTCAACAGCACAGCTAGGGAAGTACTATCACCACTTCTGTTTCACAGCAAAGGCAACTGAGGTGCAGAGACCTTGACACTCTTTCACAGCTTAGCGGAGCTTGGTGAGGAGCCCTGGCCGCTCGCCTCTGAGGCTTCTCTGATTTCTGCTCAGGACACTCACAGTAGAGTTAGGCTTCTTCCTATTGTATGCCATTTCTTACAATTTTCTCACTATGTGACATTTTGCTACAATAATTGTAAGTACTCTGAGATCCTAATGAATACCTACTTCACCTTTTATTAGGCCATGGTACCCAACATATCACGCTTTTCAAAGAGTAAGCTTTTGAAAAGAATGAACAAATGAAAAAAAATAGATAAATGAAAGAATGAATGAATATGAAAAACAGTTATTTTCCATTTATATGGAAGTGTTATGTACATATAGACATAAATCCTGAAAAAATTATATAGTCACTCTTTGGCCAGTGGAGTCTCTGTCACTTGTTCTACTTTTTACATTTTAGTGAACTGCACTGTAGTTGCCTGGTGCACTGGACATAACATCATGAATTTTTTTAGCTTTCTTTGCTAAACTAATTCAACATCTAGCTCTGGGGATTACTGTATTGTGATTGTTTATCATATTTGGAAGCATTGACATAACTAGTAGTCAAATTGCAAGATTAATAAATAAATAAAACATGTGTTTGGAATGTCAGCTAAGATGAACCTTATTGAACATGTACTCTATAAATTGTGTATGTATGTTCTTTCCCTTTCTAACAAATTTTGCCATCTATGCCACCAAAAAAATAGAATGAGACAGTAAATGCCAATAGAATGTAAGCCAGTGCCTGACAATATTATATAATTATCAAGTCAAATAAGTAGTTTCTTAGTTTCTATTGTTCATTCATCATTTATTCATGGACCATTTTAAGCATAAGGGTGGAGCACAGTGGGCTGCAGGTAGAAAGTTTTTAAGCAGCAGAGCCACACACTGAAATCTACACTTCAGCTCTCAGCTTCCCAGGATAAGCTTGTCAGAAAGAAGAGTGTGAAAGTAAAAGAGAAAATCACTGATGGAAATATGACATATATGTGTTATAAAGTTTTTTTAAGGATTCATTTCTCTTCTGAAATGAGATGCCTAACTTTCCAACAATAGCAAATAATTTTAGGCTTAGCAGTGCCCACCAAGGTAAATATGCAGCAGCCAGCAATACAGACTTGTGGAGACCAAAGGACAGCAATTTGTCACTTACTGATCCAAGAGTTACATAAAGGTTATAATCAATCTGTACTTCTCAGTGCACTCCAGGACATCAGAATTTATCCCTAAAGGGAATACACTACAAGATGACTATTCTTTCAACAATTATCAGGTACAATTCCATGTAGAAATAAACAAAACTGCAAAAAGGATGGGTAGTGACTGTAAGGATAAATATATTTTACTTATTATAGCATGAATGTATTGAGATGTGTATGTATATGTGTGTGTTATAGGATAACACAAACTGAAAATTGGCTTTATTTGCCTGAAAAATAAGATAATGGCATAAAGAATGACCAAGTGTAATAAGAGGAATTTTTTTTTTTTAATATGAAGGATTTTTTTAGCCCTGGCTGGCATAGCTCAGTGGATTGAGCGCGGGCTGTGAACCAGGCATCGCAGGTACTATTCCCAGTCAGGGCACATGCCTAGGTTGCAGGCTATGTTCCCCAGCAACTGCACATTGATGTTTCTCTCTCTCTCTCCCCCCCTCCCTTCCCTCTCTAAAAATAAATAAATAAAATCTTTAAAAAAAACATGAAGGATTTTTAAAAATATTTATTTATTTATTTTTAGAGAGGGTGGAGAGGGAAGGAGAAAGAGAGGGAGAGAAACACTGCTATGCAAAACAAACATCCATCAGTTGCCTTTTGCACACCCCCAGCTGAGGGCCTGACCCACAACCCAGGCATGTGCCTTGACTGAGGATGGAACCAGCAGCCTTTAGATTTTCAAGCCAGCACTCAGCCCACTGGGCCCCACCAGCTAAGGCAAGAGGGAAAATTCTTATGACATTCACAGATGTCCTCAATTTTGCTATGCTCTTCCATTATAGTTATACATATGCAGATATACATTGAGAATATTGACAGAAAGAAACATCTCTCTTGTTATTTTTATTATTTTATTTCACCAGTTCTCGTGTCTTAGAGTATACCATAAATTCAATTTCTTAAAAATTCCTTTTTAATCTTGTTTCACTGTTGAATGATTACAGTTTAATGTTTCACACTGTTTAAATGATTACTGTTTATTTTAAGTAATCATTGTTGGTTCTCTTTTTTTCTGTTATTTTTCTCAATTCCTCTCCCCTTCAAAAAATCTTCTGGAAATTTTTTAAAAACTAAAGAGGTCCAGAAATCACATGGAGGAGAAGGGTTAGAATGAATTAGGGAGGTAATGAATGTTGAGAGCCAGAGGTAGAACACGCAAATAGTACCCACCCCACGCAGCAGGGCCTGGGGAGCAGCAATGCCTCTGAAGGGTTTCAGAGAAATCACCTTAGCTAATGTCAGTGGCCACCAATACAGAACCTTGAAAGGCAGAGAGAAAGAGACTAAATTGGTCAGAAAATAATGAACCCTGGAAAGCAATCATTATTGACAGTCATCATGAAAACGTGTTATCAAATGAGATTAAACCAGAAGCTTTGATTTCAGCAATGATGGTCTTAAGTGGGTACAGTCTGATTTTTCCTTTAGAGCTCCCATTAAGAAGGTAAACTTGGGGATAGCTCTAAGACCCTCTTGCACAGTGCATGTCAGACTTTCATGTGAACATAAAATCACTTGGAGACCTCATTAATATGCATATTCTGATTTCTGATAAGTAGAATTTTCCAAGGCAAAACCACTGAACTAAATTTTGAGTAACAATGTTCTCTAAGAAGATAAATTGTCTTTTCAGGGGTTTAATAAAAAAATAACATATATTAAAGCTCAGATAATCAAGCCATTTCTTATAATTTAAAAAGTAATTATTATGAATCTATTTAAATATTTGTCCTCAATTTCTATGAAAGGAAGTGGAAGTAATATTTATTGATGACATTGTCTACTAGAAACTATAAATACATTATTGTTTTTATTGCATTTATTAAGGTGACATGTGTCAGTAAGTTAATATAAGTCTCAAGTGTACAATTGTGTAATATGTCATCTGTGTATTGCATTGTGTGCTCACCACCTAAAGTTTAGTGTCCTTCCACACCACATATTTGACTCCTTTTACCCTCTTCAAACCCATATCCCCCTCTGGTAACCACTGTATTTTTGTTAGTGTCAATGAGTTTTTTGTTTGTTGCTTTTTAGTTTATATGCCACATAGAAGTTAAATCATGTGGTTATATAGAACAATAATATGAAGGTTTACATATTTTACTGGGAAAGAAACTGGATATTCAACGATTAAGATTCTGGCATCACACAAGATGATTTCTATTAAAAGAAATTTACTAATCCCTTTAAATTGCATCATCTAGGGACACACTAAAGTTCTCAATTACCAGAGTGTGGTGAGAGTTTTAATAGCAAGTGAAAGGTGAGCTGAGGATTTCAGGGACGTCTTTAATTTTTCTTCCAAATGAGGTCAACATCAGAATCAGACTATTAGATAAGACTATGACATTCCAATTCATATTCCAAATCCATTAAAAGCTCTCAATATGGGAGGTATTGAGTTTGCTAGCCAATAGAATATTGTCATTAAACATTTGTTTATAAAGGTAAACTCTCAATCAGGTTATATATCACAAATTTCCCCCTCATTTGTCTGAAATCCACATCACAGATTTTAGGAGTTTGTTTTTAATTTACTATATTCAGTAGTATTAAATATTGTATTTTAAATTGCAGATACCTATGCATAACAAATAATATAATTATAAAACTAGTTCATAAATGCCCTAAAGAGTATAAAAAGAATATTTAGAAAGTTACCTATTCTTGATATATAATGAGATGAAAATTAAAATTTAATCTAATGTAAAGATTTTAGGCAAAGCAATTATTAAATATTTTTTAAATATTTAAAAAAAAGAAAAATGAGTATTTGGGATAAGTGAAGGTAGACAAACAAATGCACACTTATTGATAGAGTATTTGGATAAGAAACAGTCAAAAGATGTAATAACATCTGCAGTTTATTAATAAATTTTTATTCAAAGTCTTCTTCTTTAGAATCATAGTAATTTTAGGTTGGCTAAAAAGTGCATTTGTTTTTCTTCCATAAGATAGCTCTAGTAGTGTTTAGTTGACCTTAAGTTCATTTGAAAAAAATTTGTTAGATTATATTGTGACAGCTGTCATATCAGTGTGCATTTAAAAAAACATCAAAATTCATGAATTTTTGTGTAGCTATTTTCATATTGAAAGTGGAAGAAAATATGCAACATTTCAGCATATTATGCTTTATTATTTTAAGAAAGGTAAAAACTCAAATGGGACACAAAAAAAGATCTGAGCAGTATATGGAGAATGTGCTGTGACTGATCGAATTTGTCAAAAGTGGTTTGCAAATTTTCTTGCTGGAGATTTGTTGCTGAACAGTGTTCCATGGTTGAGTAGATCAGTTCAAGTTGATAGTGATCAAATTGAGACATTAACTGAGAACAGTCAATGCTATACTACATAGGAGATAGCCAGCATACTCAAAGTTATTGGTTGACATGAAAAATGTGTTTTTTATTTAATGGAAAAAATTAATTGGACTTTTTGGCCAACCCAATATTTAAAGAAAATTCCTCTCGGCAATTGGCAGATTATCTAAAAGGCTCATTTCTGCCCTGCCCACAATGTCTCATCCCTGTTTATGTTCTCTGTCACCTCTGGCTTCTTTATTTCTTAACCAAGTTATTAAAGACCTGTATCTAGGCCTTGTTCTGTATGGAAGCCAGTCTTGACAAAGAATTACAGTATAGCCTCAGCCTCTCACTACATAGAACTTAGAACTCAACTACTTGTCCAACTTATTTCTCAAGATAAGAATAGATTTAGTGCATGGTAAGTGATCAATAAACAGTGATGAAAAAATAAATGGATACATAAATGAGTTGTTTTTCCAACATCACTTTGTTTTTGAGGTTCTTTTGCTGCCAATAAGACCTGGAGTCCTCCAATACACTGGAACGGATATCCAGTTTGCTATATCACTCCCAAATCAGAGATTTCCATCTTGCCTGCCTTGCTTAGGCCTGAAACTCAGTCAGATGCATCAGTATGACTGCTTGCTCTCGCAACTCAAGATAGTAACTGTGGAATCAGCCTCCTTAATCTTTTAGATTTTGTACTTGTCCTTTTACCTTCACCATCAGAATCACCTGCAAAAGTATGAACAGTTTTTCTTTAAGTTTTCTTCCAACCTGATGGTAAGGATATGATTATTTATTTATTTTTTATTCCAGTGTGTATTTTACTTTCAAAGTTGATGTTAGGTTTTATTGACAAGACTGGGACTAAGGCAGAGTGGAAAAGATAAATTACATCAGAGGATATCCACACACTTAAAAACCATCAATATCTACATTTGAAGACTAAGTATAAGGTCTGACTAAAAAATCCAGTCATGTAATATGAAAAATAGAAACATCTATTGAAGAAGATACAGGAACAGAAAAAGTGTACATAGGACAATGACACTTCAGTCCCCTTCAAAGTAAGCACCTTGGGACCTCACACAGTTTTCCCAGTTGCTATTAGCTGCCCCATTGTATTTTCCTGAATCTCATCAATGGTCTGAAATCTTCCATTTTGAAGGTGATTTTAGCTTTAGGAAAATCCAGAAGTCACAAGGCACTAATCTGGTCTGTAGTGGGGCTGAATCAGCTGGGTGATTTGGTGTTTCACCAAAAAACTATATGAGATGGGCATGATGCTTGGGCAGGTGCGCTGTCATAATGAAGCTGCCAATCACCAGTTGCCCATAGCTGTGCCCTTCTGAATCATCTCAATAATTTCTGTGGAGGAATGTTCAAGCTTAACACAAAATATAATGCAGCTTTGTTGCTCTACTTGCACAGTCATTTCGAATGTGACAGCCACAGAGTACACATGCTCACTCAGTAGAGTCTACCACTTTTTTTGACTAGTACAGTGAAGTCATCATTGTTCACCCATGAACATTCCAGTCCACTCTCCTTGGCTCTTGGCTGCCAGGTTACATCAGTGTTATGCAAACCAATCTCGTTATATTAACAATTGCTAGACTTTTTCCAGACCAGACTCATATGTAATAATCTATATTTCTTTTGACTAAACTGACTAAATAATTTTATTCTATAGAATCTATAGTGAGAAACTACTGGGAAAGTTTGCAGAACTTTGTATGAGATGAATGGAGGGGAACTTGAGAAAATATCAGAGGTAATTAAATCACTAGCCAAGTTTTAAGAATCCCACACAGGCCAGAGTTTATAACCCTGGCTTCTTTATTATGGTAGAAGTTAGCCATACTTTCAATAAAATACCTGAATGGAAGTTACTAATAGTTCCTTACCTAGCTCTAATTTCATAATAGTTCATTTTCTAAGTGGTAGCTAAATGCTAAGTTTGTGAGCAGGTGTATGTGGAGGATTGGGGTTTTGTGGTTATGCAAGTAACAATGACAAATAAAAATCATAAAAAAGAGGTAACAAAACCAACATAGACTTTACAACTTGTTGAGAGATACATTAAAATTAAATTTATTAAATCCTTTTGAATATTTTTAAATATTTGTAGTACAGAGAACTATTATGAGGGAGCAGATGGCTGTGAAAATCTGAGAGAAGTATCTGGTTCTTTATTATTTCTTTTGGAGGAGGGTGCCCAGTTCTTTTACTGTAATACTAAAAATTTCTGGGATGCTTTTAGTAAATCTCTCCTATGAAAGACAGGCCAAAGTTTCCATCATTGCCATTTATTCAATAATCATTTATTTTCCACGTTGTCTACCCTCTTGTTCAATGTTATCACTGTTGAATAATTCGTCTCAAGGTAACAATCTGTCATTAATCAAAGACAACTCAACCCTTTCAGACCTTTATAGGAAAAAGCTGTAGTAATGTAATGTAATGAATGTAGAAAAGAATGTAATTTGCAAAATAACACCCTGGGATCCTTCATTTGCTTCACACAATAAGTCACTTCTCTGAAAGTGATAATGTCATCATTGTATTGTGGCAAAGGGCCACGGGCATATCATTTTAGCTAGCTGAGGTTATTTGGAAAACCTGCTGACAATTTCTGGCCATAATGAGATTCATCCCAGTGACCAACTAATTTTTCATTTGGCAAAATAAATACATTAAGACCAGTTGGCTAGAATGCATTAAAGACAGTATAATTATCTACACAGGATTCTACAATAAGATAAAATTTAATTTTTAAATATCTAAAGAAAGTACCATAATATCATCATACAAATATTAAGTAAATTATTTGTTACATAATTTATTCCCTAAATCAAACTTATAGAATGCCTTCTATAGCACTGCATTAATACAAAGGGAGGATATTAATAAATGAATATCAGACTGATTTCTTGCCTGTCAAGAGTTATTTAAAATTATTTAGCAAGGATATTTATTTAGCAAGGATATTATTTGGGAAGAATCTTTAGCAAGAAATACAAAATAATTTCTATAAAACTATTCAATTATAGGTCAGGGAATATAAATATACATGCTGTACAATATAAAAATATAGGCTTAATGGAGCATCTGGAAAAATCAAGTTATAAGATGGGAGATGGTGAGGAAGACACAGTGAGAGAGAGACTGCTATTTGCTAAGGCCTGTAATCCAGTTATATCAGTTGAGATAGAGAGAGACAAGAGATGAAAAGTTGAGAGAGAGAATAGTAAGATAAGACTGTTGATCTATGAAGACATCATCAGTTCCACTCTACTTGAAGGCGTGAACAATCTAAATAAAGGTGGTAGAAAGGATGCCACTTAGAAGTTAGAAAAATCTTGATAAGTTAAGACATTTACCATTTGGGAAATCTGTTTGCTTCCATGAACTTCAGTTTTCTGATATCTAAAAATAGTAACAAAGTGCTATGAAAATTAGATAAAATCATATAATTGGAACTCTTTATTCATAGTACATCCAAGGCAGATGTTAGAATCCTCAGTTCCCTTTAATGCAGAGGTCTTGTTATTATCTAATTGTGAGACAATAATCACTACAAGGCCTACCAAAATATTCCTATTATTTTGGCTCCTAGAAACCAAATATATAAAATTCTGATCTGAATTCATCCTGGGAATACTTCTCATCCTTATACCTAATATAGAAATATCTAAATATATTTCATTAATCTAGATTCTTTTATATTTTTATTTGTTTATATTGGAAGGTTGGTGGTATGAGGAGACATATTGGAGCCTAGAGCAAAAGTAAAAATTAGCAATAATGATCATATCTCCATTTTAAATTTTGATTTATTTTTATCATGTTCTTTGTAACAATTTTGATTATAAAAAACATTCTATTGTCCTGGTTGGGTAGCTCAGCTGGTTGGAGCATTGTTCTGAAATGCCAAAGTTGCAGGTTCCACCCCGCAACACCCAGTCAGGGCATATATAAGAAACAACTAATAGGTAGGTAGACACACTGTGCCTCCTCACACAAGCAAAATAAGGACAATAACAATTTTAAAACAAAAAACAACCAGAATTGACAGAAAATCAAACCATATAGAAGTCCAACCACCAAGGAGTTCAACAAGAAACATTTATCCAGACTGGTAGGAAGGGAAAAGATGAGCAGTGGGGGCAGAAAGGACTTGCAGAAAGGTGGTGGCTGGTGGAGAGGGTGGTTCCACATTTGTGTGCAGATAAACTGAGAGGAACAACCGAGGAGTGAGACAGACCGAGCAATCCAGTCTTCCAGTGCAGGGAAATAAAGCCTCAAATCTCTGATTGAAAACACTTGCCCTCTCTCTAAAAATTAAATAAAATATTTTTTAAAAAGAAGAATCATATGGGAAATGGAGAAGCCAAAGAACTTATGTATATGACCCATGGACATAAATTAAGTGGGGAGAATGCAGGTGGTAGGAGAATACAAGGCAGAGGGGAATTAAGTGAGGGATGGGACAACTATAATTGCATAATCAATAAAATATACTTAAGATTTTATATTTTTTAGACAGATGGGAAGGGGGGAAGAAAGAGAGGGAGAGAAACATCAATGTGTGGTCACCTTTTGTGTGCCCCCTACTGGAGACCTGGCCTGAAATCCAAGCATGTACCCTGACTGGGAATCAAACCCACAACCCCAGCTGGTTCACAGGCTGGTGACCAATCCACTGAGAGACACCAGCCAGGGCCAGTCAATAAAATATATTTAAAAGAGAGAAAAAAAAAGAAGCAACTAATGAATTCATGAATAAGTGAAAGAATAAACCAATGTTTCCTTCTGTCTCTCTTTGTTCTTCTCTTTCTCTAAAATCAATAAATTTAAAAAAATTAAAAGTTCTATTAAGTATTATTATTTCAACTACTGATTCTTTTAAAATCTCTTTAAATTGTGCTCCTGAGACAAATGGCTCACTTGCCTTACCTTAGTCCTGAGTATTAGGATAGGCCTGGCCCTGTGAGAGATATTTTTGGAGGTAGATTCAGAGATTTCATTTTAGTGTTACATTGTAATACATTTTAGCATGGACCTCACCACAGTATAGTCTGTCAGATTAGAAACAAGAGTTGAGGTGAAAAGAATCACTAACAGAATAGGAGTGGAATTAGTTTACCCTAACCAAAGCGGTTTTTCTAAATGAGAGCTTTACTTTCATTATCTTAGGTGGGACTCCTTTGTAGCCTATAGCTAGTGCTTTAAGGCCCCTGTAAGGTGGCATGGAGTTAGTATCAATGAAATACTAGGCATTTCCTTTTTTTGTTAATGACACCCCTACTGCTTTGGGTTTCCTAATAATAAATTGTGATTCATTGAACATTTATAACACACAAGGTATTGAAATATTGCTGTTATGTTTTTTCCACCTTGTTAATTCTCTTAAAGAAGCCAATAGAAAATTATTCTTACATTTCACGGATGCAGAATCTAAAATTTGCAAACATTTACCAATCCATCAGAAGCCTGATTTTTGAAAAAATCTCTGACATGGCAGCCTTTCTTAAGAGGAAAATAAAATTGATGGGATTAAACAAACTAGAGTTATCACTCTAAACCCTAGTAATAAGATTATAGACTACTCTGTACATAGTTAAAATATTCTTATGATCTCCATAATTCCAGAAACAACAATAGTATTAAAGTAATATGACATTGAAAAAAGTAAACAATTCAATATAACACAGAAAAGTCTGTGTAAGCCTTGGGAATAAAGAATAAGATAGGAAGCAAGGATATTCTTGTGGAAGGGAAAAATGACAAGGCTCTAAGGAAGTCTCAACAGTTTATATTTGTAAAGGGTAGAGTACAGAATGCTATGATTAGTCTAGAAAAGTGGTATATTGCTATTAATCAGATAGAACTTGTTATTCTCTCTCCTGGTCAGTGGTCAAAAAGGAGAAGAAGCATCATTATCAGAGGGTACATAGATGACACACCACCTGATTTCCCTGTTACTGAGAAAACTTCCCCAGATATGGGTAATGGAGTTCTGAAAGTAGGACAATTGCAGGAAAACTGGGACAGTTCCAGACACGGCAGGATGATTTGTCACTCTAGACTAGTTTGGAGGACCAAAGTCTTAGCAATCAATACCCAGACTTGGTAGAACTGAATGAGATAAGAGGAGTCAAGTGTGCTAGACTTGGAGATAGAAAGAAGGCAAGTCAGGCCATGGGATGGGCCAGATTCAGAGATGGAAGTGTAGACAAGATAGTAAAATGTCTCAGTCACTCATAATCTATTAAGCTAATTGAGTAGATAATACATGTACAGAACTTTGCATAGTAAATAATAACCCATTCCATAACTGAGAAATTGAACAAGTGTTAGGGGAATTAAGAGAGGGCAGAGAGTTGCCAATTTCAGTAACATGAATGGGAAAGCATTAAAACTGATATTTTAATCACGAAATGGTTTGTCATTAATCAGATTTGGAAGAAAGTCAGGAAAAGATGTGACATCAAAATACACAGGGGATGCACAGATTAGATACTCATCTGCCCTTCCTTTTGAGTGGAAATTCAAGTTTAAATAGAGTCGTAGCAGAAGTATTTGAAATTAATTTTGGGATTATTCTTTGATGACAGGATAAACATTTCAGATTTCATTCATCGAAAATCAATGAACCAACCTGTTGGGGACTACTGTTGGGGACCGCCCTGCCTGTTCTCAGAAAACTGTGACCCCCTGTGACTTAAGCTGAGTGAGAAACCTCCGGATCGGGAGCCACTAAGGAGACAAAACTTATTCCCCTGGCATGAACGCTACCTGTTCTGTGCCTGGCCTTTAATGCTAGTTCAGTTACCAATGACGGTAAGACTCCTCAAAGGGAGGGGCAACCTAAGCCAGGTTCTGATCTCGTAAAGGTCTCTGTGGAATAAGTCTCACGAGACTGTGGAAATAAATGAAGGGGCTGTGGAAAGGAAGGGGTGATCGACATCTACCCCTGCCCCCTCTTAGCTTGAGTCTTTGTACTCAGATGTGAGAAATCCAAGTCTCCTTGCTGCCTCTGTCTCCAGCCCTTTCCAGGGCTTACTTAGCAGATAGCCAAAGGAAGGGGCAGCTCAGACCGGAGATGGTGGACCCCCAGGGTAATCAGGCCTGGGACAAAGAATATGCAAAATCCTATGAGATCTGTTTGCTGGAGGATATTATTAACTTGGAATTTGAAGGCACAGTCAGGAAACCTTTGAAACCTGTAGTCTTTTCATATGATAAAATTCCAGTCTCTGCCTGGAATCACAACAGAAACTCTGTTAACATCCTTGTAAGATATGTGTTCCCTTTGATCCCTTCTGCCAGACTGTCAATCCACAAACTATGTCTACTTTTTCAATAAAAACCCACTGAGACAAAGGAAGGAGCTCTTCCCCCTAGGGGGGTTTAGCCCGGAGCGGCTCACAGAATTGGAGAGTGAGCACTCCATCTTTAACTTCCATTCAGGAAAACTGTTTCTGTGCATGATTATTTCTATAGTGGGTTTTTGCATGTCCATAGCCAGCCGGGAGAAGGCTGGGTTCTGCATGCTTCAGTCAAACAGCCACGTGTTTTAAGCGAGGTTTGAAAATCGCTACACCAACCATTGAAAAGATTTTGCTCAGGGAATTGAGACAAGAACAAGGCTATGTTTCAGAGGATTTGCACAGACAATGCTGAACAGGCAGCTTCACAACAAGGCATCACTGGATACAGAGAGTTCTGGCAAGGGACAATGATTATAACACAGAAGTGAGAAGAAACAAAAGCTTGGAAGAATGAGAGGGGCATGGAAAATGTGAAGTAGTGAAAAGATTAGAATTCAAGATAGTATGACAAAATAGGATGAGCTCGGGCTCCAGAGACAAATGGACCATGACCGATTTCTGTGATCCTCAGCTTACAGACAATCTGGCCTTGAGAAGAAATCTCAACCTTTTCAGGCTTTGGATCTCATCTATATAACAAGGAAAATACCACCCATATGAGAGGTCTCTTGTAAATTATCAAATATGACAACAGATACAAAGTTCATATTACAATTTTTGTTACTCTGGTGAATGCTGTCTATAATGCTATAAGTTAACAGAAGTTGGCAACTGATTGCAGATGGAAATAGTACACAAGTACCAAAGGTATCCTCAAGATGTATTTTATATGAGATTCCCTAAAAGTGCATAATATAGCTATTGAGGGTCTCCTGCAATTATAAATAATTTACCTGGCTTCAAGTCCTGTCTGCCACATTCTAGCCTTATAGACTTGAAGATTCGCCTAATCTTTCTGGTTATTAAATGGGGCACACAAGCACTTATTTGAATATATTTTTGTTTACTAGTTGATAGATTGGAAAATGCTTATATTAGTGAACTTTTATTAACAACTATATCTTACTTTGAGCATGCCCCCCAAAAGAAACAACAAAAATAATTTTCTAAAGAAACCATCAATTATCCCCAAGAAAAAATGAGTGATAAGGTTGTGATGTACCACTGCCTGACTGGATGATATGGAATTAAAGTCTAGGTCAGAAAAGAGTAGCTGGTACTGTAGGGTGGGTGTTTCATGGCAGGACCATGGGGGATGCAGGATTTGAGTAGCAGTGCATAGTAGGGTTTATCTGATGGGCTTCTTGAACAGGAATTAGAACAGTTTTTACAATACCTCAGACTGTTCAATTAGAGTACAAGTGTGTTTGTCTGTGATAAAAGCCCCTGGAGTAGTAGTCTTTTCCTTTTCCAGATTCACTAATTCTTCTTACTGCTTGGAGACCTGATGATGGAGATTTATGTGTTAAGGTGTAAAGTGGGACCAAAAATTTTCCAGAAGCAGCCACCTGGCACCAAGTTGTAAAAATGTCTTGAAAGATAGCACTTAACAGACCTAATGATCCAGGATAAGTGGAAGTTAAATCTAAGCATAGTGTAAAACCATTCCCAAGAAAAGTTGGCTTTGAAGAAAGTTGATTTTGTATGCCGCATTGGTCCTCTCTGAAGATAATTTTCAAGAGAGGTAAACTGAGGACATTCTGTGCTCCTCATACAGCCCATAGTAAAATATGAGAATAGCAGAGCTCACAATGGAGTTTCCATTACTACCAGATAATATATATCCAGATGGTTTGGGAATGCTTCTCAGCCAATAACTGTTAGAAGAAAATTTTAAGTGCACTAAAGAGTATCGTTAACAATGATATTCTCTTAACCTTACAGTAATGCATTTCAGCTTATGAAACTTATACAGCATTTACAGACCTTTGGGGAAAGTTCTGAATGTGAGTTTAATCACTATGGTTAGATGTGAATGTCCAGGCTTATAAAACTGTTTTCAAAAGCATACTCCTTCTTTCAATTTCAACAGGTGTTAGAAAAATGGATTTGTATGGAATATTCATGCCTTTATACAAATATATCTTCCTAGTGAAGAAAATGAAAGGTGTTTCTGTAAGAATTCATTACAGATATGAGTATATTAAGAAAACCAAATTGTTGGTTCCTAGCATAAAATCAATTGCGCTTTCTTAGAGAAAGTTAAATCAACAGAAACAATTGTGAAGACATTCACAGGACTTTAAGCACTTATTGGCTAGAACACCTGAAGCTAACACATTTTTATGAGAGGTAGATATGATTCAATCATTTGCTGGTAAGTAACATTCCCTCTCCTCCTTCTGTGTCAGAGGCAGTTGCTTAGCAACACAGGTACCCAGATGACTCATCGTGTATATTGTTTTGTCTTTTCCTCTGCTTTAGTCTGCTCTCTACTATGCAGAGCTTAATAAGAGGGAAAGAGAGACTTTAAAAAATGCTGTGGGAATATGCATCAAGAAAACAGCCAAGCAAGGAAAGGAAAGTTTTTGACATGTTTGTTTTTTCCCCCCAACCAATGTCTACTTAATAGTGTTACCATGCAGTGTGATGTGTGAGTCTCGCTCCATTCCCTACACATTCTTCATACTGGTGTTCACCACTATATAAAAGTAGAGTGTTCCTATGAAATACTTTGCAAGCCAAAATCATGTAAAGTGAAGAAGAAATTATCATTAATTTATAAGGAAAAAGTTGAGCATTTCCAGACCTGAACAATAACCTATAAAATTGTACCAAATACACTTAATTATGTCTAGTTTTATGCTAATTGTAGTGCTTTTCTGGTACCTTAGGACTCATCTTGCTAACAGATGCACAAAGTAAATCGAGATGAAGCACAGATGCTAGATGCTAGGTGTAGTTCCTTGGAAAGGCGCTTGGTGGCGACACTCTTGCTGTGCCAGTGAGTGGTGCCTCTATGATGGCCCACTTTAAAACAAGTGCTGAGTGCTATTTTTGCTTCTTGCCTTTTATTTGTAAAACCAAAGTTTTCTTTCGGTTAACCAAAACAGATATTAATGTAGTTCTGTTTTAAAAGTGCAGTGGCACAATACAAACTTTCAAAGAGCAGAGACACCTGTATTTAGTGTAACTGGCTTCTCTGTGAAGTTTCCCTGACACCATATTTATTCAAATCTCTAGCGCCCTCTATGTTTTGTAACAATGCATATATGGCCCATTCCTTTGGCTGCCTTGTCTTGGTGCATAAAAAACATCCTAGGAGAAAATACACCATTACTGTAAGTGAGCATTGCTCATTTACATAAATAAAAGATGATCATTTCTATAATTTTCCTTGCTAGCTGACAGAAATTATATCTAAAGCATAAGCACATGTGTTTAAATAATTTCATCAAAGCTTATTGCTAGAAAAGGGCGATGGGGCCTGGATCTTACCTATAATTGCTACAAGCATAGACTGAATTCACTGACTAATTAATTGCCTGTATACACATTATACAGAACTTACACTTAACGTAAGGTGAATGAGTACTGTTTTTAACACATCTCTATGTCGCTTTCAGTGATCACATCTTCCCCACAAAGCTGCTGTAGTAGTACTTTCAGGGATTTTGAATATAGTAGTTGCTTGTGTATTTCCCCACTAGCAGTACCTTGTGCCAACCATGTTCTTCCATCCCTGTCCTTTGACTGCCTCATACCCAGAGAGCATATCTTCACCATGGTAGTATGATGCTTTTTTGCTGGTCATATTTAGTGCATTTTATCTCACACATGGCACTTTTTAACTTAATGAATGCCTAAAGGCCCAACTGTGTAGGTGTTGTGGAGGGTTTATAGACAAAGGATATATTGATGCACACCAAGTCATACAGAATAAACTGCTTTTGGGGCACCAAGCTCTTCTTTACAATTAACCTGGTATTACAGGTGAAGAAATAGCAATTACTTAGACAAACCCTTCTTAAGAGAATGGAAATTCTCATGTTTCTGTCTTTTTCTCTTTACAAAGGATTGCTCCTCTCATATGGATCTTGTGATATGCTTCTCTTTATGGAAACTGTAACACCACTCAGGGGATTATGAGTTGGAATGTACGACAAATTTACTTTATTAGAAGAGAGGGAAGCAGTGAAGTCTTTTAAATGAGTTCCTTTTCCTCACTAGTAAATCTAACTGCATGTTGTCTCATAGACATGCTCATAGTGATTTGGACCTCATATCTTTACAATTCATGACATGTGTGATATATAAATCTTCCACAAATCTTTTCAAGTGATACCCATAGGGAAACACAAATACTTTACATGCATCAGCATTTGAAACAGAAAATTTAGTAGGAACCAATTATTCAGTTAAAAAAAAAGTAGGAGGTAGGGGCATGCTACTTAACTACTGATGAAATCCCATTGGAATGCCTGGTATTTAACACCTTGTTCCATTTGTCAAACTGTCTCTCCCACACTCATTTTTGGTATAAAAAATTTCACACAGTTCTTTTTAGGTTCTTTTCTATGACATTCCCTTCTACTTCATAGGTGCCCTTATGTTTTATTTCCCAGTGCTTCCTGCAAAATGTGAATCTTAGATCAATGGAAATGTAAAGTAACTCTACACAAGTTAGTCGTTCTTTCGTCCTTTCTTCTTTCCTCCTACTCAGAGGAACGTGTTTGTACACCAAACAAGATGCCATTGTCTCATTCACAAAAATGTAATGATGTTATAAGTTTAGAGTTACAAACCCTTTTATCCCTTCCTTAATGCCCCCAAGCATAGAGCAGATGGTCAGAGGTTAGGTATAGTCTTGAAACATCTGATATTAGGAAATACATGGACAAAATACTGAAGCTCATTGCCAGAATATCGGCTCCTTCCTCATCCTCTTTGAACTCTTTTTGTTGAAGGAGCAAAAAAAGAGTTTGTGGATATCTCCAATATCTCTCTACCACTTGCTAAATAAATCTCTAAGTTATGGTTCCTTATTTTTTAAGAAGGAATAACCTCAAGGAGAGGTTCCCAGGATCAGATGGGGCCATTGTATTCAAAACCAGCATAAATTATTGAATATTTTAAAAAAACAGTGACTCATACATGAATAATTCTGAAATTCAACTTGCTAGTACTAATATAATTACTATTTTCCATTAAAATAACCAGAAAAGCAGACTCTAGACTCAGACAATTAGGTAGGCATCAGTATCTTGCTAGAATTCAAAAACTTTCTTTGCTTTCAGTTTATTTTATGGTTTCCTACTACCGAAGTGCATTTTGTGCATTTTGTGTTTGTGGATCTGCTACATTGTTTCTTTTTTATTTTATTGTTACTCTATTACAGTTGTCCCAAATTTTCTCCTTTTGCCCTCCTCTTCCCAGGCCACACCCTGCTCCCACAGTCAATTTGCACCCTGTGGTAGATGTTCATAGATCATTCATACATGTTCTTTGACTAGTACCTTCCACTTCTTTCCACCCTTATGCCCTTTCCCCCTTCCCCTCCGGTCGCTGTCAGTCTGTTAATTGTTTCCTCGCCTCTGGTTCTATTTTGCCCATTAATTTATTTTGTTCATTAGGTTCCATTTATAGGTGAGATCATATGGTATTTGTCTTTCACTGCCTGGCTTATTTCATTTAGCATAAAAATCTTCAGTTCCAACTAAGCTGTTGCAAAGAGTAAGAGTTCCTTCTTTCTTTCTGCTGCATAGTATTCCTCTGCTGCATGTAAATATACTACAGTTTTTTTACCCACTCATTTATTGATGGGCACTTAGGCTGTTTCCAGCACTTGGCTATTGTAAATAATGCTGCTATGAACATTGGGGTGCATAAGTTCTTTTGAATTGGAGCTCTGGGAATCTTTGGGTATGTTCCCAGCAGTGGAATCACTGGGTCAAAAGGCAATTCCAATTTAATTAAAAATTTAATTTTTAATTTTTTGAGGAAATTCCATACTGTTTTCCAGAGGGGCTACACCAGTCTGCATTCCCACCAACAGAGCAGTAGTGTTCCCTTTTCTCTACAACCTCACCAGCACTTGTTGTTTGTTGATTTATTAATCATGGCCATTCTGACTGGTATGCAGTTGATATGTCATTGTGGTTTTAATTTGCATCTTTCTGGTTGAACCTCATTTCACATGTCTATGGGCCCTCTGTATGTCCTCCATGGAAGTACCTATTCAGGTCCTTTGCCCATTTCTAATTGGATTTTTTTGTCTTCCTGGTGTGGAGTCATATGAATTCTTTATATATTTTGGAGATCAAATCCTTGTCTAAGGTATCATTAGCAAATTATTCTCCCATGTGTTCAGTTTCCTTTTAATTTTGCCATTGATTTATTTAGCCATACAGAAGCTTTGTAATTTGATGTAGTCCCATTTATTTATTTTTTTCCATTATTTCCCTTGTCCTATGAGACATATCAGCAAAAATATTGCTATGTGAGACAGGTATAATTTTACTACCTATGTTTTCCTATAGGACTTTTATGGTGTCATTACTTATATTGATATGTTATGTCCATTTTGAGTTTATTCTGGTGTATGGTGTATGTTGTTGGTCTAGTTTCATTTTTTTGCATGTAGCTGTCCAGTTCGCCCAACACTATTTATTGAAGAGGCTATTTGTACTCCATTTTGTGCTCCTGCCCTCTTTTTTAAGTATTTATAGACCACAGAGACATGTACTTATTTCTGAGCCTCTCTATTCTCTTCCACTGATCTATATGTCTGTTCTTATGCCAGCACTAGACTGTTTTGATTACAGTGGACATGTAGTATAGTTTGATATCAGGTATTATGATCCCACTTACTGGGTTCTTTCTCAAGATTACTGAGTCTGTTGGTTCCACATAAATTTTTGAAGTATTTGTTCTAGATCTGTGAAACGTGCCTATTTTAATAGGGATTGTGTTGAATCTTTAGATTGCTTTGGGTAATATTGACATTTTAATGATGTTAATTCTTCTAAGCCATGAACACAGTATATGCTTCCATTTATTTATATTTTCTTTAATTTCTTTCTCCAGTGTTCTATAGTTTTCTGAGTAGTTTTTACCTCCTTAGCTAAGTTTATTACTAAGTACTTCATTTTTTTGTTGCTATAATAAATGGATTTTTCCCTAGTCTCTGTTTATGATATTTCTTTGTTGTGTACAAAAATGCCTTCAATTTCTGAATATTGACATTGTACCCCATTATTTTGCCAAATTCACTTATGAGGTCGAGTAGTTTTTTGGTTGAATCTTTAGGGTTTTCTATGTACACTATCATGTCATCTGCAAATAATGACAGTTTTACTCCCTCCGTTCCATTTGAATGGCTTTTATTTCTTTTTCTTTTCTGATCACTGTGGCTAGGACTTCCAGTACTATGTTGAATGAGAGTGGTGAAAGCAGACACTGTTAGCTTGTTCCTGATCTTAGGGGAAAGCTTTAACTTTTTGCCCATTGAGTATGATTTTGGTTATATTTCTCATATATGGTATTTATTATTTTGAAGTGTGCTCCCTCTATTCCCACTTTGCTGAGTGTTTTTATCATAAATGCATGCTGGATTTTCTTAAATGTTTTTAGCATCTATTGATATGATCATGTGATTTTTGCCTTTAATTCTGTTTATGTGGTATATTACATTTATTGATTTGCAAATATTATACCATCCTTGTATCCCTGTGATGAATCCCACTTGATCATAGTGTACAGTCTTTTCAATGTATTGCTAGATCTGGATTGCCAATATTTTGTTGAGGATTTTAGCATCTATGATCATCAGAGATATTGGCCTATAGTTTTCTTTCTTTGTTCTGTCTTTATTTTATTTTGGAACTAGGATAATACTGGTCTCATAAAAACATTTTGAGAGTTTTCCCTCTTCTTGCCTTTTTTGGAATAGTTTAAGAAGGATAAGAATTAATTCTTCTGTAAATGTTTGGTAAAATTTGTCTGTGAAGCCTTCCAGTCCAGAGTTTTTGTGTGCTGGTAGTTTTTTGATTACTCCTTCAGTTTCGCTATTTGTTATTGATCTATTCAGGCATTTCACTTCTTCTAGATTCAGTTTTGGAGCATTGTATGTTTGTGAGCATTTGTTCATTTTATACCTAGGTTGTCCAATTCCCTGGCATATAGTTGTTCATAGTAATTTCTTACAATTCTATGTATTTCTGTGTTATTGATTGTAACTTTCTCCTTTCTCCTTTTTCATTTTTTATTTTATTTATATGATTCCTCTCTTTTTTTGATGAGTCTCAGTAAAGGTTGTCAATTTTGTTTATATTTTCAAATAACCACCTCCTGGGTTCATTGATACTTTGAATTTTTCCTTTAGTCTCTAAGTAATTTAATTCTGCTCTGATCTTGGTTATTTTTTCCTTCTCCTCACTCTGGGCTTTTTTGTTGTTGTTCTTCCAGTTCTCGTAGAGGTAGGGTTAGGTTGATTATTTGAAATATTTCTGTCTTCTTTAGGTAGGCCTGCATTACTATGAACTTTCCTTTCAGGACTGCCTTCACAGTGTGCCATAGGTTGTTGTGTGTTTATTTTCATTTGTTTGCAGATATTTTTTTTATTTCTTCCTTGGCATCATTGTTAGCCCATTCATTATTTAATAACACATAATTCAGTCTCCATGTATTTGAATGTGTTTCAGTTTTTTCCTTGAGGTTGGTTTCTAGATTCAAGCCATTGTCTTCTGAGAAGATGCTTGATACAAATTTTCTTGAATTTGTTGAGGCTTGTTTTGTGGTCTATATTTGAAAATGTTCTATGTTATTTTAAAATAATGTGTATTTTGCTTCTTTGGGGTGAAAGGTGTACATATCAATTTGACCTGGAGGATAATTCAATGGCTCAATTTCCTTGCTGATTCTTTGTTTGAAAGATCTATCCATTATTAACAGTGGGGTGTTGACATATGCTATGGAGAATGTGTTGCTGTAATATCTTTCTTGAAGCCTTCCAAGATTTTCCATATATATATATATATATATATATATATATATATATATATATCCCTATGTTGGATGCATATATGTTTACAAGTGTTATATCCTCTTGTTTTACTACTCCCTTAAGTATTATGTAGTGGTCTTGTTTGCTTTTGTTATGATCTTTGTTTTGAAGTCTATTTTGTCTGATATAAGTATCGCTACCCAGATTTCTTTTCACATCTGCTTGCTTGGAATGTTTTTTTCTCCATCACTTTCAGTGTGTTTATAGCTTTGTTCTGTAGTGGGTCTCTTGTAGACAACTTATATGCAGTTTGTGTTTTCTTATCCATTTAGCTACTGTATGTCTTTTGATTGGAGCATTTAAACCATTTACGTTTAAAGTTATTATTGATAGTTTTTTATCATTGTCATTTTTCCCTTTGTGCCTGTGTTCCCTGCTATGTCTCTCTCTTTTTCTTCATCTTCTGAAAACAGTCCCTCTAGCATCTCTTGCAATGCTGCTTTGGTGGAAATGTATTCTTTTAGCTATTTTTTTTTTGTCTGGGAAGGTGTTTATTTTGTCTTCTGCTTTATTTATTCATTTTTAGAGAGAGGGGAGGGAGAGGGAAAGAGAGGGAGAGAATTATCAATGTGTGAGAAAAACATTGACTGGCAGCTTCTTGCATACTGCCAACTGGGGATGTAACTCACCATTCAGGCATATGCCCTGATCAGTAATTGAACCAGTGACCTTTTGGTTTGTAAACTGATATTCAATGCACTGAGCCACACCAGCCAGGGATCCTCTTCCATGTTACATAAGAGCCTTACTGAATAGAGTAGTCTTGGTTGCAGGTCATTGTTCTTCATTATGTGTAATATTTCATGTCATTCTCTTCTGATTTGTAGTATTTCTGTTGAGAAATCCACTGCTAGCCTTATTGGATTCCCTTGTATGTTACTAGCTTTTCTGCCTTGCTGCCTTTAAGATTCTCTCTTTGTCTTTGAATTTTGTCATGTAAATTATGATGTGTTTTGGAGTGGGCCTCTTTAGATTCATCTTGATCGAGACCCTCTGTACTTCCTGGTCTTGAGTGGCTTTTTCCCTCACCAAGTTAGGGAAGTTTTCTGTCATAATATTTTTCAAACAAGTTTTCTATCCCTTGCTATTCTTCTTCTGCTTCTGGTTTTCCTATGATATGAATATTATTATGTTTCATAATGTCTTGCATTTCCTTAAACTATCTTTTTGTTTTTAGTCTTTTTAATCTTGGTGCACTCTCTGGGTGTTTTCTTCTACCTTGTTCTCCAATTTTCTCATTTGATCTTCTGCTTCATCTAACCTGCTTTTAATTCCTTCCAGTGAATTCTTCATTTCAGATATGTATTACTCGTTTCCTCCTGACTCTTATTCACAGGCTCTATGTCCTTTTTCATGCTGATGTAGTTCCCAGTTAGTTCCTTATAGCTTCCACAGAATTCTTTGTAGTTCTCACTGAGCTCCTTGAGCATCCTTATAACCATTATTTTGAACTCTATGTCTGAATGATTACTTGCCTCAATTTTATTTAGCACTCTTTCTGGGGATTCCTTTTTTTCTTTTTGATTGAAGTTTATTTTTTCTTCCTATTTTAGATGGCTCTTCTTGTTTGTTTCTGCACATTAGATGGATCTGCTTTGACTCCCTGCCTTCATGGGGTGGTCTTCTGTGATAGGAGACATGTGGGACTCAGAGGTGCAGTCCCCTTTATCTCCTGAGCTGAATATGCTTGGGATGACCTTTATTGCCATTTATGTGAGCTGTCCTATTGAAATTGGGTATTGTCATTGTTGGGTCAGTCTTTGGTGTGTTCTTCCCTCTGACTGGCTCAATGAGAGTTACACTATCCACCACGTCTTGTATGTTTGTAAGGGTGCTGCCAGAACAAAACAAAACAACCCAGGAAACAAAATCCATATCTGCAAAAATAACTCACACCCACGATTTCACACCAACAATAAATGGGTAACTATTAATAAATGTATAAAGAGATTAAGACTACTATAAGAAGGAAAAATGAATATGAGATGACTAACTAAAAGAAAAATGATTTGGGGAAGGTAGAGGGAGGAGAAATATAAGAGTAAGGAATAGAAACAAGGTGATGAAAGAAAATAAAATTAACATTATAATTTAAAAAGGGAGAGAGGTAAGCAAAATGGAGTAAGAAAAGGGAAGAGTATAGTATGAAGTTTAAAAAACTAAAAAATAGTGAGAAATAAGAACCAAATTGAAGAAAAACATCTACCAAAGCAATATGAGTGACAAAGGAACAAAGATTAATTAATATATCTGGAAATGGAATAAGAAGGAAAAAAATGGGAAAAAGCTCATGGTATGTCTACAGGAAAGAAAAGTGATTTTTAAAAGATAGAAGGAGAATAGATGATAAGAGTGAGGCATGAAACCAGGCTAAGAGAAGGAAAAAGTAAAATTTAAAACAAAAAATAATAGAGAAAAAGGGCAGGAAGAAGGCAAAATGGAGTAGGATAAGGGAACAGTAAAATTTGAGATCCATAATACAAAAATAGTGTAAATCTAAGAATAAAATTTTTGAAATGCAGCAACAACCACCATATTAACAACCAATGAGCAAAGATTAATAAAGATGGAGGGAAAATAAGGATATTTTAAGAATGGGAAAAAAATGCTAGATGACTAATGACAAGAAAAATGATTTTGAGAGGCTGGAGGGAGGAGAAATAGTAATAGTACACATAGAAACAAGTTGTAAGAAAAGAAAAAATAAAAGTTGAAACAAAAATAAGAAGAGGAAGGAAGAAGGCAAAATGGAGTAAGAGATGAGGGGAGTAAAATATGATATATGAGATAAACTAAAATAAAAAAATAACTAGTGAAATAACAGGAATAGACTTGAAGAAAAAGAAATGAATGTTAAAAAGCCATGCAGGACAAAAAACAATGAAAATAATGAAGGAGACCACAATAGAATTCATCTCAGCAGAGTCTTATGTTTGCCACTGTCTTCTCTTTCTGGATCATCCCCTATTAATGTCAGATGGCGTCCTAGTCTGGCCCTAGGCAGCCTGTTTTAGTCTACATGTGATCCACAGTCTATGGCTGTCTCCTTCAGACTTGGCTGGTCCCCACTCTTCTCTTCCAGCTTTCCATTAGCCCAGGGTCCAGGAGTGGTTCCTTTAATGTCCCAGGACAACTGCCAGTACCACCTTCACTTGCCTCCATAGTGGGTCTCTGGCGCAATCCCTAGGCCACCCCCAAGAGGTGCTATTCAGTCTTCAGGGAAGATGGCAGGAGTGTATCTCTGCACCCTCACCACACTTCTTGGTCTGTCCCTGATTATTTCTAATAATGTATGGTTTCTGGTGAATTAGTTGTCTGTTTCCTGTGTTGGGGCCAATCTGTAAAAAAGGATCAGTTCTTTCCTGCTTGGTGCAGACAGCAACTCTGTCTTAGAGCTGAGGCTGGGCAGGGCCCTTGACACCCCTTGTTGTGCCTGTTTCTAATCTCTCTCTCTGCTAGTTTCAGGGGATAATAGCCTGAGTAACAGTGTAGCTCATAGTGTCTGGTAGAAGTTCAGAAAAGACCCTTTCAGAGATTCCTTCTTTCCCCTGTGGATATGCACCAAACAGGCTCCTGAGCCTGTCCTCAATGATCTGCAGAGTCTATAATCCCACAGGTCAGGGTTGGGCATGCCTGCCTCTGAAGGGACATGCTTGGCTGCAAGGACACTCAGGCAGTAAGCTCCTGGCTTTCTAGTCTCTGGCCTGCTGCTCTCACAGGAGACTTTGGTCCTAACTACTCTGCACAGCCCCCTTCTCAACAGCCATGATAGGTTAGGTCCCACAGTCCCTTCAGTGTGACATTATCACTCTGTTTTCCTTGTTGGCAGAGCTGCTGCATATGTGTGCACATGCACACAACCTCAGGGTCCCTGCCAAATCTCAAGTGTTGCCTTGGCTCCTCTTTTAAAAGAGTTCCTATGTAGCCCCCACACTGCAGCAACAAGCCCTTGGGAACCTGTTCTCTGCATGCTCCACCTCCCCTAAAACCACAGTCTCTCTCAGTCAAGGTTGACCACAGCCTGCCAGTGTCTGTGACTGTTTTTAGATCATTTCTTCTTGGATCTCTCCCAGATGGTGCTTGAAAGAGTTGTGCAGCAATACTATAATATGGGGTGGTGGTGGTGTGCTTACACCACTCCCTCCCACTAGTCTCAGCCTTGGGCTGCCACTATTGCTGCTGCATACCCGCTGCACTCTTCATGTGGTCTCTGCAGCCAGCATTGCCCCAAATGCCCACTTCATCCCCAGCACTCATGACTCATGAGCCCATCCATAGCCTCCTCAATCAGATTGTATCCCATTTGCAGTTCCCATGATGCCTGGAGCCTGGGAGGTGATGGCCTTACTTCCCAGTAAGGACCTCAATCCTTGGACCCTGGCTCCTGGTGGCAACAGCATGTGGGGCCATGCCCAATGCAGAGGGCACAGGCACATGGCTGGGCACTGAGTTTGGGGCATTCTAGAGGCTTCTTCCTGTGGAGGATATTTTAAATTCTTCAAAATGGCTCCCACCCCAAATCTGCAGAGTCAGAAGTGCCAGGCTGGGCATCAGTGGTAGCAGTTGCTCTGTCTGGAGAGCCCAGGCTACCCACTCCCAAGTGCCCTGCAGGCAGGCAAGCTCTTGTACACTCACATATGCCCTCACACTTGCCCACATACATGCACACTCACACACATTCTCACTTACACTCAGTTTTCTAGTTGATTGTTCTGTGGCTTAGCTATAAGACTGGTCTGTGACTGGGAGCAAGTGGATGGAGCTTCCAGCTACTCTGCAGCTATCTTGGACTCCTATTTTCTTTGTGAATGAGTTTATTCAAGGAAAAAAGTGAGTAAATTAAATGTAAAGGAAATATTAAGTAAATCATATCTCAGTTTGTTCACCAATATTTCAAAATCTCTCAACTGAATGACTTACATTTTGGACTATGTAATAAATGGTGTGCATGTTATCTCTTACGTTCTTATGGTCACACCCCTCTCCCCCAACCCAGTGCCACCTGTTTGCCTCTATCAATACTACTACCACTGTGCCCTGGCTGGTGTAGCTCAGTGGATTGAGCACAGACTGTGAACCAAAGGGTCACCAGTTTAATTCTCAGTCAGGGCACATGCCTGGGTTGCAGGCCAGGTCACCATCAGGAGGCACATAAGAGGCAACCACACATTGATATTTCTCTTCCTCTCTTTCTCCTCTTTCCCCTCCCTAAAAATTAATACAGAAAATATTTTAAAAAATACTACTGTTGTCCTGCCAAAACACTTTCATTGTTTTCCTCACAAACTGGGTCATTTTCTCCAGTAGTCCATCTCTGATGACCCTGACTTGTAATTACCTTCATTAATTTTTTCTTTTTTAATTTTTTCAATCAGTTGACAGACAATATGCTATTAGTTTTAGGTATATACCATAGTGATTGGATACTTATATACCTTACAAAATGACCCCTCCAATAAGTTTTTACTCCTAGGACATCATATGTAGCCATTATCAAAGTATGGATTATATTCCCTATGCTATAAAAAAAGAAAGAAATCTTGCCATTTGCAACAACATAAATGGGGTCTAGAGGCTATTATGTTAAGTGAAATAAGACAGAAAAAAACAAATACCATATGATTTCACTTACATGTGGAATCTAAAAAAATAAAAAATAAATAAATGAGCAAACAAAACAGATACAAACTCATAGATACAGAGAACAAACTAATGGTCACCAGAAGGGAAGAGGGTGAAGGGAGAGTAAAAAAAGAAAGGGAATTAAAAAGTATAAACTACTAGTTATAATAACAGTCATGGAGATGTAGAACAATGTTTTTAAAGGACTGTGGTCAAATGGTACGATGATAACTCCTGACTCTGCCCCTCGCTGGATGTATGACTATGGAGGAGATACTTCTCGATTTTCTCACCTTTAGTATAAAGAACATAAACAGAATCACTACTTATATGTTAGTGTAAGAATTAAAGGAAACAAAAGATGTGAGACACAGATCATCTACTCAAACTCGATAAAAGTAAAGTGGTATGAAGGCCACACTGCATTTTAGAACTGTATTTTTATCTCCCTCCCTCCCATCCTTCACCTTCCTTTTGCAACTATTCTTTGGACTTCTTCTTAGGTCAGGTGCTTTTATAAGTACTGTGTTTGCAATATAGACAGGATAGCACTCTGCTTTAACCCTAAACTTTTCTGACTAAAACCATATTTATTCATTCAATTGTCATTTATTGAAGCTTTCATTAGTATTAGCTCCTTTAACAGCCTTTGAGTTACAATATGAACATTGAAACTAAGACCACTTACATGTAAATGTTAAGTTCAAATATCATGTGGCGGGAATGAGATATAAATATGCTGAATATTTTGACTAATACAATTATTGTTATTGAACATAAAGTCAATTGCGCAGTCTTGGCAGCCTGGGCATAAGGGATTGGTGGTAGGTTATGGGTCTGATAACTATATTCAAAGAATAGGTAGATATGAGTACTGGTCATGAAGGCTAAAAGTTGCCTTCCACAGGTGGGACCAGGGATAGTGGATCTATGAATCCATGTCTCTAAGTGTTTTCTGTTTAAGGATGTCTGTCAGATAAGGATGATAAAATTTCATTAAATATAACTAAGTCAGGCTATGTGTTTTGCAGAACATTTCTCCAGTTTGACATTGTTTCTGTGGTTTCTTATAATACTTTCAACTATAAATTGCAATTTGATACATTGCCCAAGTGACCAAACTGAATGCATAATGCAGTATTTGGAAGTGAAGAATTTTTTTTTGGATAGCTAGTTTATCAACAAACTAATTCTGTCCATTTGTTTAGTATCTTACACTTTACAAAGTGCTTTGGAATATGTGACCCCTGTTAGAAACACAGCTGAAATGTATTAGAAAGCACTCTGGGATTGAAGTTAGACGATTTGCATTCAGCTCTGTGCGCCGCAGCCTTACAACTGTTCCTCCTATTTCCATAATTCCTTCCTGACTCATTTCCCCAGAAGGATTCTGCAGACAGGCATCTCCAGACTAGACTAAATTTTAAGTTTTAGTTCTTTTATAACATTTTAGAGTTTCTACAAGGGAATGCTGGGATAGACTATTATAAAAAAGAAAACAATTAAGTTATTAACCAACCATGAAAAGTAAAAAATATGTCTTATTTCCCTGAATTTCTTTTCAATGTATAATTGACTTAAGGTCAATTGACTCTTAACCTTTTCGGTCATCTCCCTTCTTGAAACTAACTCTCTGCATTGTTCCCTCCACTCGCAGGCAAGTGGGGAGCTTCCAGAGAGTGTGGTGTCTATTGTGAAACACAAACAAGAAATCAAATCAGCTCTAGTCTTTCAGATAATATCGATCACATTTTTATGTATAAATTCATTGTCTTTTTTGTAGTTATTTTTTTTAGTCATGTTTTGCTGTATAGCCAGAGATAACTTTCTCCCTTCCTCCACTGAGAAGAAGAAACCCAGATCTTAATGACAGATAACACTCATGTGCCACAGTAGGCATGAGAGCTCTTGCATGGAGAAACCAGTGCTGTTTCAATGTTAACATTTTGTTGTTAATTTTTTTGTTTGCTTAGTTTATAGAAAGAGCAAAGTGCTTTAAATTTTATGTTATTATTTTAATTCTTTAGTACCTTTTAAAAGAGATACCCATGCTGTCCTGTATCAGTCAACTTCATTTCTTTTTTTTAATTTTACTATTTTTTTAAATTAAATTTATTGGGGTGATATTGGTTGATAAATTGAATAGGTTTCAAGTGTACAATTCTATGCCACATAACTTGTATATTGCTTTGTGTACTTACCTCATTTCTTTTTAATGATCTACAAAATTCCATTCCTTATATTTCTGAATCCTATCTTCTATTCCACAGGTGACTGATTGCTTCCAAAGCCTTCCAATATTAAGTGCAATATCTTTCCTTTTTGAATTTTATAAAAGTTTCTCCTGGAAGTGCATCCAAGTGTAGGACCGCTCTGTTATGGGGGATACATCATCCTCATATCACAAAGTGTCACTACATTACTACAATAAGCTGTATGCAAGTATTCTTCTTGCCCCAAATTCTTGCCAACAATTGGCTTTATTAAATGCTCTAATATTGTCTCTAGTGGGTATATAGTAGTATTGCATAATCATTTCAGCTCACATTTATCTGATAATAAATGAGGTTAAACATTTTATATTCCTCATACCCAGGACTCTTTTAAGAATATTTTTAGAGCAACTCAACTGAGGTGAATGTACAGAGATTTCCTAAGTGACCCCTGTCCTCACACATGCATAGTTTCTCCTGTTATCGACATAACATCAACAGAGTACTACATTTTTTACCATTGCTGAAACTATGAAAAATGACATATCAGTCAAAGTTCATTATTTACACTATGGATTATTTTTTGTTTTGTATAATCTATGGATTAGAAAAATGTTAATCACATATATCCATAACTATAATATCATGTAGAGTATTTTTATTGCCCTGATATCCTCTATCTTCTGCCAATTCATCTTTCTCTTCTGATCGCCACCCCTGGCAACCTCTGATCTTTTCACTGTCTCCATAGTTTTGCCTTTTTACGAATGCCATATTGAAATCACACAGTAAGCAACCTTTTCATATTGGCTTCTTTCACTTGGCAATACACACTCAAGACTTATCCATGTCTTTCTATGGCTCGATCGATACCTTATTTCCTTTCAGTGCTGAATAAGGTTCTATCTCCTGAGTGTGGCACCATTTATTTATTCATAACTTTTGACAATTATTAATAAAGATGAATTTTACATTTTGGTGAACAATTCAGTTTGAGTTAATTTTTGGAAAAGGTATAAGATCTGTATCTTGATCCTGTTTTGTTTTGTTTTGTTTTATATTTGAGTATCTAGTTGCCTGAGCAACATTTGTTCAAAAGACTATCTTTGCTCTCTGTCATTACCTTCACTCCTTTGTCAAACATCAGTTAACTACATGCATGGGGTCTATTTCTAGGATTTCTATGCTGCTCTATTACTCTGTCTATTTGCCAGTATCACACTGTCTTGATTATTGTAGGTTTATAGAAATTCTTAAAGCTGGGTGGCATAAGTGTTCCAACTTTGTTCTTGTCCTCCAATATTGTGCCAGCTATTCCGGGTCTTTTGCTTGTCCCTATAACTTTAGAAATAGTGGCCGATATCCACAAAACAACTTGCTGGGATTTTGATTGTAATTTCACTGAATCCATGGATCAAGTTGGAATAAACTGACTTTTTGACAACATTGAGTCTCATTACTCATGAAAATAAAATATCTATTTATTTATTTCTTCTTTGATGTCACTCATCAGTTTTTTAGTTTTCCTCATAGAGATCTCATGTGTATTTTGTTACACTTATAACTAAGTATTTTATTTTTGGAGGGAGTGCTAATGTAAATGATATTGTGTTTTTAGTTTCAAATTCTACTGGTTTATTGTTGGTATATAGGAAAGCAATTAACTTGTATATTAATATTGTATCTTGCAAACTTGCTATCATTGCTAATTAATCCCAGGAGGTTTTATGTCAATTCTTTTGAAATTTTTCTATAGATGATTGTATCATCTGTGAAAAAGGAACAGTTTCATATTTGCACTTCTAGTATACAAATATAAAACTTTATTCTTGAATTACTTTTTTATAAAGGTGCATGATAAATGTGATGACTATTTATTTTTCCCTCTGTGAATTTTTTATTCATACTCTTTACCTCTTTTTTGGTGATGTTTTGATTTTCTTTGTTGTTGATTTTAAGAGTTTATTATAAAATTTAGATATTAATATCTTATTGGTTTTAGACATTGAAAATCTGTTCTATTATATCAGTAGTCTTTACTTTTATTTGTCATTTGTTTAAAAGAACTATTACTTTTTCATGAGTCTTAATGTAGGCATTTTTAACAAAATGTTAAATGATATTTCCAAAGCTAGTTTAGCAAAAAAAAAAAAAATTGATTGAAGTTTCAGGGTTTTTAGGATATAATACTAGCAATGGAATTGTTGGGTCAAAGGTAGGTCCATTTTTAGTTTTCTTAGAAAATTACATACTGTTTTCCATACTGGTTGTATTAGTCTGCAGTCCCAGCAACTGGAAAGCATTATGCTAAGTGAAATAAACCAGGCAGTGAAAGACAATACTATATGACCTCACCTTTAACAGTAACCTAAACAATAAAACAAACAAACAAGTAAAATATAACCAAAGACACTGAAATAGAGAACAGGCTCACAGTGACCAGAAGGGAGAGGGAAAGGAATTTCGGGGGAAAAGGGGAAGAGTTTGTAGGAACAGGTACAAAGGACATATGGACAAAAACTAGGGGGGTGTGGAAATAGGAGGGAGGTGGGGAGAGATGGGTGGGTGGGCTGGGATAGGAGTGAAAGACAGAAAACTTTACTTGAACAACAATTAAAATTTAAAAGAAGAAAGAAAAGAAACAATTAAAAAATGAAAACATGTTCACATTCTGGATTCAGGTATAATGTAATACTTTTAATACAAAGAGCATAAAACTAAGACACTACTCTAAAGAGGTGAACAGAGTGGATTGTTTGTTTTGGTGATTGATTGCTTGATTTGTTATTTGCCCTTCCATTGTATAATCTATTGTATTGTGTTTCTAATTCTTCATTAACTATGCTATGAATAATCCATAAAATAAAATTTATAAAACTACACAAAATAGAAAGCTGAAACTAATTCTGTAATATAAAAACAAATATTTAAAATCATGACAAGGTATATGAAACAATAATATATGCCAAAACAAAGTAATCTATTTCTAAAAGTGATGCAGACACTGGTCTGCAGTGTCCACATCATTATGGATGAAATGAGACATTCACACAGACTACCAAGTCCAGTGGAGGAAAAGGGACAGCATGGCTTTTCTCTCAAGGGGAGCAAAAGTTATGGCCTCTGCCATGACAGCCTTTATTAGGTTTCTCCGCCCATTACATAATGGTCCTCATTTACTATGCACAAGTTCACTTTAGGTGGTTACCTTTTACAGAAAACAAAGGCGCCAATGCTGCTAATCGCATCACAGGAGACGGATATTTGCAAATGAAAAGTCAGAAGTAGTTGAACTGGTTACACTCATCCTTGGAAGGTTTAGCATGGTTTTTAGGAAGTTACTTTGCAATAAATGTCCTCAATTCAGGGTGAGGGGTTTTAACAAAAAACAAGACTCATCATGGCCTAGGTACACTGCAAGCCTGATTCCCCACAGGAGAACCTATCCATGAGTGTGGGTCCTGTGCATCTCTGAGTGGGAGCTGGGCCCATGCCACACACAATGGCCTCCTACATAAAAAATGTTTTTATTCTTTCACAAAATATAGCTTATTAAATTATTTTTGAAGGCAGAAAAGTAGTTAAAACGGTTTTAAGTTTTATCCTTGAAATTTTTTTCCACCTGCCAATAACCAAATCTATCCTTTTGGAGTTTCTGATCATGTTGTTTTTCCAATTCAATAATCTTGAAAATCTTTGAAAAAGTGAAGTAATCATTTCCTTTGATGATACTATGTCAAAAAGGCTGTGCTATCATTATGAAAGCCTTTTCAGCCTGTGATATTTCCTTATAGGCAGGAGTTCTGAAGAAAGAAAATATTCATCTCAAGAACCAATACGGTCTTATTCATATGATGCCAAAATAATAGTGAAATTATATCCACCTTTGTGAGGGTATGTTTATACACCCCTTCCAGAACACACACTCATGAATTTACACCCTTACACCCTATTTCCAAATAGGAAATCTGTTCTACATGTCTAACATGTAGTTATCAAGGAGCCCAAAACAATATCTGGGTCAGAGCTGCCTACTTAACCACTAAATGTTAGGGGTTCTTTAGCAATCAGTATAGACCACTAGTCCAGATCTCTTGTGTAGAAAGGCCTGAATCATGTCAATCCCTCACTATAGCCAAATTTAAGATTTGTTATTCCTTTTCAAGTATTATTGCTTCAGGAAAAATTTATATCTAATAATTTGTTTCCTTTGGCTTTGTGGTGACTTGCCACTTAATGTGATTTTTGTTTCCAGGAAATCTAGTATCAGGGCAGTGGTGTGGAAAACTTTTAATTTATGTGAAGTGTTTTTGAGTCTTCTTTATCTACTCCCACTTTCTAGTGTTAGATATTCACAATATGCTTTTGCTTAATGGGCCTCAGAAGATCATTTTGAAAGTGATAAAAGACCAAATTGAGCTGGGGAAACTTAGGTGAACTTGAGGAGTAAAGGTGAGGAAAATAGCTATCAAATACTTACAAAAAATAAAATACATCTTTTAGAATATCAAAAGTTGATGGAAGAATCAAGGTCCAACTCAGAAAAACCCTTAGAAAACAAAAGCATACTTTTGTTAAATTAGAATCCAAAACATAGAAAAGAACTTGAAGGGATGAGAATATGGCACACATACATTTGGCTGGGTATAGAGAACAGGTTCTCCACAGTACTGGGTTATGGAGCAAAGAGACAAAAAGACATGGAAGATCAGGTGGTAAGACGTAGCCTTATCATGGGATATGCAGGAGGGACCTCTAGAGACATTTTTTAAAGTGCCCAATGTAATTGGCAAGCAGGATTTTCTATCCCAAATACTATCCCAGTGTGGGCTAATTATAACCTCTGCTTCCTGGACTGGAAGATTAGTCTGTGGGTGCCTGTGCACTTATTAAACAGCAGCAAGATAGATGTAAGATAAGGAAAGAATTAATGTTCTCTTTGTGCTACTTTACGCAGACATTTTTACAGAATCTAATTTTCTTTTTTTAAAGATTTTATTTATTTATTTTTAGAGAAGTGGAGGGAGAAAAACAGGGAGAGAAACATCACTGTGTGGTTGCCTCTTGTGTGCCCCCAAGTGGGGACTTGGCCCACAACCCAGGCATGTGTCCTGACTTGGAATCAAATTGGTGACCCTTTGGTTCGAGGGCCAGTGCTCAGTCCACTGAGCCACACCAGCCAGAGAAGTATCCAATTCTCTTTACATTTCTATTACTTTTAATTGAATTTTTTTGGCTGACACTGGTTAACAAAATCATACAGGTTTCAGGTGCACAATCCAACACATCATCTGTACATTGTATTGTGTGTTCATCGGTCCAAGTCAAGTCACTGTCCATCATCATTTATTCCCCCTATACCCTCCTCCATCTCCCCAAACTCCCTCCTCACTGTGCTTTGTCTGTGTTCATTTGTTTATTCTCTCTTTAGTTTTTGTTCTCTCTCTCTTCCTCCTTACGAGCCTCCCCCGACCAAGCTGTCAGCCTGCTCTCTATGAGTGTCTCTATTTTGCTTGTTCTGTTAAAGCATATTTTGCTATGTGTAATGAAAGTATCTGTAGTTTACCTGATCTGTTCATTTGTAACTTTTATAATCAGCTTCATATAATTTCATATGCAAGATATCTTAAGCTTTGCCAATAACCCTTTCAATGTGCTCACCAGGTCTATGAACGGAAAAGAAAAAAATTTCTGTTGTCCAAAACTGCTTTCATCCCTTTGGCCTGGGGAAGTTCAAACTCCTCAATGGCTAAGATTCATTAGATTTTTATTTAGTAGTGAAATCATTAGAACATAGGCAGCATCTTTTATTTTTCTTAGGCCTCTGAAGAATGTTGCCACCAGCATCCTTTCTTATTTTTTAAGCATTGTCTAAATTACCATTAATTCAAAATAAATTATGTGAAAGAGTCTATTTTCCTTAATTTTTCAGGAGATATTGATCAACATAACACATCTGGGGATAAATATTTTGAGACTGAAATTGCAAAGTTTGGTAATATAGCAGGTTAGCAATGGGCAATAAGAAAGGACTGAACATAGAAATAATAAGGATATAACTTAATTTAAAAAAAATAAAAATAAAATGACTTTTGTTGATTCTCTTGCTGTCTATAACTTTAAGTTCAAAACATGGTCACTTATAAGCATAATTTTGTTGGCCTGGTGTCATACTTTGTTCCTAAATTTTATGAGTCCAGTGCTCTCTGTAGAGAATAGGTGGACATAAAAAGGAGATGATGAAAGGCTGAGTCCAAATAACTTTCTTTGCAGTTGTTATTGTTAGTTCTGCTGTGGCTGTCATGTGTCCTGAAGATGCTCTTTCTCCCTCCACCCTGGATCAATAATTTAGTCACCTTGGCATCTCTCTCTTGCTCCTTTCTCCACATGTCAGCAAGTTGTATTCTTTTGTTCTCCTATCATATCACTCATAAATATATCTCTCTTTGTCTCCACACTAAATAATAGAAATTATAATAATGCAATCACATTAATCATTAACAATGGTTAAACCCTTGGTAAGTGCCAGGCACCTTGTTAAGTAATTTCCATGCCTTATCCCAATGAATCGTCCCAGCAACATTGGTATCTTCCATATTTTACCAGTAGGAAAAATGAGGCTCTGGATAGTTAAAGTTATTCACAACTCACGTGGCAAGAAAGTAGATTAAGATTTGAATCAAGAAAAGCCTAAGCTTTTGAACATGGTCTGTACTCTAAGTAACACCTTCTGCAGACACTTCTACTGTAAATTTTCCTAAACACTGCCCTGATTTAACCCTCCTAATATGCATCTCTAATCACATCAGTGTCCTTCTCAAGGATTATTTCCCACTTACTGAAGGGAGTAGCGTAATGATTCGGATGGTGGGCTTTGGCAGCTGACTGTCTGGGTTAGAAACTTTGTTCACCAAATCCTGTCTTCCTTGTTGGATTTTAGGGTCTTTAAGAATAAGACTGAGTCTTATTGATCCACATATCTGTGGTAAGTACTTGGTTCATAGTCTCACACACAGTACCCACCCTACAAATATTTATAGGAATCTGCTTAAATGAATAGAGGTAAAAGTTATTTTAAAAGATAATTTGATTACATTAAAAAAGCTAATGTTGCCAGTATTTTAAAAATACTGATGGAATTATAAGACAAAAATCAAGCTCTTTGTTAATTGGTGTAAGAGAATACAAATAACAAAAATTCAACAATGCAGTATAATGATGACAAGGACATAAAATAAAGTCCATTTCTAGTTTTGTTGTGAAGAAACAGTTTGTTGGATAAGTCAGCAAGCCCCTGTGTCTTAATCAGGATCATTCTAGCAGGATATTTTACATTTGACTGTTCTATTTTTCTGAACACCCACTTTCACTAGTCTGTGTCCCATTTTGCACATTCAGCCTCGTTTATACTTCTGGAAACTTCTAATCATAAAATCTACCTTAGCTCCCTTATCTATTTTTGGGTTCTGGTAGTAAAGGAGGAGTTGTCTTCTCCTGTTACTCCAACAAAACTAGAAATTCTACTCAGGAACCAGGAACCATGGATACAGTGCTATCACACAGATGTGTCACCCTGGGCCAACAGTCAAATTTCTTAAGATGGACGGAAAAAATACCACATTGTACAATCTGGATAACATATCTCCCTCAAACAAAGCATAGGGTAAATTCTTTCTTAAGATGAATGTTCTTTAAGTTCAAGAGTTATTCTAGGAGTTTTGCAAATATCGAAATATCAATGATCTACAATGGGGAGTTTTTTTACATATTTTATTTCTAGAGTCCTTAAATCAATAGCTAATATTTACAGTCTCAGTGAAATTTAAAACATACTTCATTTCTCTTTTTCTCCATCTGTAATATGGAACTAATAATAGCACTCATTTGATAAATTGCTTTGAAGATTAGTGAGAAATTAACTATAGGTAATAGAATATATATCAGATGTTAATTTTGTTTTTCTTGTTATTACAAAAGCATACATGTTGTTATTCTAAGCTTGACTCTACACAGAATGAGGCTAATATACTGCTTCTAATAGGATTTTGAAGGATATGAAGAAAATAATGCTGTCTCCTATAACTAATGTTAATGTGATGTATTATTTAGTTCAAGTTTTATAGAGGAAGCATTAGGGGAAAACATTTAAAAAAAGATTTAGCTCACAGCACAGGCCTGGGTGAATGTCATACAGAGGAATCATTTATTAAAAAAATATTGAACACCTCAAGTGTGCCATGTTCCATGCAAGATGCTGTGGGGTCGTACGTTGACAATTGAGAAACATATACTCCATTCTTAGGGAAAGATAAAAAGCAATTGCAACACAATGGAATAAGGGCCCTAACGTATGTGAATGCAAGATCTGTGGAAAATGAAGTGTCTAATACTTGCAGAGAAAGTGAGACTGCTTTATAGGAAAGGTGACATTGTCTACATAAACCAATGCTTGCAAGCCAGTTTTCAGGAAGACAAAGGGAAACAGCATGTGCAGAGACAATAGGAAGAAAAGGCAAGGGATTGCTGGAGATTTATAAGTTGTTTGGTGTAACTAATGAATAGTAGGTGGTGGACAGAGTCCATAGGCTTTCACAGCAGAAAAGGCTGCAACTAAAACCTGAGATTGATTACTAGAGATCCTTTATGGGAAGCAATTTGTTTATAATTCTGTCCTGAGAATTGCAAGCAAGAGGCTACCACTTTTAGAATTCAGAATTTATTTGCTTTACATATTTAAAAAATTGTCAATTAAAGTCAATATTCAATATTATATTAGTTTCAGGCATACAACATACTGATTAGATATTTATATAACTTATGAAGTGATCCCCCAATAAATCTCTACCCACCTGATGCCATAGACAGATATTATATTACTGACTACAACCCCTATGCTGTAGTTTATAGCCCCATGACTATTTTGTGACTGCCAATATGTATTTCTTAATCCATTCACCTTTTTCACTCATCCCCCATCTCTTCCCATCTGACAACCATCACTTTGTTCTCTGTATCTAACAACTTTGTTTCTGTTTTGTTTATTTTGTTTTTTAGATTCCACATATAAGTGAAGTCATATGGCATTGTCTTTCTAACTCTTACTTATTTCACTTACATAATATCCTCCAGGTCCATCCATGTTGTCACAAATTATAAAATTTTATTATTTTTATGGCCAAGTAATATTCCATTGTGTATATGAGCCATGTATTCTTTATCCAACTGTCTAATGATGAATGCTTAGGTTGCTTCCATATCTTGGCTATTGTAAATAATGCTGCAACAAACATAGGGATGCCTATGTGAGTATCTTTTTGAACTGGTGTTTGGAGTTTCTTTGGATAAATAACCAGATTCTGATAGCAAAGTAGAAGGAAGAAAACAGAGCCTGAAGTTCTAGAGCAGCCTATCTCCAAATGTGTTTCCAGACCAGAAGTCCTGGTAGAAATGCAGATTTTGAGTCTCCACTCCAGAAATCCTGAATCAGAAACTCTGGGATGGATCCACAGTGTTTGAACAAGCTTTGCAGATAATTCAGACATTCACTATCATTTGAGAAATCGGGATCTAGACAAATTTGTTGCCTCCATCCTGGTAAAGTATGTGTTCTTTCCTACAAGCAAAGACAGTGAAGACAAAGTTTGGGAAATAAATGTGAGATTAAACTAGGCCATAATTGAGTGTTTGGATGTGGGCAGCTGGTTAGGTGGAGATTCTGAGAATATATGTGGTGGGGCAATGAAGTCTATAAAATGGATAAAAAGATTTCGGGAATACAGAGTCATGCTGTGGGGCAATGTGGAGTGGGAAAGGCACTTTGGAGACCTGCAGTAGTAAAATATCACAACCTTGAACATCTGGCAGAGCAAGTATATAACATGACAGTTTGGAAAGAAAAGAGAAAAACAGCTTTATTTACACTGGGCTTGGTCTAATTCCACCTGTGTTCCTCATGAGCTTCAACAGCTTTTGTATGCATCTGCAAAGAAATAATGAGCATGTTTTACACAGGGAAGGGCCAGAGCTTGAAAGTTGTGAAGATATATTATAGACCTTGAAATCTTGGTATGCAATAAATATATTCCCATGCTCTTCCTTACATCACTGCTAAAAAAAATCTGTATTCCATCTTCCACCAATTTACACAAGCCCAGATATTTGTGAATTCAGACTTAAGCTCTTTGTTTTTGCCTCTTAGGCCCTTGCCAATTCTGTGTTTGACAGTATTTTGTTTTGTTTTCTAAACAGTTTGAACTAATTTTATATGTTAAACCTTGAGACACTTTGTTGATTTTTTTTTTTTTTACTTTAGCTCCAATATATAGCTGCCACTGGATGCTCTTAGCCACTCTCCTTATAATTTCACCGCACTGAGTTTGACTGGCATGATGTGATCCCTCCTCCAGTTCCCCTTAAATGCCTTGTGAAATCCTGGGCTCAGACATAGTGGAGCAGTAGTTTGGGGAGTAGGCAGGAGGAACAGGGCCAGTGATTATGGTGAGCAACTGGGGGACACAGGGGAACCCAGAGTAGCTATAAAGAGAAATAATCTTAATTAAGCAGTATGCAGAGTAGAGAAGGAAGGAAAGGACTCAGTACTGCTTCCACCAGGTCAATACTAAAGTTAGAAGTATTTTTATATGGTCAGTACTAGGTATGATAATGAAATAGCAGTTTCTTGTTTTCAGGATCTCTCTTAAGCCAAGAAGGCAAATTTTTTTTTCTTTTTAACTCCTTAACCACTCCACCCCAAATGCCCACAGTGAACCTTTTCACAAATTAGACATTCCTTAATGATTTGTTGCAATGTATGAATGAATCCACCTTCACAGATTCCCACTTGCATTTCCCTTTAGCCTGGGTATTCTACCAAATACACACATCGTTGTGATGTGTGTATCAACGCTGGATGACGCGCTACCTCACTTGGAGCTGGAAATTTTTCCACTATATTTGAAAGCTAGAATGGCATAAGTTGTTCAGTCTAAAGTATAGGTGTTTAGCTATCTGTTTAGCTATTTACAAGTGATTCAAGAGAGAGAAATAAAGTGTATTGATACTACGGGTCATCACATTTCTCCAAAGCGCCATAGAGTAAATATTTTCAGCCCACAGATTTCTGTTGCAACAACTTCATTCTAAATTATAGCACAAAGATAGCCATAGATAATCCATAGATAATACATAAACAAATAAGCATGGCTGTGTCCCAATAGAATTTTATTTAAAATAACAGAGGTTGGGGCACATTTTGCCCTAGAACTGTATATTGCCTGCCTCCTGGCATAGACAAAGTCTGTCTTGCTTATTTATCTGAGCAGTTCTTATATTATATATAGTAAGGCATAGAATATATTATCAAAATACTGATATCCATGGTACAATTGAATATTGAAACAAGCACAAATCTTTGAAGTCAGTGTATTGATTATGAAGTTGAATACATGAAGTTGAAATCCAGACTGCCTTCCTTTATACCCAGATTTTCTATTTACTACACATCTTTGGCCAATAGTTATACTTTCTCTAGCCTGATTACCTGCCCACAAAGTGAGGAAATACCATATACCTATATTTTAAGATTCTAATGAAAATAATCCTTGTGAAACATGACAATAACTAGAACAGAGTAAGAACTCAGGGAAGGAGTTTTGAAAAAGAAACTGAAGCTCAAGATCAAGTGATTTGCTCTAGTTTTGCCTTCACTCAAGATGAAAGTTGTAGACTGGCATGATGTGATCCCTCCTCCAGTATATTATGTTACATACAACCACCATAATGCTTTCCCATAATGAAATGGTGCTGCTGATACTAGGCAACAGAGTCCTGCAGTTTCAGAGGGTCAAAGACATGTTTGCCCTGCTTACTTTCTATAGACCAATACAATTGAATCTATTCCAGAAATATGATGTGCTGATCGATGAAGATATGACTTAATCACATAAGACAATGTGCTAGGATATTGTGCTGTCTTTCTAGCTAATGATCAGTGTCAGGCAGCATATTGTCTTGCTTTTTGCTTTTTGCTTTTTTTACCATCTGCCTTCACACCGGTTAAGGACATATTCCTTTGTTTCAATCATTTTATGAAAAAAGTTAATGGAACATGAGTGGAGACAAACAGAAATGCTGACCATGCAGCATACAAATTGTGTGCATTATTGTGCTCCCTGCATCACAGTTATTCAGAATTCACTATTTAGTTCCTTTCCAACATGATTTTTCAAGACTTCTGCTGACAGACACCCATTTTAGCTTGATTTTTGGAAACACAGTGACATATTTTAGCATACTCATAGCTTTATCATAGAACATAAAGTGCACATAATCAGATGAAGCTGCTGATTTGCTGCCACATGTAGTCAACATGCTACATGCAACATACCTGATGTGAGACTGAAACTAGGGAGGAAAGACGTTTTTACAAATGAAAGAAAGGCAACTTTATTCATTTAAGTTCATATTAAAACTTTTTTAAAAAGTATTTTACGGAATCATCAACTATTAGAGTTAGTGGAGATTTGGCTTTAAAATAATTGCAAAGCAGAAACAAACGCAGAAAGCAGGTCACATACCTCCTATTCTGTATTTTTTCCATTAAACTCTGCTATCATGTTGATCATACTCATCTAATACATGTATATGTTTATAGGAACAATTTCAAACATTATTTCTTCTCTATTGAGTTATATGTACAAAATCTAAATAAATTGTTCAAAAACATTTTTATATTCCAAAGTTGCTTAGCATCTTAAAAATAACACTGTGGCTCCAAATATTGCTCTTTTTCTTCATTTAACAATTGAATATAGTTCTCTCAGCACCTTAATACTTCAAGGTTGAGATATCCTCCAGAAAGGAGATGAATAGTTCCTCAAAAAGATGTTACTATTTATTTGACTTAGTTGACTGCTTTTAAGGAGATGACAGTTTGTTTCTTTGTTTAATGCCAGCATATCACAATAAGAGAAATAATACTGAATTTGAAATCTACTTAACACCACAGAAACTCAACCATATGAAAAAAGAAAAGACAAGACTCAGGAGAGGACTTGGAGTATATGGAAAGTATACCCTTTGTAGGTCAGAGATTTGAGGAAAGTAGAATGAGGCTAACACGAATCAATGGGCATGTCCCCCCTTTCTCCTGGGATGGTGGAAAAGGGGAAAGAAAGATTCAGACAGCTCCAGGAAGTCTGAGACAATTACAAACCAAATCACTGGAGTAATAGCAAAGTCTTGCAAGTTATCACTTCTAAGGTGATAAAGGGCAATGGCACATTGCCCTAGATGTGATGTATCTGAACAAAAGAGTCTGACACCTGGTTTGTAGCTCCTCCTCAACTGCTTGTGGGGTGCTGGGCCCCTGGAGTCCTGCTTGCATTGGTTACTTCCCTACATGAAGCTCAGCTGCTGGTCCCAGAGGCCAGGATGTCTGTGATGTAGAAGGGAAAAAATTATTCTCAACTTTGTTTGGGTCTCTCGATGTTCCTAAGAATTAAACATACATAAGATAAATTAAATATACAAACTTCTGGTCAAGACTGAAGATTAGGTAGATACACTGTACCTCTTCAGACAACCAAAAGAAGAACAATAACAAATTTAAAAACAAAGAGCAACCAGAACTGACAGAAAATCAAACTGTATGGAAGTCCAACAACCAAAGAGTTAAAAGAAGAAACATTCATCCAGACAGGTAAGAAGGGTGGAGACAGGCTGCTGAGTGGAGAGGACTTAAGGCAAGGCAGTGGCTGGAAGACCAGGGCAGGCAAAGCGACAGCTGTTGGAGCAGGCAGTCCCACATTCATGGGCAGATAAACTGGGAGAAACAACTGGGGAGCAAAACAGACCACTCAACCCAGGGTTCCAGGAAATAGAGCCTCAAAACCTCTGTCTGAAAAAGCCTGTGTGGTTTGCTGTAGTGGGAGAAACTCCCAGCCTCACAGGAGAGTTGCTTGCAGAGACCATAGGGTTCTAAAATGTACACAAAACTAACCACCTGGGAATCAGTACCAGAAGGACACACTTTGATTGTGGGTAGCAGAGGAAGTGACTGCAAGCTGGCCCAGAGCCCAGCAAGCTGCATTGTTCTGTTTTGGACCCCTCTTCTCTGTACAGAGCCACAATGCAGCAGTAATATGGGTTGCCCCACCCTGGCAAATACCTAAGGCCCCGCCCATTACTACATAATGGTTGTGCAAGGCAAAAAAAAAAAAAAAAAGAAAAAGTGGCTCAAAGGAAAAAACAGATCAAGGCTCCAGAAAAAATACAACTAAGTGATAAAGAGATAGCCAACCTATCAGATGCAGAGTTCAAAACATCAGTAAATAGGATGCTTACAGAAATGTTGAATATGGCCACAAAATAGAGAAAAGAGTGAAGGCTATGAAAAATGAATCAAAGGAAAATGCACAGGGAACCAAAAGTGATGGGAAGGAAACTGGGACTCAAATCAACAGTTTGGACCAGAAGGAAGGAATAAACATTCAACCAAAACAGAATGAAGAAACAAGAATTCAAAAGTATGAGGAGATGCTTAGGAACCTCTGGGACAACTTTAAATGTTCCAACATCTGAATCATAATAGGGGTGCCAGAAAAAAAAGAGGAAGAGCAAGAAAGTAAAAACTTATTTGAAAGAATAAAGAAGGAGAAATTCTCTAATCTGGCAAAGTAAATAGACTTCCAGGAAGCCCAGGAAGCTCAGAGAGTCACCAAAAAGTTGGACCCAAGGAATAACACACCAAGGCACATCATAATTAATTTACCCAAGATTAAAGATAAGGAGAGAATCTTAAAAGCAGCAAGAGAAAAGGAGACAGTTATTTACAAAGGAGCTCTCATAAGGCTATCAGCCGATTTCTCAAAAGAAACCTTGCAAGCAAGAAGGAGCTAGAAAGAATTATTCAAAATTATGAAAGGCAAGGACCTACATCCAATATTCTAAACTATCATTTAGAATGGAAGGATAGATAAAGTGCTTCCCAGATAAGGTCAAGTTAAAGGAGTTCATCATCACCAAGCCCTTATTATATGAAATGTTAAAGGGGCTTATCTAAGGAAAAGAAGAAGATCAAAAACTATGAACACTAAAATGACAACAAACTTACAACTATCAACAATCAAAACTAAAAACCCCCACAAAAACTAACTGAGCAACAGTCTAAAACAAAATAGAATCACAGAAATGGAGATCACATGGAAGGTTATCAGTGGGGAGGGTGGGGGGAGAATAGGGGAAAAGGTGCAGGGAATAAGAAGCATAAATAGTAGGTACAAAATAGACAGGGGGAGGTTAAGAATGGTACAGGAAATGTCGAAGCAAAAAAACTTATATGTATAACCCATGGACATGAACTAAGGTGGGGGGAATGCCAGTGGGGAGAGGGGTGCAAAGTGGAGGGGAATAAAGGGGGAGAATAGATAACTGTAATAGTGTAATCAATAAAATATATTAAAAGAACTAAAACGTTAGATAAATTAACAAGATAAAATCTTACAAATTATGTTGAAATTTTATATGTGCATAGTATCCTTCACAAGAGAATGAAGACTCAAAGAAATGACCAGATCAGGAAGCTGTTATACCCTTTAGGAAAAGAGAGAATAAATTTGCAAAGAATTTAGCCCAGACTGATGTGGCCCAGATTGGCTGGGTGAAGTGAAAGTTTGTTCTGCAAAGCAAAAGTTTGCCAGTTGATTCCCAGTCAAGACACATGCCTGGGTTGTGAGTTCGGTCCCTGGGAGACAACTGATAGATATTTCTCTCTCACATCAATGTTTCTCTTCTTTTTTCTCCCTCCCTTGCCCTCTCTCTAAAAATAAATAAATAAAATCTTTAAAAAAAGAGAAATGACAAGACAAATGGCCTTAGGCTAGGGGTAGTACACATTGTAAACATAAACTGAAAGATAAGGGTGTAACAAGGTTTGTTTGTTCAGATTTCTTGGCATTAAATTCCCTTTCTCTGGTGATAAGAATGGGTTTATTCTCCTGTGGGTTAGGGGGACCATCTCAAGATTAGAAATTTGGAATTTTTGTATTAATCTACTAAGATTTTTCTTTTTTGAACTCTATGGTAATACTATCATATTCTACATAGAATTTCTAATGCATGGGCAAATATCCAGAAAATTTGCTTTTTCATTCACTATTTTATCTCTTCCATGGAATACTATTGACAATTTACTCTTTGTATTGTACTGATCTTTGAATCAATATTCTACCAAGCTATTTTCTTATCAGTTGGTATTTATCATGTACAAGTTGTTACAGGTAAGCACAAAATCTTTGGAAAACTAGTAATTGAATACAGAGTAGAGAGGGAACCTACTAATCTCTTAAAGAGTATCCAAAGATATTAATAGGATTATAAGTAATCCCATAATTATATCTTTTCATAGAAGCAATGAAAAAAAGTCAATTCCAAGTGAAAACTGAAAAAGGCCAATGTTTCCTTCAATTTGTGTATTTTCAAATAAATCAGGTTCAGTGGATTCTACCAATGGCTTAACTTTTCATAATTTAAAAAAGTGAATTCTCATAAAAAAGTGAGGTCTTTTTTAATAATCTTTAAAGAGTTAATATACACCAATTAGATGGTATATGTACACACATATATGTACATATATGCACATATACACACACATATATGATACATTAACTTCTCTGTGTGTATATATATGTACATGCACACACATTATCTATATAATACATTAGGTTCTTCATTTTGTATCAAACATAAATATTTAAAGGATAAGAAATAAAAGAATCAGTTACATGCTTTATCTAGCAAGGAATGAGGGAAAGGCTGTTCACCATCAACAAAATAGTTTACCTACTCTCCAGGATTTTAAGGCATGAATCAAAGACATCCTAACATTTTAAAATTAAAATTTGAGACAATCAAGTAAAACCATAATGGTGAACTAAAAAAAGTACACAAGGTCTAGGAACAAAGTCCTTGTAGGGGCCTAAATTTCCCCCCTAATGAGTTATGTGACCTTAGACAATTTAATTGAGCTAGCTGCCTCTCAGCTTCACCATGGATAAAACTCTGAACATATAAAATATATTTTTTAGTATAACAAAAGGAAACAATGTAAATACATCTTTAAAGTGGTTTACAGTTACTTTTTAGTGACTTTTATATGGTTTGTTTTAGTATAATTATATACATTATTAAATTCCATGGATTGGGTTAATTTCCAAAATTTACAATCCCAGATTAGTACACAAAATCACTTGACCCATCATCCAATAGTATGAGTGCTTTTTTGGTTTAGCATTTAATCCATTAGAGCAGGGACATTGTGATTTTGGCTCACTGTTTTTATTATTTTGTGTAGACTGATGTATGAAATACTGTTGTTCAGTGAAATATGGCATTCAGAATTCCCTAGATTATGCTGTAACAACTAAAACACTTAATTTTAGTCACTCAATATGCACAAAAATATATTCAAGTTTTGATCAAAATGCATTTCTGTTGTATGTCAGCAATGTGAGTCACACATTTCTGTGTGAGTCTGTCGTGAGGGGTGCACCTAGTGGAAGTGTTATGGCTGTCATGTGACCTCAAAATTCACATTCTGAAGTCTAAACCCGCAACACCTTTTACTGCAATTATATTTGGAGACAAAACTTTTAAACAAGTAATCTACCACCTTAAGATTTATGAATAAAGAAAATATTTATGTATATCTTTAACAATAAAAGTGCAAAACTTGTACACTGAAAAATACAAATATTATTAAAAGAATTTGAAGACCTAAACAAATGAAAAAACATCCTGCAATCATAGATTGAAGGCCTTAATTTTAAGGATAATATATTTCCTAAATTGATTTACACATTCAGTGAAATTCTATCAAAATCCCAGCTGCCTTTTGCAAAAATTTATAAACTCATCTTAAAATTAATATGCATGTGTAAGAGAACTAGAAGAACAAAAACAATTCTTGAAAAGAACAAATTTAGAGAGCTCAAACTTCCCAATTCCAACACTTAAATAAAAAGCTACAGTAATCAAGACAGCATGATACTGAAATGGGGACAGACATATAGACCAATGAAATAGAATTGAAAGTCCAGAAATAGACCTATATATTTGTGTTTAATCTGTTTCTGACCAGGTCAGAACAATTTATTATTGATTGAAGTTTGTGTCCCCCGCCCACAAATTTGTATGTTGCAACCTAATCCCCAACATGAACCGCTTTGGAAGTGGTATCCTTTGTGAAGTGATTGGATCTTGAGGGCAAAGACCCCATGAATGGAATTAATGCTATTAAAAAGAGTCCCCAGAGAATTCCTTTGCCTTCTCCACCATATCAGCTTACAGGAATCTGGATATCAGTTGACACTGAATCTGCTGGCACCTTAATTTTGACTATCCCAGCCTCCAGCACTGTGAGTAATAAACCTCTGTTGTTTATAAGCCATTGAGTCCATGGTACTCTGTTACAACAGCACAAACTAAGACACAATTAAATGGGAAAAAATAGTCTTTTTAATGATAGTGCTGGGACAACTGGATATCTACATGTGAAAGAATCAAGCTGGACCCCTTCCATACAACATACACTAAATTTAAATAAAAATCTTTCAATAAGCTATATATAGAGGTAAACTCTTAGAATACATAGATATATAACTTAATAAATTTATATTATGCAACTGTTTCTTAAATATGACATGAAAAACACAAGCAACCAAAAAAATCTACGAATTGGACTTAATAAAAATAAAAATATTTTGTTCTTCAAAAGACACTATCAGAAAGTAAAAAGACAACTTTAAAAATTGAAGAGATATTTGCACATCATATATCAGATTTGGAACTAGCATCGATAATATGTAAAAAAATTGTTACAACTCAATAATAAAAGGACAAGTGATCCATGATAATGAATTCGAATAGAAATTTCTTCATAGAAAATATACAAATGACAAATGAACACATGAAATGGTGGTCAATGCCATTAGTCATTAAGAAAATATAAATTAAAACCACAATGTTAAACTTCTTCACAAGCACTAGGATGTTTATTATCAAAAGACAAACAATTACAGGTCTTGGGGGTAGAAAAATGGAACTACATACACTGCTGGTAGGAATGTAAAATGATGCATCTATTTTGGAAAACAGTCTGATAATTCCTCAAAAGATTAAATGGAGTTACTATATGACCCAGAAATATTATTTTTAGGTACATATCTGAGATTTGGGAACATATGCCCACACAAAAATTTTGTACATGAATGTTCATAGGAGCATTACCCTTAACAGCCAAAAGGTGGAAACAACACAAATATTCATCAACTACTGAAAGGCTAAATAATGTGGTATATCCATATGATAAAGTTATTACTCAGCTATACAAAATATTATTCAGTTACAAAGGAGAATAAAGTACTGACTCATACTATAACATGGAAGACCCTTTAAAAATTATGCACAGTGAAAGAAGCCAGATAAAAAGGGCCACGTTGTATATGGTTCCAAATTCATGAAGTGCACAGAATAGAGATATCTATGGAAAGGACTAATTATTTGTATACTGTCTTTTTATCACCACAGAATTAGACAATGATCAAGAATAGCATTGTCAAAGATTTGGAAACAAGAAGTCTCATGGAGAAATGTTACGTAATTTTTTAAAAGTTGTGTATGCTATGAAAAATTGATAAAAGGAAACATTTCTGTTGGAGATAACAGTATACTCAAAGCACACTCTTGGTTTTTAGTTGGCTGAATTGTTACCTCAGGTATGGGAAGTTTAAAAACTATATAGCTGCTTAGATTTAACTCCAGTTGATGAATGACAACCTATGGAAGAAGTCCTGATAGGAGCATCCTGGGAATCACTACTCCTGAAAATGTTTTCATTTTCTTTAAAGTGCAATGATAGATGTATTGGAATCATTCCTATAACCAGTCTCTGGAGGTCAAAGATCATACTTTACTCATTTGCTTATCTTTCAGACCATGTCCAGAGAAGTTTTTCAACAGAATATGACCTGAAGCCCTCATCATAACCTGATATACACATGGGCAAGTAAAAATGAATACCTCGATCATCATTTAACCATCAAAACCAAATTATAGCTGGTCTTTGGCCATAAATAATTTCTTAATATTCAAATTACTAAGTAGGTTACCAATTACCAAATTCCTAGAGATCCTGTTTTATGACTCAAATTTGTTTTCAGTAAACTCAGTTGAGTTGGCTCCCTTTTTCAGATCTGAGCATAAGCATCTGTATGCCTTATTAATGCCATTGCTCTTTGTATTTCAGTGCAAGGTGTTTTATGGAAACCTGTCATTAACAGTATAAAAACTAATTGCAAGTTGCTTTCTACCCTAATTTTCCCCATAAACAAGCATCCGAGGAGTAAAACATATGCTAATAGTGAACTGATGATGTTATCCACATACCTGCCAAAACAGACTAAAGACACTTCTGACAGAATTTTGCTAAATGGAGGGTTGAAAACAAAAGCACTCTTTTAGTAAGGTCTTAATGAGTTCCGTATGATCTGTTGTCACATTTAAACTTTCAGGTGCCATTTTCTTTCATTAGCTCACCTTTACTTTTGAATTTATACTGTGCATTCTGGTGAAATAGGGGTATTTCAGGTAAGGACAGGGGTCTGTGGTGACTATAATCCAAATGGAACACATGGTTTTAATTCCTGAACACCTGGGCTAATGGTTGTATGAAAACATCACCTGTCCTTCCTCCTGGCTTTAGACTGGCGAGAGTCTAGATCAGCTGGGACCGATGGCTCTCTCTTCTCTTTAGTTGATTAAACTATATATTCTTTGAATATTCTTCGGGAGGGTTCTCCAAGGATGAAGTCTCATATACAACCTGACTCGAATAAAGGGGCTTCCTAACAAGTGAGTACCAATACATATTTTCATGGCCATGTTAAAATGAACAGAATGATAAATCTATCAGTTGATGGGGGGGGAAACAGTTAGGTATGTCTGTGTCCCTTTCTATCACTGAAACCCTAGAGAAAGAAATATAAGGCTAAGTCTATACCAGTTTTTAGTTTGACAAATTTTTCTATTATTTCTATTTCAAATAGCTATTAATAATTTTGACTGATTTTTTTCTCATGGGCTTGAACAATTTAGGGAAAATAAATGAACGGGTTGTTGGATGGGTAGAAAGATAAAGGATAAATTAGGCAATGTACAAGTTTCATTCAATCATTCTAAACATAGCTGCAGTTGAAAAGGTAGAAATATCCCAACTTAGTTGTATTACAATATATGATATATGCAATATGCCTTTTCATGGACAAAACATACATCTCAATACATCTCAATAACCTTTACTCATCATAATTGATGTATAACTAGTTTTTCATTGTGTGCAAATTTTATAGTTTCTTCATGCAGTCCATCATAAATATTGATATTGGTTACAAATTTTGATGATAAATGGTAAACTCCCATTCTCATACTTAAAAATACATATTTTCATATGCATATGATGTTCCTCAGGGTAGATTACAGACGACTCCTGAAAATGAGTGTGCCGATATCAAAGATATCATTGATTGGTGGCTCTTTGAAAAAGACCAATTTCTTCAAACTAAAAATTGAAAAAAATTAATTCCTCACATTTTGCATGTATTAAGGATACATTTTCTTTATCTACTCTTAAAGTCATATAGTTCTTAAAGTCTGCATACATATGCTATCTAATGGTCAGCAATTACTTTGATTTACTTTTTTATTATTAATAATAAGCCAGGGACAAACCCAGTTGGCCAGCAAGGCCTGCACAACCATTCTCTTGGACGGCTATAAGTATGTGGATGGGAGAGTGGTTGATCTGTATCTCTCCCTCGGCCAGCACGGGTAATGGGACGAGACTAAATGTTCCTGGGTGAGTCCATATGTTTATGATCCATCTGTTCAAGTAGGAGAAAATGAGGCAGGTGGGATTCTTCTTGTTACAGTAGGACCTTGATAGAAGCAAATGGAAACATTTTTAATTATCTTTACAGAGCTAGAGCTCATTTTTGTAATTCGTATTAAAATTGCATTCACACACATGAAAGCTATAAGTAACAAAGGGTGCATTTCAAAACAAAAATATTTTATCATAAATTTAACACATTTATACCTTTTCTTGAAACTTCACTTCCGGTGGCTTGGAGGCCAAAAGTGAGAGGCTTACCTGATGCAGTAGCCAGTCAGGTCTACACTGCAGCATCCCAGCCTGTTGGAGGAGAGCCAACACAACAGCTACGGAATTTGGCAGTGGCAGTGAGGATGCTGCTGGCTGTGTGGTAGTCAGGATCTTCTGGACCCCAAAGAACATGGAGCTGCACTGGCTGGACTCCAGGCCCTGAGCAGCTCTCTGTGGCACCACCAGAAAGTCATGCACTTGGAGGAGAATATCTGGCAGCCTGGCCGGCTAACCCAGCACTTGAAGCTCAGCCACAAGAGATCCTTGTGGAAACCTCGCTCTAAGGAGAAAGAATCAAGGGTTATGCCAAGCAGCCCAGCTATCTCTGGTTTGTAGCAGTTCAGTTAAGGTGGAGACTTCAATCAGACTCACTGAAGTCTGACCATCCTGTTCCGGAGGTCAGACCTGCCCGTCAAGGGAAAATTTGATGGTAGAGCTCAGGAGCACCACAGTCTTCCTGACAAAACCACATCAGGCTCAGGACCTAAAGCCAGACAGTGTCCTCATCAAGGAGTGGTCAGGGACAGTCATCCTTAAGGATGCAGACTTTTTTTTATTGTTTTTCAAGTACAGTTGTCTCCATTTCCTCCTCTCCCCATCCCCTCCAACCCCAGCTATCCCCACCTCCCACCCCTGATGCTGCCCGGCCTTGGTTTTGTCCATGTGTCCCTTATAGTTGTTCCTGAAAATGCTTCATCCTTTTTCTCCCATTATCCCCTCCCACATCCACTCTGGTTACTGTCAGTTTGCTCTTAATTTCATTGTCTCTGGTTATATTTTGCTTGCTTGTTTGTCCTGTTGATTAGATTCCACTTATAGGTGAGATCATATGGTATTTGTGGTTCACCACCTGCTTATTTCACTTAGCATAATGTTCTCCACTTGCATCCATGCTGTTACGAAGGGTAGGATGCAGACTTTGGACTAAGCAAGGACTGTAGTGTGGGCTTGACTGTCGTCACCCTCATTCGCTCTCCCCTTTCCTTTCTAGCTGCCAGGAAGAGAGAGCTATCAAAACAACAAAAATGTGAATGTAAATAAACAGAGACTGCCCTTGGCTTATGGCTCAGACTTCTACATTGTCCCTGAAATGTGGGAGGGATACTGCACAGCTGACATTTTTGCCCTGGGCATTTTCATCAGGGCGATGATAGAAATACTCTTTCATTGACTGAGACCAAGAAGAAGCTCCTGGGCACCTGGTCGAGAGTGCTCCTATTGGTGAGACACAGCTAGAAAACCCACAGATGACTTGAGTATCTCCCAGAAATTCATAACTGCCTCCCAGAAATTCATAACTGCCATGTCTGAGGGAAACAAGCTGCTTTGAAGGGTATGTTTTGTGCTAACACACAGGACTGACCTAATACCTTTGAACTTGAAACTAGAATGGACCAGGTCACAAGTGCTGCTTAAAATTCGGGAAAAACATCTTGTGTATATTTAAACTAGATAAGTGTACTTTTTGTTCTTCATCCTGGTTCCAAGAGTGGGTCCTGTGGAATGGGGAAAATGCAGGGTTGAAGAGAATTAAATGCTTGTAATTACCCCCACCCTCCAAATTTCGATGAGGAAATATGTGGGATTAAGTATGAGTTGAAAAGTTTAGAGAAGTCTTCTGAGTGGGAATTGCATCTGAGCTAGTCTCCAAGTTTTTACAAACACTTTATCTCATCATCAATTAATAAATGCTTACTGTAGCCTGGTCATGTGGTTCAGCATCCTTTCAGGCACCTAAAGATTGCCAATTGGATTCCTTGTCAGGGTACACGTGTAGGGGTGGGTGTCCCTGGTCAAGGCACATATGGGAGGGAGCTGGTCAATGTTTCTCTCTCACATTGATGTCTGTCTGTCTCTCTCTGTCTCTCTCCCCACCCCCCTTCCTCTCTGTCTAAAATAAATGTGTGCATATCCTCAGGAGAAGAAAACAAACAAACAAATAATATTTACCACAGGAAATGCAAAAAAAAAAAGCTGCTGGTTAATTCTTTTGGCTTGAATAACAAATTGCAAGGCAAAATGATCAGGTATTATCCTCCTTAAACAATAGAAGAGATTGTTTTCCTTAGGATGTACAGCGTGTAAGCGTCACTCCAAGTTTTTTTTCCTTCAAAGGTAGCTCTCTGCTACCTTTACTGGTAAATGAAAAAAGTAAAAGAAAGGAAAAAGACAGACTTGATAGGAAACACCAGGAATAGGAAATTCATTCCATAGTAAGGAACCATTTATTGACTAGAGGCTCGCTTTGCAGTTATAAAAATAATGATGGGAGGAATATATTTGGAGGAAGGAAGGAAGTTCCTGGAAGTTATGCTTAGAAAAATTAAGATCTCTAAGTTGGAACCAGGAATGTTATGGTAGCGCTGTCTATTATTTAAATATTAATCAGAAACCACTTTTGTCCTTAGTAGATGTCCAGGCAGCATGGAAATGGAAAGAAAAATTTCCTTTAGCTCAAAATTGGACATTCTGAACAAAGATGACTCAAAAAAGAAAAAAAATAAAGCAATTTCTCTCATGACAATTCCACTTTAGCCTTGCCTTAATATGTGTGTGTGTAATTCATACTTTTGACCCTGGGGCAAGACCAGCAGACTCTAGGCCCTCAGAGACTGGACACATCTTTAGGAAAAATGGAAGTTAACTTGCCATTGTGACTTTCATACACAATGCAGTGGGGTTTGTTTTGGAAAATCATTTTCTTTAGGTCAAATTGAAGTGGCCAGTTTAAATACCGAGGGTCCAGTTTTCTAGTATTTTTTGAGTTAGTAACAAGTCCATAGATTCTTTTAGTTGATTAACCCTTACAGGAACAATGAAACTTTGATTTCCCAGTTTTACAAAGATAATTGATATGTAACATTCCATAAATTTAAATTGTACAACATAACAATTTGCTAAATATATATATATATAGTGAAATAGTCGCTACAGTAAGGTTAGTTAAAATACTATAATTATATTTATTTTTTTGTGGTGAGAACATTTAATATATACTCTTTTAGACATTCTCAACCTTCAAGTATATAATGTTCCATTATTAATTAAATCACCATGTTGTACACTACATCCCCAGAACTTATTCCTCTTATAACTGGAAGTTTGTACTTTTTGATCTCTATCTCCCCATTTTTCCCACCTGTAAGACCATAACAATAACAACTACCAATCTATTTTCTGTTTCTATGTGTTTAGCTTCTTTAGATTCCATGTATAATAAGGTCAAATAGTATTTGTTTTTCTCTGTCTGACTTATTTTGCTAAGTTTAATCCCCCAAGATGCATCCACATTGTCACAAAAAGGCAAGATTTCTTTCTTTTTTATGGCAGCATAATGTGAAATGTGCCTCCGTGTGTGTGTGTGTGTGACATTTTCTTTATTCATCCATTTACCCATGGGCACTTAGGTCAATTCCATATCTTTCATACTGTGAATAGTGCTGCATTGAACATGGAAGTGCAGACATGTTTCTGAGATTCTGATTTTATTTGCTTTGCATTTATACCCAGAAGTGGGATTGCTGGATCATATGGTAGTTCTTGATTTAGTTTTTTGAGGAACCCCCATATTTCTTTCTAGAGTGGCTGGAACAATTTACTTCCACACCAATAGTGCAACAGGGTTCTCTTTTCTCCAATTCCTTTCCAACATTTGCTATCTCTTAACCTTTTGATAATAACTTTCTAACAGGTGTGAGGTGATATCTCATTGTGGTTTTCATTTGCAATTACCTAATTACTAGTGATGAACACTTTTTCATATACCTCATGTATGTTTTCTTTGGGAAAAAAATGTCTATTCAAATGTTCTACCCAACTTTAATTGGATTATTTTTTGCTAATACTGAGTTATGTAAGTTACTTATATATTTTGGATATCAACCCCTTATCAGATACATGGTTTGCAAACATTTTCTCCCAATTGTTAGATTGCCACTTAATTTTGTTGATTGTTTCCTTTGCTGTGCAGAAAACTTTGAGTCTGATATAGCCCCATTTGTTCATTTTTGCTTGCATTTTTTTGTGACATATAGCCCCCCAAAATATTGCTCAGACTAATTAAGAAATTTTCTTATGTTTTCTTCCTGGAGTTTAAATTTCCAGGTTTTATACTTACAAGTTTACTTTTACAAGTTTTTTTTTTTAATTTTTACTTACTTATATTTAGAGAGAGGGGGAGGAAGAGAAAAAAAGAGAGAGAGAAACATCGATGTGTGGTTGCCTCTTGCACATCCCCCCTGGGGACCTGGCCTGCCACTCAGGCATGTGCCCTGACTGAAAATTGAACCAGTGACCCTTTGGTTCACAGGCTGGCACTCAATCCAGTGAGCCACACCAGCCAAGGCTACATTTAAGTTTTTAATCCAAGTTGAGTTAATTTTTGTAAGTGATGTAAGATAAGGGCCCAGTTTCATTTTTTTACTTGAAATTATCTAATTTCCTCAATATTTTTCCTTTATTGAAGTGACTAGATTTTCCCCGCTGTATATTCTTGACTCATTTGTTAAAAATTAATTGAATATATATATATGGTCCAGGAAAAGTCCAGCCATTGTTAATATAAGGAGAATGGTTTGAACGATATCAGCGTAACTTGGAGGCCAAGGAGAGGGGACTGGAATGCTCACAATGAACAATGGTGACTTCACTGAACTAACCAGTGTGGGCAGTAGACACCATTGAGTGAGCATGTGTACTGTGTGGCCCTCACATTCAAAATGACTTTGCAAGTAGAGCAACAAATCTGCGTGAAACTTTATATTAAGCTTGAGAATTCCTCCATGGAAACTATTAGGATGATTCAGAAGACCACAGCTATGGGAAACTGGTGATTGGCATCTTCATCATGACAATGTGTCCACTCATGCATCACGTTAGTGAAGTTCTTTGGTGGAACATCAAACCACCCAGGTGACTCAGCTCCGTCACAGCCCAGATTTGGTGCTCTTCAGCTTCTAGCTTTTCCCAAAACTAAAATCACCTTTGAAAGGGAAGAGATTTCAGAACATTGACAAGATTCAGGAAAATACAACAGGGCAGCTGATGGCTATTGAGAGAACTGTATGAAGTCCCAAGGTGCCTACTTTGAAGGGGACTGAGGAGGCATTGTCCTATGTACAATGTTTCTTGTATCTGTGTCTTCTTCATTAAATGTCTCTATTTCTCATATCACATGACTGGATACCTTCTGGACAGACCTTGTATGTATGCATTGGTTTGTTTCTGAGATCTCAGTTTCTGTTCCACTGGTTTATGTGTCTGTTTTTATGCCAGTACCAGACTGTTTTGATTTTAGTACTCTAGGTCTGCATGGGTGGGCCTCACATCTGGGTCCATGAGGTGGGCCCAGTGTAGGGGCAGGCTGTGAGTCTGGGTTGTTTAAAGCTAGCCTGAAGTTTGGGACCATTGACAATAGCCTGGTACTGGGGCAAACCTGAAGCCTGCAGTCTTGGGAGCTGGTGTGGAAACTCGGTCTACAGGGGCCAGGATGGCTACTGAGACAGGATAGAAGCCTGGGTCCACAGGAGCTGATTGGCACCGTGGCATACTGGAAACCTGAGATTGTGGAAATCAACCTGGACCTGTGGCCATGGGGGTTTTCCTGGTGGTGAGGTGGACAGGGAGTTTGTGATCACAGGAGCTGGTGGCACTGGTGCAAGCCTGGGCCTGGGTTCTGTGGTGACATTGAATGGAACATGTTTCACTCTGTGCAGGGATGACTGGGTTTGTTTCTGGGAGGGGATGAGTGGTACTAAAAGTCCTTATATTGCCATCTTTCTGACTCCCAAACCATCTTTTTTCCAACCAAGTCATGAACTCATTCAGATTGTCCTTGCACTTTCCTGTTTTCTTTTATGTTTGGAGAGCCTTAGATACTTAGATACACATTTTAGCATTTATGGCTCTCCCCCAGGTACAGAGTCTATAGAGCAGAAAACACTATTAAATTGTTTGTAATATCGGTTAAGAAAAGATTAAGGTATAATATTCAACCATGATAGGGATTTCAGATTATTACTACCTGACCTATTTCGTAGATACAAGTGTGGTGGCATTGGGGTAGAAGAAGCCCAATGGGAAATATATACTAAAGCATCTAGCTTTGATGTGAGGGAAACAAATATGCAATAGAAATTCTATAATAGCTACAGGCCAATGAAAGCTACTCTTAAAAATTTACAGTACATGACTATACTTACTTTATGATAAATTTTAAATATGTAACTGCTGTTTTTAAGAGCACATAATTTACATAAGACCTATAGCTTTTAACCATTAATAGCCATGCATCCATTTCTCTTTCTTCCTAACATATTTTTCAGATTTTGATAATGCTAGGTCCATGCTCATCTGCTTTATAATTGTATAAACTTTAATATGTTCCCTTCCCAAAATGGATAGTAACAAGTTTTCAGTCTGTTGTTAAGTGAAAATCTTTCCAGTCTTTATCATAATAAGCTCATTCCAGCATTCTCCATTTTTATATGCTCTTGTTATAGTCTTACATACCAGTAGAGCCTGACAATGGGAGACGTAGTGACAAGCGTCCTCAGTAACTTTCTTGCCTTGAATAACAAAAAAATATACAAATTAAATATACTCCATATCATGTAGTTAAAAATTACTACACTTGGACTAAATTCTGAGATTATGGAATAGATATCTTTTTTCCCCTGTCTGAAATTTGTTAGAAGTCTGATGAAATTAGGTAGAATTCAGACAAAGTATTTAATCAACCATAGCTCTCTGCTCCCCAAGAATTGTGCTTTTTTGTTTGTTTGTTTGTTTTTTAAGAAATAGTGCTACTTTGCATTTTGCATCCAGATGGCAATGTGGCCATGCAAAATGAGGAGAACTTGTCTCATAATCTCAGAATCTTCCCAAATGTGTGTTTTGAGTACTAAAAAATATTTGTAAGGCTGAATATGTGGTGGAGGAGAAAGCACAAGCATTTTTCTAGATTGATTCTCACTTGCATAAGACAAATTTGTTTGCCACATGACTTTTAAAATCATTGAATGATTTTATGAAACAAATATTTTTATCATTGAAGAAAGATTGGTCACCATGCTATGACCCTGATCTCCAATTCCTCTTTTACTTCTGGATTAGGGTATTGTAGGGTACGGTATGTGTTAATACACATACAGGTGAGATACAATATATTAATTTAAAAGTCCATTTTAAAGGTCTTAAATAAATAAAGCTCTATATCACCTCTTGGTTTGAATAACTCCACATCCATAGATCTCTTAGCATAGTACCAAAAAGCCAATATCCTGCAAAAGGAATAATGAAATTGTCAAACTTCATAGACTATATTAGATTAATATATATGGCAATTCTTATTTGTAAAATGTGCTTATGAGCAGAAATATTTGATATCTAAATGGTCAAAAATATTATGACTTATATATCTGACTTGAAATAATAACTCCAAGTCCAGGGAAAATCTTTCTTCACCCTCACTTGTTTTTTTTTTTCCCCTTTTAAGTAATAAGACTAAGTCATTAGTGTCTTAATATGTCTCCAGCAATACTGAATTTTTTCTCCTTCAAATATATAGGTGGGCACTTAAGACCAGAAGGAGGCATTAATTATTTCTTTGCAAAGAAATAATTAAAAATATTATGGTTTTTGGCTCTGACTGGGTGACTCAGTTGGCTGGAATATTGTCCCATCCACCAAAACATTGCAGGTTCAATCCCTAGTCAGGGAACATACATAGGTTGCAGTTTCAGTCCATGGTCAGAGAGTGTACAGAAGGCAACTGATCGATGTTTCTCTCTTACATCAATGTTTTTCTCTCCCTCTCCCTTCCTCTTCCTCTAAAAGCAATAAGTATATCCTCTGGTGAGAATTAAAGCAATAATAATAACAACTACATGAATAAATAAATAAATGATTGTTTTTGGAACTGGACTAACAAACTCAAAGAACTCAAGTAAATGCCAGAAAGAAAGATTGAATGATTTGAGTTGAACAATGACAGAAATCTTTGCTTAGAAAGGAGCTGGCATGCATATACAATGTGTACCTATAGGATTAAGGTGACAGTGGTGGTGGTGATGGTGTGCATTAGATTAGTGAGTGTATAGCAAACATTCACTACTTCTCCGTTGACTGCAATGTAAGGCATTCTTTTCTTTTCATTTTATGTTGAGTTTTAGAAAATGGAATATAGAATAAGCAAAAGCTCAAAATGTGTGCTGTGCTTGCATTTCAGGCACCTGCATTTCACCAAAAGAACATCCTTCAAATGAGGTCTGGTCTGATGAGGATAAGAGTCAGTCACGTAAAGCAGATTGTGATTCAACATGCAGCTTGGAAACTAGCAGAGTTCTGCTTAAATCAGCTACACTCCAGCTGACCCACAGACACATGTGTGAAATGATTGTTATTGTATATCACTAAATTTTGCGGAGTTTTTATTATGCAGCATTATTTTGAAAATAGCTAATGTAATTATATGAATTTATTTTTAATAGCTTTCTTCTAATAGGATTTTCTCCCTCTGATTAAAGTAGTGATTGTGAGCACTGACCATAAGTCAAATAACCGATGTTCAAATTCTTGCTCCTCTGCCTGTTATTCCCTGTGGGACTTTATAGTTTAACCTGCATGAGACTTGGAGTTCCTAATAAAAAAGAGTATCATAATGATATCTACCCTATGGAACTTTTGTGACTGTTAAGTGTGACAATGCATGTCAATTGTGAACATAATATATGAAACATAAGACATGATATATAGTAGTCATTATTATCATTTTGATTGCTTATGGGTCAGTGTTTAAACATTTGGAGTTAAAATATGTTTATTTTAATACAGCACTACATTGAATGCCAAATGCTCTGAACTCTGTTACCTGTCTACTGGGAGAGCTCTTTGTGTTCACATGTACAATGTAAACAAGTAGCTGATGCAAGAATAAGGACCAAGAGAGATTAATACCAGTTTAAGGACCACTTCTAGCCAGTTCAGTTTATTTTGAGAGCAGCAGAGATACCAGCCCAGGCCACTTTTGCTCTCATGAACTTTGGACTCCAAGTCCCTTCATGAGAGCAATAAATGACATCACCATATCTCAGACCTAAATGATGAATTGGAAGTATATTCAAAATATGTCTTTTCTTACTGAAAAAGGTAAATCAATATTTAAATATTCTCCTTTTGGTATATTTTAAAACTGTTGATTGGATAATTTATAATATTTTGTTTAATCATATGGGGTTCTAATGTTAAATTCTTAAAGGATTTTAAAGAGAAAGCAAACAATTTCACATTAATTAGATGTTGAAAATTAATCAAATCCTAGTTCCAAGTACTATTTAACCTCCTTATTGCTAAAACTTGCTCCAATATTTTATTAACTCATCATTGTAATAGAATTTCTACTGGAAAGGGGGTGCAATGATGGCTAGGTACATACCAAGTATTGGGTACATAAAATATAGTAAGCAAAATTTGTGAGGATACAGGGACTAAAGTGGGTGAATGTGGTACAATGATAACATGTCTAAGTAACAGGAATTTTTATTCTGCTTTTGTGTGCTTTATTCTTCAGGCTACACAAGCAAAGTCATACATAAATTGATTTTAAGATTATCAATTTATGCATGAAATTGTATAGGGAGCTCTTTAAAAACCTAATTAATAAGGTTTATTTTACAACACAAAGCAATTAAAATTCATCTGCTGTAATTAATAAATACATCTATTTTAAAAATAATTTTAAAGCTTTTTTGTAACTTTTTTTAAGGAGCATTTTTAGGTACAAAATCTTGTGCTAAAAGAACTGAGTTGCCTATACTAGCTCTCTCCTTCACCCAACACAGTTTCTCCATTGTTAAACATATTGTAATAATGTGATACATCTGTAGCTCTCAATGACCAATTTGATATATTATTATTAAATAAAGTGCATAATTTACATTTAGGGTTTTGACAAATGCATAATATTCTCTTCAGAGCATAATAGAGTATAGTTTCACTGCCCTAAAAATACCCTTTGCTTAACTTATTCATCTCAACTCCCTCTGTTTTGTTCTGAACTCCTGGAACCAGTGAACTTCAGTGTATTTACAGTTCTGCCTTTTCCAGAATGTCATATAGTTGGAATTATACAGTATATGACTTCTTTTACTTAACATCTAAATTTCCACCATGTTTTTTTTAAGCTTTACAGTTCATTTCTTCCAAGTTTTTTTCCAATTATGAATAAAGCTGCTATAAACATTCATCTGTAGATTTTTGTGTGGACATAAGTTTTTAACATATTTGGGTAAATATCTAAGAATGTGATTTCTGGTTCATATTATAAGCCAATATTTTGTTTTATAAGAAATTTCAAAACTGTCTTCTAAAGTGGGTATACCATTTGGCATGAACACCAGCAGTGAATGAATGTTCTTGTTTCTCCACATCATCACCAACATTTGGTATTGTCAGGATTTTGGATTTTAGCCATCTAATATGTATGTAGTGGTATCTCAATGATGTTTTAATTTGAATTTCCCTAATGACATGTGATGCTAAACATGCTTTCATATGATTGTATGCCATCTGTATATTTTCTTTGGTGAGATGTCTGTTCAGATCTATTACCTATTATTTTAATTATTTTCATTTTTATTCTTCTTTATTCTATCATAGTAGTCCCAATTTTCACTCTTTTAACTCCTCCATCCAGCCCAACCCCGACTCCTACAGTCCATCCCCACACTGTTGTCCATGTCCACAGATCATTCATACATGTTCTTTGACTAATCCCTTTCTCTTTCTTCTACCATTCCCTCCTTACTGGCTTTCTCCTGGCAGCTGTCAATCTGTTCCCTGTTTCTATGTATCTGTTTCTCTGTTTCCAGGGCTCGTTAGTTTATTTGTTCATTAGATTCCTCACTGACTGGCTTATTTCATTTAGTATAATAATCTTCAGTTCCATGCATGCTGTTGTAAAAGGTAGGACTTCTTTCTTTCTTTGTGCTGCAAGGTATTCCACTGTGTAAGTGTACCACAGTTTTTTTGTTTTTGTTTTTTTAGATTATTTATTTACTTATTTTTAGAGAGAGGGGAAGGGAAAGAGATAGAGAGGAAAAGAAACATCAAGGTGTGGTTGCCTGTTGCATGCCCCCTACTGGGGACCTGCCTCATAAACAAGGCATGTGCCTTGACTGGGAATCTAACTGGCTACCCTTTGGTTCCCAGGCCTGAGCTCAATCTACTGAGCTACACCAACCAGGGTGTACCATATTTTTTAATCCATTCACCTACTGATGGGCACTTAACCTATTTCCAACACTTGGCTATTGTAAATAGTGCTGCTATGAATGTAAGGGTACATAAGTTCTTTTGAATTGGTGTTTCAAGTTTCTTATGGCACATTTCCAGCAGTGTAATCACTGGGTCAAAAGACAGTTCCATTTTTAAACTTTCAAGCAAATTCCATATTGTTTTCCACTGTAGCTACACCAGTCTGCATTTATCAATTTTTCTTAGATTTATCACATACTTTTGGCATATGAAGAAATCATTGTATGTAAAAAATCATTGCTAATTCAAGGTCACCTAGATTTTTTCCTATGTTATGCACTAGAAATCGTACATTTTTAGTTTTTTTTTTACTTCTGTGATCAATTTTATGTTAATTTTTGTGAAGGTATAAAGACTATATCCAGAATCTTTTTGCCATTGTTGTTGCAAATGGATATTCACTTAACACCACTTGTTGAATATACTAACCTTTTCCCATAGAATCACCTTTGCTTCTTCACTAAAGATAAGTTGATATGTGTGTGATTCTTATTTCTGGGCCCCCTATTTTTTTCTATTTTTCTATTATTTCACCATTGCCACAAAGTCTTGATCACTGCAGCTTTATAGCAAGCCTTGAAGTCATGTAGTCAATATTGTGTTTGCTCTTTTAGGTCTTCTGATTTTTCATGTAAAGTTTGAAATTAGTTTGTTGATATCCACAAAGTAATTTGCTAGAATTTTAATTGAGATTGTACATATCAAGTTAGGTGAATTTACATATTAACAATGTATCTATCAACGGATTTAGCAACATATTATATATGGGATAGCTTTCCATTTATTTAGATATTTGATTTTATTTCATCAAAATTTTGTGTTTTTCTCATATAGATCTCTTAGTCTATACATATTTTGTTATACTTCTACCTACTTTATTTTTGATGTTGCTAATGTAAATATATTGTCTTTTATTTCAAATTCAAATTGCTCATTGCTGCCCTATAAGAGACCAGTTGAATTTCATATATTAACCTTGTATCCTGCAATGATTGTATTATTGCTTGTTAGTTCTGAGAGTTTACTTTTACCCACTTCCATGGAATTTTCTACATAAACAATCATATCACCCAGGTTAAAGACAGAGTTATTTCTTCTTTCCCTGTCTGTCTGTCTTTTATTTCCTTTTCTTGTCTTATTGAAATAGCAAAGTTCTCCAATGTGATGTTGAATAGAAGTGAGTGGTGAGACAGGATATTCTTACCTTGCTCCTGATGTTAGGGAAAAAATAACTAGTTTGTTACCACTAATTATGATGTGAGCTCTAGGTGTTTTTGCAGGTGTTCTTTATCAAGGTGAGGAAGTTTCATCCATTCTTGGCTTACTGAAAGTTTATAACATGAGTTGGTATTAAACTTCTCAAATGCTCGTTTCTGCACATTGATATGATCATACAATTTTTCTTATTTAGCTTATTGATATGAAGGGTTATAAAATTGATTTTCAATTTTTAAACTAGACTAGCATACTTGGAATATTTCCACTGGAACATGGTGTATAAGTTTTTCTATACATTGTTGGATTTAATTGTTAATATTTATTGAAGATGTTTATATCCATGTTTATGTGAGATATTGGTATATAATTTTTTCTCCATAGTATTATCTTAGTTTCAATTTGATATTAGAGTAATAAAACATCTTATGTAGTATTCTCACTGCTGCCATTTTCTGAGTGAGATTGTAGAGAACTGGTATTTTTGTTTAAGTTTCAGATAAAATTCACAGTGAACAAATTTGAGCCTGGTTCTTTCTGTTTTTGGAAGGTTATTACTTGTTGCTCTATTCCTCTAACATATATAGGCCTACTTGAATCATCTCTTCGTGCTTGTGTCTTTTTCGGTTGATCATGTCTTTCAAGAATTTAGTCCATTTCATCTAAATTATCAAATTTGGAGGCAGGAAGTTGCTCAAAATATTACTTTATTGTCATTTTTATGACCATGAAATCAGTTGTGTTGGTCCCAATTTCATTTTTATGTTAGTAATGTGTCTTTTTTTTTTCTGTTCAACTTGGCTTAAAGTTTTATCAATTTTATTTCTTTATTTCTGGAACCAGCTTTTAGTTTTATTGATTTTACTCTATTAACATTCTTTTTGCAACTTTATTGATTTCTAGTCTGATTTTTATTATTTCTTTATTCAATTTGCTCTACTTTTCCCTTTTCTTAATGTTGAAGCTGATATAATTAATTGTAGATTTTCATCTTTTCTTATATACATATTATATATTATAGAATTTTCCCTAAGCACCACTTCTTCTGCACCAAATAAAATTTTAAAAATTGTATTTCTATTTTTACTTTGTTGAAAATATTTTTAAAAGTTCCTTTACTCTTGATTTTACTCATGTGTTACTTCAAAGTATGTTGTTTAATACCTAAATACCCAAATATTTGGGGTTATCTAGCTTCTTTCTGTTGTAGTTTAATTCTATTGTCATCTAAAATGTACTTTATATAATTTATTATTTTAAATTTACTAAGATGTGTGTTATGATTCAGGATGCAGTTTATTTTGAGGACAGTTTCATGTGAGTTTAAAAGAATATATATTTCAATGTTATTGGGTGAAGTATTTTATAAATGTCAATTAGACTCAGTTGAATGTTGCTGCTCTTCAGTTCAACTATATAGTTACTGATTTTCTCCCTACAGGATCTGTCAGTTACTGATATTAGGGCTTAAAGTCTCTAAGTATAATAGTAGATTTGTTTATATTGCCCTTCAGTTCTATCATTGCATTTGATGCTTTGATTTATAGTTGCTGGGCATATACACATGAGGATCATATGTTTACTTGAAGAATTGACCCCTTTATCTTTATGTAATGCCCTCTTTATTTCTGAACTTTTCCTTGCACTAAAATCTGCTTTGTCCAATATTAATATAGCTACTCTAGCTTGCTTTTGATCAATGTTAACATAGGAAAGCCTCCATCCCTTTACCTTTAATCTATTTGTGTTTATAATTAAAATGAGTTTCTTGTTGACAACATACACTTTTTTTTGTAATCCATTTTGATAGACACTCTACATATGGTAAGACCACCCACATTTAAAATAATTTAATTGTTTATAAAGTTGTTTTAATATTTGCCACATTTGTTACTATTTTGTATTTGTTGCTCTTTGTTTTTTTGACTATTTTTTTAATTTTATATTTTATAGGACTCAAGATTCAATCTCCTTACCTCTCTTAGCATATCAAATATACACACAAACAATTTTTAGTGGAAGCCATAGAGTTTGCAATAGACATTTATGACTAATTGAAGCCTGTTTTTAAATAACACTATACCACTTCATCATCAGTTCAGTTACTTCATTCAAAATTCCTCCCTCTCATCCATTATAACATAGTTGATATACATTTCACTTAAACATAAGCTATAATTAATTATTCAAAGAGTTGTTGCTATCATTTTGAACAAATTACTATCTGTTAGAAAATTTAAAAATAAGAAAAATAAAGAGTCTCTCTACATTTTCCTTGTTAGTTCAGTTTGTTCATTAGATTCCACATATGAGTGAAATCATATGATATTTGTTTTTCTCTGACTGGCTTATTTCACTTAGCATAATGTTCCCCATGTCCATCCTGAAGAGCAGGATGACAAATAAGGGAGAAGGGAGGTTAGGGGGTGAAGAGATTGAGCAAAAAGGGAAAAAGACTCATGGACATGGACAACAAAGAACTAAGTTTTGAGGGCAAGAGTGTATAAGGGGATTCAATAGTAACAGAGAAAATATAATAAAGATTAAATCAAAAGTATAATAGAAAAATACTTTATGTTACCTTCATTTATTTCTTCATACATGGTTTTCTTTCCTTTTAGTATGTTTGTGTTTCTGATACAATTTTCCTTCTTTCTAAAAATCTTCTTTTAACATTTCTTGCAAGTCAGGTCTACTGGCAACAATTTTTTTCAAATTTTCTTTGTTGCAGAAAGTCTTTGTTTTTCAGTTTTGAAGGATAATTTTTGATCAATCTAGAATTCTACCTTTTTGTTTGTTTATTCCATAATGTCTGAAGTGAAGACTGATGTAATTCTTATTCTTCTTACTACATAGGTAAGGTATATCATCCACCTCCCCCACCAGCTTCTTTAAAGATTTTCTTTTTGTTTTTGATGTTCTGAAGTTTGATTTTGAAACACCTAGTAATAGACTTTTTTATATTATCCTGCGTGTTCTGTGAGTTCTTAGCTTTGTACATGATAAAAGTTTTATAAAGTTTTCAGCTACTATTATTTTAAATATTTCTACTATTTCTTTCTATCTTTTTCTTCTTCTGGTATTCCCATTATGTGTATGTTACACCTCTTTAAAAACTCTCCAGAGTTCTTAAATATTCAATTTCATCTTTTACATTCTTTTTCCCTTTGCATTTTGCTTTGTTTGAGAAGTTTTTATTGTTATAACCTTGAGCTCACTGATTCTTTCCATGTCTGTATACAATGCAATCTACTGATGAACACATTAAAAGGCATTCATTATTTCTGTTACAATATTTTGGACTTTCAGAAGTTTCTTATGATACTCTCTTAGAGTTTCCATCTCTCTACTTACATTAGTCATCTGTCTTACACCTCACCCAGTTTTTCTATTAGAGCCTTTACCATATTAATCATAGGTATTTTAAGTTTTTGTTTCGATATGTTTAAAATCTACATCATATCGGCCTCTAGTTCTGATGTATGCACTCTATCTGCAGACTATATTTTTGCTTTTAAGTATAACTTGTTAATTTTTTATGAAAGTTAGACATGATATAGCAAGTAAAAGGAAACAAGAGAAATAGGTTTTTATTGTGTGGTTTTATGTTTATATGCTGGTAGTTAAGCTCTGTTTATTGTTTCTTGTAGGTACAGGTGTCAGAGCTAAAATTTCTACTGGTGACCTAGTGTTTGTCTCCTGTGCTATCTGTGTGTTCCCTAGACACTTCTTATATATGGTCTGAGTCTTGAAATTATTTTCAGTTGTAATCTCCTGTTATTACACATGGTTCCTGTTGTCACAATGGTAATATGTGGTGGGAGAAAAAGCATCTCAGTGCTTTACCAGGTCTGTTTGCCTGTGTTGTGACTGAATGCTCTTCAACTTTCTATTTCATTGGTCAGCTCACTGGAAATCCAGAAGGTGCTGCAGGTGGTTATTTCCCTTTCTCTATATTGGTTCAGCTGTACAAAATAGCTTCCCTTGAGGGTGAATATTTTTGTTAAGGAGTACAAAAAGCCATAGACTTATTTCATAATGGCTGTTTTTTCCTCTCTTCTTGCTGAAAATAGGAAGGAATTATTCCTCAATATTTACAATGAGAATCTGCTGGAGTACATGGAAATTAAACTCATAAAGGGTGTGGATGCCACCATGGTTGGGCATCCTAAGTTTTTACCTTTCAAGCTAATCCATACACAGTGTCCAGCAGTTAGTCAACTACCCTTTAAATTTTCTTACTTTATTCTGGCTCCAGTGGTGGTTCTGCTTAAGATGTGATGCTTCATAAATACCTGTCTCTCCAGGTTTCTGTCACTGGTTCTGTGACCCCAGTTCTCTGACAGATCTAAGAAAAGTTGTTGATTTTCAGTTTTCAGCTTTTGTTGTTATCATTGTGAAAATGGAAGTGACAGCTTCTAAGCCTTTCTATGTCAGGATGGAGACAAGAAGTCCTCTTTTTCCAAAAGAAAAACTGTCAAAAAAAAAAAAAGGTAACTGAAAAAGTATGGAACAATACGTTAGAATTTAAAAAAAAATACTCCCTAAACCTGTAAGACTACACCCTGCAAAAATATTTTTTAAAAAAGAAGGCAAATAGAAACATTTTCAGACATACAAAAGCTAGAAGTATATATCACCAGCAAATTCACACTTCAAAGCATATTAAAGGAAGTAATTCAGGCAAAGAGAAATCATTACCAGGTGAAAAATGGAACCAAATGTACCAGGAATAAAGGTAACTACATGAATATTTATGTAATATTATTTTTCTTTGGGGGTAAATACTTTTAGTGAACTCTGGGAGAGAAAGAAAGAAGGTACAACTATTTCAACACAGGGTTGTTGTTTTTTTTTTTTTTTTTAACTAAATGTGCACTTCAAAGAAAAGGCCTGCACTGAACTACCTGCCTCTACACTGAACTATCTGCCTACACTGTGTTTCTTCCATCTGAGCCAGCCCTTTAAAGGAGTTACTGGAATCCTATTTCAACCAATAGGACTGAAGCTTCTCCTATCCAATCAGAACTGGACAACCCTGGCCAATCAGAACAGCTCTATTCTGATCATTCTGGACAGTAACTTTTGGACCAATCAAACTGTGAGGATTTGGAGTCCTCATCTGCATGAAGATAGACCAATCAGGGACCAAGGGTGGGAATTTCCAGCTATATAAAGCCAGCTGCTGCTTGTCTGTGAGAGTACCCTTTCCATGGGTGTTTTCCTGGCTGAGCTGAAACACAGACAGTCTCTCTCTGGAACAGAGTGGAATAGATCAATGCAGACCAGAGCAGAACAGTGTAGAATAGAGCAGACCAAAGCTATGCAAAACAGACCGGCACAGACCAGGGCAGAGTAAGTCTAGTTGCAGAGGATCCTGGCAGCACTCAGGGCCATGCTGTATCACAATTGAGCTGTTCCATAGCTATGCTATGTCACAGTTGAGCTGTTTCCACTGAATAAAGTTTCCTTCTTCACCATAACCCAAATTAGGGAATCCTGTTGGTGTTGGCTTGGTGCCAATGATCATCAGTTGACACATTAATATGTAACTGATTATTTTTTAAAAATTACAATGAACTTTAGTTTATAGTACATATATAAATAAAAGTTATGACAACAATAGCATAAATAAGAACATACAGACTAGAAGGTTAGGCATGAAAATATATTATTGTATGGTTATTAACTATGTATTTAATTTATACCACGTTACTTGAAGGTCAACATTGATAAGATAAAGATGCATATTATAAACTTCAAAGTAACTTTTAAAGGAGAAACACAAAGAGTTGTAGTTCATAGGTTAACAGAAATATAAAACAATAAAATACTAAATCCAAAAGAAGGTCCCAAAAGAGGAAAAACAAAGAAGAGATTGACAAATATAAAACAGTTAAATGAGAGGTTCCCACTGAAAATCATATTAAACATAGTTGAGAGTTAGAGATTTTCTGATTGATTAAAGAAGCAAGGCCAACTTACATTGGAATTTAGTTGTAACATGTAGCGACAAATAAGTTAAAAAATAAAATAATGGGAAATGATACATCTTAACACTAATAAAAAAATTTTGAGTGCCTATATTAATATATTGCAAAATACATTCAGAAGTAAAGAATATATTCTGAGATAAAGAAAGTCTTAGAGTGATAAAAGTGCTGGGTGATTACTAAAAAATCATAGCAATCCTGAACATTCATGCAATACTAACAGAGCTTCAAATATGTGAAACTAACCCTTACAGAACTGCAAGAAGAAATAGAAAAACAAAAGCAAAAACAAGTTTCAACCCCTTCGTAGATCTATTAAAATAGAAATTTCAGACTTAAAGTACTTACTGTATCACATGCCCACTCATTATGTTTGCTCACTCACAAAATGAAACATATTTTAAATTTAGTCTGATTGTGTATGTAGTTTGCAATTTACTAATACCAAATAAAAGCATTTTATTAAAAAATACTATAAAATTTCAATGTCCGTTTTGAAAAATTGATAGAACAAGTAGAAAATTAGTAAGAATATAAAAAACATGAATTAGAAGTTCAATTAATTTGACCTAACTGAAGTTTATAAAATTCTTTGCCCAACAACTGTAAAATTCATTATCTTTTCAAGTCCACCTGGGACATTTAGCAAGAGAGAACATATTCTGAAACATAACAAAAATCTCAAAACATTTTAAAGGTCTTTATACAAAGTATGTTTTCTGACCACAATGGAATTAAATTAGAAAATTGATAACAGATATCTGAAGAATTATCAGAAATTTTTAAACTAAATAAATAGCACACATGTACATAAGCTATGGTTTAAAGAAGAATTTACTAAGGAAAACAAAAGTAAAACTACAAGTCAAAGCTGCAGGATGCCACTAAAGCACTATTTAGTTGGAAATTTATAACCTATCAAAAATAAAAGAAAGGTATTAAATCAATGACCTTAAATCAATAAACTTGAAAAAATGCACACAAAAGAAAGCAAAAACATAAATAAAAGCCAAAATCAATTAAACTGAACTCTGAGAAATACTAAAGAAAATAAATGAAACTGAAATCTTCTGAGATGATCAATAAAATTGTGAAGTTTCTATTCATACCGACCAGTAAAAAAATGACTAAAGATATGAATTAATAACATATAGAATTGTATAGAAAAGTCACTATAAAATCAACAGATATTGAAAAGAAAATAAAAGTCTGATGTAAAGGAATTTATACCAATAAATTTAGCTACTTACAGAAAATGGACAAATTCATTGAGCAACACAGTTACTAAAGCTTATTTCAGAAGAAATAAGTAAACTATCCTGTAATATTGTAAAAAATCAATATTAGTAAAAACAAAACAATCAGACAACTTACCATAAAGAATACTCCAATCCAAGATGACTTTACTGGTGAGTTTTACTAAATATGAGAGTAATAAATAATAGTTCCATAATACATTATCCAGAAAATTGAAAATAGGGACTACCCTCATACCAATACCAGTAATACCCTCATACCAAAACCATAATAAAAGATATCATCAGAAACAAAACAAAGAACTTTAGACCAGTATCCCTCATGAAAATAGATGAAAAGCTTCTACTGAATCTAATACGAGAATAATGACTATAATTCTTTTTTATTATTATTTTATTGTTGTTCAAGTACACTTATCTACATTGACCCCCATCATTCCCCCCACCCCAGTCATCCCCACCTTCCTCCCCTGCTTCCACACCTCCTTAGTTGTGTCTGTGTGTCCTTTATAGTCGTTCCTGAAAACCCTTCCTCCCTTTCTCCCCATTATACCCTCCCACCTCCCCTCAGGTTACTGTCAGATTGTTCTTAATTTCAGTTTCCTTGGTTATATTCTTAATTCCATGTTTCACTTTGGCTGAGCTATTGTACCCAGTTATTCAGTCAAACACATAGTCTTGATGCTACTGTGAAGATATTTGGTATATATGATTAACATTTACAATCAACTGACTTTAAGTAAAGGAAACTTACCTTTGACAATATGAGTGAGCATCATCAGAAAAGTTGAAGGTCTTAAGAACAAAAGCTGAGATTTCTCAGAATTGAAGGAATTCTGTTTCAAGACTGTAACATAGAAATCCTGTATGGGCTCCCAGGTTTCCAGACTGTTAGGCTGCTCTATGAATCGTAGACTTACAGGCCTTACAATTGAGTAAGGTGTCAATTTCTTAAAACCTCTCTCTCACTTTCTCTCTTTCCTTCAGCAGATAGAAAGATTATATATATGTGATTTTGATTAGTGCTATTTAGCTGGAGGACTCTGACTTAAACAGTGACTTATGAGGGTTTACCTCAAGTCAGATGAATTTTACATTTGAAAATAAAAAATAATATAAAATTCACCATATTAGCAATCTAATATTGAAAAGACAGGTTGTCATCTCAATAGATATACAAACAAAGTCACAAACACATTCAACAAATTCCAATCCAGAAAGATACTCAGAAAATTGTATATAGGAAAAACGAAAAACCAAAAGAAACAAAGATCTTTTTCAGTCTAATAAAGGGAGTATGCAGAAACACACTAAAACAAAACAAACTTACAGCTATTTAGTTGAGAATGACCAAATGCTTTTCTCCTAAGATCAAGAACAAGACTTGAATGCTCATTCTCACTTCTATTCATTATTTTACTGGAGGTCCTAGCCAGTGCAAGAGAGTAAGCAAAGGAAACAAAAGGCAACAAATTAGAAAGGAAGAAGTACAAATGTTTTAAATCTATGTTTTATATGATTATTTATGTAGAAACTCTGTTGGATTCTATGAAACTAAAATGAGGCCTACAATTTGAACACAATTAGAGAGGTTGCAAAAAGGAAGATCAATATACAAATATCGATTGTTTTTCTATACTGTTATGTGAATTTGGAATAAATATTTAAAAAGTACTATTTGTAATAGCTACGAAAATATGGAATACTTAGTGATAAATCTGACAAATTTGTTCAAGGTTTGTTATTTATACAAGGTTTGTATAATAATTGATATAAAACATTACTGAGATAAATACAACCTAAATAAATGATGAGAAATTTCATGTTTATAAATCAGAACAACTAATATTAAGATGTCATTTTTCCTAAATTAATATATAGGTTCAAAACAATCCAAATCAAAATTCCAGTGGTTTTTATTGCAGAATGTTATCAGTCAAATCTAAAATTTATATGGAAATGAATTATGCGAATGCTTAATACAACTTTATTTCAAAATGTATTAAGATGTTACAGTAATTAAAATAGTGTGGTACTGGTATAAAAATAGACAAAAAGATCAATGAGACAGAATAGAAACTACTGAAGTGAACTCATATGAGGAAAATTGATTTTTAACAAAGGGACAAAGACAATTCAAAGAAGAAAGGACAATTTTCAACAAATGGTGCTGAGGTAATTGAACAATCATATTCAAAAAATATTTTCATACTATGTCTCATACTCTATACAAAATTCAACTCAAAACTTATCACAAACACAATTGTGAAATATAAGCCTATAGAAATACTAGACAAAAACTTATAAGAAAATATTTTGTGACACAGGATTAACCAAAAGTTTCTTAGACATAACACCAAAAACATAATCTATATTTTAAAAATATAAATTTGATTTTATCATATCAAAAATTTAAAATATTTTCCTCTCCAAAATAAATTGTTGAGATAATAAAAATATAAGTCATAATCTAGGAAAAATGTTTGTCTATTGTTTTTCTGATGAAGGAATTGTGTTCAACAGAAACAAATCAATAATAAGAAATCTATGAAATGCTTTGGATGTTCTTTAAAACAAATTAATATGTATTTTCAACTAGCCATTTTTTTTCTATAAATTTACCTACAAGAAACTAGATCATACATCCTAAACAAAAAGTGGACTGAAGTGTTCATACCAGTTTTACCTAGAATCATCAAAAAGCCCATCAGCAGAGGAGTGGATAAAAAAGTAATCCTATAGAATACTACTCTTCAGCAACATAGCTGAATCTCAAAATATTTGGCTAAAAGAAATCTTTAAATAAAAAAGAAAGTTAATAGCTTATGATGTCATTTATATAAAGTTATAAAATTACCAAATTGTCTATTTAACAGAAAACAGATCAATGGTTTCTTAGAAAGATTATGGAATGGGTGGTGGAAGGGAAAGATTGCAAAGGAACAAAAGGAGGCTTTAAGTGTGATTTATATGCTTATGCTCTTCATTGTAGTGATGATTTCATAAGTATACACATATGCCAAAACTCATCAAATAGTATAGTACAGATCAAACACAGTTAGCATACAGAATACTGATTATACCTGAATAAATGTTTTAAAGGGTTAATCTTTATTTTATTCTAAAAAGTAGGAATAAGAAATTGTTTTTCTAGCTCTGCATATCTGCATACTATTTTATTTTATTAAATTTATTTGGGTGATATTGGAGGTTAGCATAATTATTCTTATTCAATTTATGAAGAAAAATATGTGCTGGCATATATAGAGAATTGCATGGAATCACAATGCAGGCCTGTGACAGCTTATTATAGCAGGGTAACTACAATACACTAAATGTTTGTGTGGGGGGAAAGACAATCTGTTTGATGCCTGGGTCAGATTAGAACATATGGACTGATGTAAATCTTTGCCAGCTCCATCACTCACTTGTGGCATCTGTCAGTGACCATTGATGGACACTAATTCAGATCATATGGCTCAACTGCTATCTTAGCGTGTCAGTCAAAATTTGTCACTCACAAAAGAATGCTGGTCTGGCAGACTCACATGAAAGTGTTGGTTTGGAGGATGTTGGTGGTAAAGAGATTGAATAATGAATGGAAACATCATGTATATACAGAGAAAAGTTTAATACCAAATAATTTCTGCATAAAATTAAAATATTTTTCTACCCAACTCAGGTTCATAGAGTCTCTGACTCCAAATCCTGAAATAATTTGCTAAGCTGGTAGCAATTGAATAGGGATAAAAAGAAAGAATGATTAAAACTTGACATAACTTCTAACCAAATAAGATATGCTATCTCACTTGAATTTCTTTTCTACATTAAGAATTTAGCTTTTCAGAAATTAGAGTTTTAACTGGAGTAGGAATAGATGATTGAGGAGACTTGGAAGAACATGGAATTGAAGAGGATGTGAATGCTGACCAAGATGAGCTTCAATTAGAAATCTATCTAGAGCACGCGCGCGCACACACACACACACACACACACACACTTCAGTCTTGGGTACTGCAATGATGTTGGAAAACCTTCTCAATATTAGGTGACACCAATGGTTGTCCAGTGGTATATACCTGACCCAAACTGAGGAGAGAAAGCATCCCTTCCTTCCTCATTAAAGCATTATTTCCCTTACTCTATATGTCTTTATTGTCCTGGTGCCTAAGCTACTGTGCTAACAATACAAAGCTAATTATAGGTTTATATTTTAGGAGGTGAGAATAAGGCCCTTTCAGGGATGCATTTAGTAGCCTGAGACTAACAAATGTAGCATGTGCACTCTTGCTCTCCCTCTTTCATATATATGAGTATATTTTAAAACACTCACGAGGTTTGTCCAGAAGGTATCCAGCCATGTAATATGAAAAATAGAGATATAATTAGAGATATTTATTGAAAAATATACAAGATATGAGAAACACTGTATATAGTACAATGATGCCTCAGTCCTCTCCAAACTAGGCACTTTGGGACCTCACACAGTTCCAATCCCCATCAGCTGTCCCCATTGAATTTTCCTGAATCTCATTGGTGGTCTGAAATCTATTCCCTTTCAAAGGTGATTTTAGTTTTGGGAAAGGCCAGAAGTCACATGGGCTGTAGAGAGGCTGAGTCACCTGGGTGATTTGATATTTTGTCAAAAAACTCTGCATGAGATGCTATGCATGAATGGGCACATTGTCATGATGAATCTGCCTAATTACCATTTGCTCATAGCTGTAGCCTTCTGATTCATCCAAACAGTTTCCACAGGGAAATGTTCAAGCTTAACACAAAATTTCAGGTAGTCATTGCTCTACTTGCTCAACCATTTTGAATGAGATAGCCACACATTACACATACTCACTCTATGTTGTCTACCACCCCCACTGACGAGTACAGTGAAGTCACCATCGTTCACACATGTGCATTCCAGGTTACATCATGTGCATTCCAGGTTACATCCATGTTGCGCAAACTGTTCTCCTTATGTTAACAATGGTTGGGCTGTTTCCAGACTGAGTTTTGTGCATGTCTTTGTATGGATGTGTGTGTGTGTGTGTGTGTATGCAGAACTAAAGAAACAGTTTTTATCACTGATTTTTTTATAATAAAAGAGCTTCACCTTTTATTAGCATAATGCTCTAATAACTAAGCAAAACAGCCAGACTTGAGATTTCACCTTTTAAACATTTATTCAGGTAAAATTGACATACAATATGATAAATATATTTGAAATACATATTAATTTTACTATATGATATACATATATTATATATTTGTGTGTATCATCTACGTGTCTATCAGAGAGAAACTGGACATTGCCTTAGTTTACCTTTGGACCCTTCTCTACTTCTGCCTATTTGCTTTTATGGGGTTTTCTTTTTATTTATGATAAATTAATCTATATAAACTACCTGAACTAAATTTTGTTGTTTTGTAATCTAAGGTTTTAGACTATGGTAAGAATGTTTTAACATTTAAATGCTATAATAATTTATAGTGAATCGGCACATACTTTGGGTACCCATAAACTATCTGTGATAGATTACTAGTTAATTTCTACTTCAAAATTCCTAGGACCTAAGACCTAAATTATGAAGCCATTATGTCAAGAATCAGTGTGTTCATTTTATGTAGCACTATAATAACTAAAAATATTTTTTTATTTTGAATTGAAATTTATCTGTGTAAATTTTATCTGATATTCTAACTTATAGTGCCTTAAAATATCACAAGATATATCAGTGGTTAAAGAAAGTAGATGCTGGTTTCAGATACCAGGTCAGCTGTTTTCTGGTATTGTGACTTTAGACAAGATATTGGGCTTTATGCTACTTAATTTCTAAGTTTTTGTGATTTAAAAAAGGCATCAAATAGGCAATTTATTTGGATCAGTTTGCTTATTAAGCACTACTATCTGCTTCAGATGGATAATCAAATGTGGAGTTTTTTGGTAAAAAAAATTATGTTAATAATTTATCATTTGAAAGATAGTTTGAATTATATGGAATTGTTTCCCATGGTGTGGCAATATAGCTCAGCTCCCCCTTGGAAAGGCCAGTGGGGAGTGAGGTCCAGCACACAGGAGCCATACCCATGGATAAGTTCTCCCGTGGGGAATCAGGCCTGTATTTTACCTAGGTTACTATGAGACTTGCTTTTGCTAAAACTCTCTCACCCTGAATTGAGGCAGCAAGGGCTTACTGTAACTTCCTAAAATCTGAGCTAAACCTCCCAAGTATGGAGTGTAACCAGTCCAACCATTTTTTCGCTTTACATTTGCAAATATTTTTTCTTTGATGTAATTAGCAACATCCACTCCCTTGTTGCCCGTAAAAGATAACTACCTAATGTGAACCTGTGCATAGTAAATGAGGACCATCCTTGATGTAATGTACCCAGAAAAATAATGAAAGCATGTCCAGGTGGGGGTCAGGGCCCTCTCTCTCACTTAGAGAGCAACCATTCCATCCCTTTTTCCCCGTGTGAATTTGTTCATAGCTGCCACAACACATGGATCCTTCAGGACAGGATCCACATCATTAAATAAATCCTCAGGATTTTTTAATTAAATTTATTAGTAGTAATACTGGTTAATAGCATTATATAAGTTTCAAGTATGCGACCTCACAATATGACATCTATATACCCTGCGAGCATTATATGCTCACCCTATGATGCCTAGTCTTCTTCCATCGCCATATTTGACCCTCTTTACCCTCTTTGTCTTTCTCACACCCCCTACCCACTCTGGTAACCACCATTCCGTTGTTTATATTTAGAGAGTTTGTCTTGTTTGCTTGCTTTGTTTGTTACTTTTTGTTTATCCCACATGTAAATGCAATCAATGTTCTTGTTCATTTTCATTTGATTTATTTCACTTAGCCAAATACTCTCAAGATTCATTCTTGGTATTATAAATGGAAATATTTCCAAGTTTTTATTTTCATGTTTCCTGTAACTCTCTTAATTTGTAACCCATAAGCCGATACACTGAGTAAAACAACATGGAATTATTTGTCCAATGTGGTGATGTAGATTTTAGATGACTTCCAATTTTAAACTGTTGCTCCTTTTCCTCATTGGTCAACCTCCCCTACTTTGTTGACCCCACACTGAAACTTCAGTAGGCACATGTTTCTGAGGACACTGAGGCAGCTTTTATAAAGTAAAGAACATGTTCACAACTGGAAGGGACTTACTTAACTTTTCTTCCAGATTGAATTTAGTAGTCCCCCACTTAATAGGCACTTACCGGGAAATCAGGAAGGATTTGGCAGATGCGTTATTGAATGATTAACTAAATATAAATCAGAGGTTTGGGGTGGTACAAAGATAATTTTTTATAAAGTAGTTCTGTATCAAATACTGATTTTGAAACATTTATTAAACATCTTTATAATCTATTTAGGTCAATATGAGCTGCTTCTTTTGAAACAGCAAAGTCATAACTGAAATATTGTTGAGTTTTCCTGTTAAATCAAGCTAATCAGCATAATTTAGCATTGGGACCATCAGAAATAAACATTGCCATATGTACACCTACCCTAAACTTCACAAGGAAATCTAAGTGGAAATGTTATTAAGGATTTCATTCAAAATTTTTCTCATAAGCTTTTCCCTGCCATAAGGAGGTCTGTATTATTTTTCAGTAATGTTATTTCACAATAATCTTTGCTTTGTTGCCCAAACACCCACATGATCATCTCAACAATATTCTATTATAATCCAGAGATTCTGATGAATACTTTATAGACTCATGACTATTACAGGTAACCTTACCACCTAGAAGAGAGTCTCCCAACTTTGAATATAACATCTCAATGACGATTTATTATCTTATAAATATGTAGCCAATTCTCTGTATAGAGAATATTCAAATCTACATACCATATCTGCTTCATTCTTTACTAAATATAATAAGCAATTTGTTCCATTTACCACACCTAGATAGCCTCCTTATATTTTTTGGTATGGATCATAAAGTAGGTGATCTGCAGTAAAATAGTGCTGACCAAAACTTCAGTCCCATACCACACTGGATGTAGAGAACATTTTCAAATTATATTTACTTTACTGCCTCCCTTTCTGGATTCTGGACTTCAAATATCTCCCTGCCTGAGCTGAAGATGACTGCTTCAGTAATTCACAGCACAGTCATAAATGGATCAAGTTTGATGAGGTCACTTTGCCATCCCTGAGATGAGTACAGATTCCCACCATGATCCAAAAATAGAGTGTTTCTAGGAAACCATTCACAAGCGGAAATGGTGTAATGAGAAAAAGCAATTACCATTAATTTACATGGAAAACATTTTGAGCTTTCCCAGATACCAGATTCAATGTACATGTACTTAATTATATCCATTTTTATGCTAAACATAACACCCTTAGAAGTAAGAGGTCTCTTAGGCTTTTCTGATACCTGAGGACATATCTTGCTAACAGATGCATGAAGCAAATCGTCCTAAAGCTCAGAAACTCACAGACACAGTTCATAGCTATGGCAGCTTGATGCTAAAATGCAAAGTGTGGTTCTTGGGGAAGGAGCTTGGATGGGCCATTCCCACTTCCCTAGGGTATGCTGCTTCTATGCCTGCTTTGCTGCAAAACAAGTGCTTAACTCTATTTTTGCTTTATGCCCTTTTTTATAAAAGCAAAATTTCCCTTTGGATTTCTTTTGGTTAGTGAAAGTAGCACTAATGTAGTCTTTCATAAAAGCAAAGTGGCATAAGGCAAACTTCTGAAAAGCAGAGAATGCCGGTATTGGGGTATTGATGGCCCTTTGTGTAATTGTTAAGAGTCTCCAGTGCTGAAGACTCTTCAATAATCCAATTATGTAATTAAGTACATCTGCTCCTTCTCCAAAGGTTAAGCTACTACCCTTTCAGGAAATCTGCATTACCTGTTATCTTCTTAAGTTCTGTTGTGTTTTATAGCATTCTGTATACTCTGGTATCATGTTCATTCATTGAATTCCTAACATGTCAGATCTGAGATGTAGAACAATGGTAGGACAAACAAAATCATTGCCATCATAAGACTTACATTCCATGTTATCATATATCTGTAATGTAATATTCAAGCATATGGTGATTTTTCAGGAAAGCAGTTAAGATACATAGGACTTGTCAAGATATAACTTAGTAGAGCACCTGACTTCAAGTCTTATGAGTCAGAACAGTGGGCAACCAGCAGTGAAAACACCAGACATTCATGTAAGTCAGAACTGACACCATTTAGTACATGCAGATATATAAAATTTAGAAGTGAATCAGAGTAATTAATTAATGATTATATATCCATTCATTTATCCAGTAATTTAATAATAAAATAATACAGGGTTTGATGCGAATAACACCCCTTTTTATTACAAAATCTTTTATTATGAAAGCATAAGGCTATAATTCTCTAACATAACAATATCACATTCAAGCACACTATATGACATTTTAGGTGAAATGTTCAAATTAAAACTATAAATTATTATACCCATATTATTACCCTACCAACCACACACAAGCAGGCATTTCTTCTACAGACCATGTATATTTATTAACAATGATGTATCAGAAATACTGTGCAGAGCTGAAATTTTTTTAAAGTATTGTTTTCTGTTGATACTAAGAAAGATAAAAAATAGGAGAACCAGTGACTTTCATCATGTGTGGAAAGCACAAAGTGAATGGAAAAGAGCAGCAAAATGAAGCCTTCAGATCCTCCCTCAAAAAGCAGAGTGGATTTGAAGGATAAAATATATTTATTTTTATAGGAGGAACGTTCTAGTCAGAGATAGTGGACTATGGAAATCCACAATTCAAATACAGGTATCAGAGGCAAGAGACAAGCAAATGTCCTAGGAATAAATGGAAGAAGGATTAAAGAAAGAAATCCAGATCTCACATATGAAATTAAACGTGACACAGCTCAGACACATTTGACTAAATGTTTGGCACTATCTTTGGCAAGTTGGCTTGTTTGACACTTTAAATTCTTCCTTCAAGATTTGACAGCTAAAGTGGATTCATTCTTCCACTGATTGTTAGAAACATTAGGGAGAGCAATAGACTGTCAGATATTATGTTCATACTTTGAATGATTGTGTGATTTCTAGTCCTCTAAGACAGGGGTCCCCAACATCCAGGATGCGGATTGGTACCATTGGGCCTGTTAGGAACCCATCCACAGAGCAGGAGATGAGCTTGAATGTAATGTGCTTGAATTACCCCAAAACCATCCCCTTCACCCTGGTCCATGGAAATTTCTCTTATATGAAACCAGTCCCTGGTGCCAAAAAGGTTGGGTCTGCTGCTCTAAGAGATAGGTGCCAAAAGGGATTAGATGTGTAAGTGATGTATTGGGGAAATACCTGTGATGAACAAAGGAGATACAACAAAATAGACTTTAGACCATGACTCAGGTTCAGTGCTTGAAAGAGAGAAGGAAGGGAAGAAAATTGGGTAGGAAGGTCTCAGAGTGCTGTTTGGTTCTAAGAAAGGTTTGGCAAGGCCAGTGGGGAGTCTGAGTTATAGACGTCCATTGTAGGAGTTCTGTTGTGCAGTAATGGTCTGACACTAACACTCCTGCTGTGCTGTTTTTGCCTAGCAGGTCTTGAAGGCCACACAAAGGAGGATCAAGGGTGTGGCAGCTGGTCTGTAATCCACTGTGCTCCCCTTGGCAGGTGATCTGAGTGGTAAATTTTCATCTCTGCCACAGTGACTGTGAACTGTACATTAACTCTTGTAAGACTAGCTTTATAGTAGGGACAATAAAGATAATAGCACAGCCAACCTACTGGGATTGTACTAACAACCAATTTGTTAATGCTCATAAAATGATTAGCATAGTGCTTGACCAATAGGAATCAATGAGAATATTCTAATCTTCAAAATGCCGTATGCCTGTTTAGAGCAGAGGCATCCTCATAGTTTTTATTTACCATGGTTTAAACAAAACACTAAGATTATGGAATTTATAAAATAAATGCTCAGTGAATACATTGTAAATGCCTACCTGCCACCAAGAACACACAGATTAGCAAATAAAACTGAGTTTATTATTTGTTGCAAAAAAAGAAGCCTGTACATCCTGAGGAGCTGAGAGCAGTCTCACTTAGAGGGTGTCAGAGGGATTATCTATAAAATTTGGGTCCATATTAGGTAATTTTGAGAAGGATCAAAGAAACAGGTCTTTTCTCTGTTTTGGATGCTGTCAGAAAATGAGGATAATTTTGTGATTGGGCACATTCATAATTGTTATCTAGGAGCACTAGGAACAGTGTAGAGCTAACACCATAATTGCTAAAGGACCAGCAGTCAGTTATCTTCATTTGGAGAGGGAGATATTTGGTCATTTTGTGGTTCGTCCAATGCTTATTTATGGCTTTGCTAACACATAACAGGTTATCCTGCTTTGTCTTATCCCATCACAGCACAGAGTTATCGTGTCTGATATTAGAGTTATTTCTGTTCAGCAATGATAACCACAGCCACACTCTTAGGGTCAGGTCCTCTACCAGCTGGCAGCTCTGTGCTTTGGTCAAACTGGATGGAGGTAACACAACACATACCTAGGGAAGTAAAATTAAGGAGAGCTCTAAGTCAACCACATGAACCAAAACAAGAAATACAAACACAGCTTAGGAAATCTCCAGATGCCCAGGCAAATTCTGCTTTAATAAAAAAAAAAATGTTTTCAAACTGCTTTACTTTTATACATAATTAAGAGTAGCTTTTCTAGGATGTATTTCTAGATCTTTTTAATCCATTAATATTACCTGAGTTAATATTAACTGAGTTGACAAACAACATATTTATTCTGTGATAGCTAATCAAAGTCAAGACTTTCAGGAGGAAGAAAAATTGGATCCTTAAAACATTCAAACATCTAGTTAATCAATTTTTTTTGGATACACATAACATCTGCTTTTCTAAACCTTGGGTAACATAAAAAACATGTCTATATGACAGATAATATATCAGTTTCTCATTTAGTTACTGGGTCTACATATATTTGTATTAAAGTCACAGTCCTCCATAGAATATTAATATATTTGATAATATGTTTCTGAAATATCTAATACAAATAAGCTTTAAACAAATTAGTACAGTTTTTCTGCTTTTGTTTGGCTTCTAAAACAATGACAGATAAATGAGTTGGTTGATGGTGCTTGAGTTTATAATCATTTGACAACTCATTCAAAATGCAATCTGGGTTCACTATACTGTTCTCCTAAGTCCATTCACACCCTTTGAAATGTCACAACTAATCACACTGCATCTCCAGTTTCCAGGGAACAGAAGTTCACACCAGCTCTATTTCTTCAGCCATAAGATTCTGTACAGTCAAGCATAAACTCAGCTTTTTGTTAAATTCTTTGAAAATTTTCAAACCAAAACAAAAGGATAACCCAGACAAATAAGAGATCACTTAAATTAATAGTGTTTTTATTCAACTACATTATCACACTGGACATGTTCTTTCAATTTTGTCCCTTCCCTTTCTTTAATGAAAAGTCTGAAATTAGCACACATCCATTTTCAATTATTCTCAGTGGCGTCCCTTCATCACTGGATTAAGTCTGACAACAATGCTGGCCCAATCTATGGCAATGTGGTGCAAATAGCAAGTGATAATAGACAGATGACTTCAGCAGAGAGACAGTGGCATAAATATTAGGCATTGTTCCAAATGAAGTCCAAAGGAATAAATATTAAGTAGTGACAGTAATAGTGTTCATGTTTGAATTCTTAGAGTCCTTAAATCAATAGGATCTTAGGTGTTCAAAAAATGATTTATACCTTAATAATCTTAAAATTGAATAAAAACTCGATTAACACCAAAGTCTTTACTTCCAACATTTGAACCACAAATTATACTTATTGTGACTCTAGTTTAATTAGGTAATTAGATGAATATGAAAGACTCTGACTTAGATCCTTAAAGATTTCCCAAATCAATGCTATTTTGTTCATTGCTATACCCTGTTACCTCTTAAACTTGGAGCCATTTCCAGATATAATGTGTATAATTTTTTCGATAGTAGGGAAACTACAATTTGATCTCAAATATATTCCATTAGACAGTCACCTACAATTTTATTCACACTCAAAAAAGATCATGCTAAATGCCTGACATAAGAAGGAAATATCACATTGAATTGGGAAAACATATTGATAAAAACAATATACTCATTCTTGGTTATCTATTATGTATAGGGGAGACAGACAATATAAAGTTTAAAAGGATAGTTCGTGCCCTTCAGAAATTTAAATTCCACTAGGGCAGAGATTAAAATGTATGTCCAAGGCCATAGGGCATTTAGAATGGCATAGACTAGAAACATTACTATGTTTCTCTATTACTATGAAGATACGAGGAAGAGAGTACTCAGCAATGAGATTGGGCACCAGGACTGCTCTCAGTGAAAGACTATATCTGAGATGAACTTTCAAAGATGGGTAGGATTTTGTTATGTGCACAGAAGTGAAAAGCAAAAACTCTAGGTGAGTGGAGGAGCCCAAGCCAAAGCATGAAGATGGAGAGTGCTAAATGCGCAGGGAGAGGGGTTTTTCAAGTAATTTGTCCAGGGTGGAAAAATTTGAGTAGGGAAATAAATGAGAAGATAGGAAGTAAGGCAAGCAGCTAAGAGAATAGTATATTCATTCATGTAGGAAACAGTGAAAACCAGAACATAGGAGAGATGTGCTGGAAAAGAAAGGGGCCAGCTGACATGGAGTTATAGTGATTGACTCTACATAACTTGGTAATTGATCAATGTGGGTAAATTGAAAAGAAAGGAAAAAAAGATATGTTTTCTTTCTCTAGACTTTTGAGTTATGTTCTTCCAAAATGATGGGAAGGACTGTGATATGCAGACAACCATATGGAAAATGATGACTCAGCTACACACAAGGATGCCAAGCATATCATCTGGTTTTGTGATAAAAATAATGAGTAGTTTTGACAGTGGCACATTTGAGTGTGAAAGGCAATCATCATCATCATCATTTTCATCATAACCTAATTTAATATAATAAATTGTTTTTGACAAGTCTACTCCTTGTTGGATTTTACTATGTTCTCAAATATACAGATGAATAAAAAGCCATAGTGCCTGGCCTTAAGGAATGTCCATGGTATCAAGGAGCTATGACTAGCTAAAGAAATCAGCATCAAAGTAAAAAATCATGTTTGAGAAAGTATGCTGCATTGTTAATATCTAAACAGCACTTTAGGTTTTCCAGACCTCTTGTGCATGTATTATCCCATTCAATATTATTAAAGCCAAGTAGAAAGCAGGAACTGCCAATTCAATTTCTTCCTCTTGGAGGAAGAATTCTGCCAAAGGAATAATCTATTGTATTCCAGTGAATTCCTGACATTCCTGAATCAAGGTGGTGTGATCTAGGAATCAGTGTCTTTGGGAAATATGACAGATTTCCAAACTTTAACCAATAAAACTTTACAGGCTACATCGATTAGTGAATAAAACCTGGAAAAGTCATTTCAATATAAGAGAAATTGAAACAAGAGTAAAGAGTGGTAACTAAACAAAAGTTGTAAGACAGGGGATGGCAAGCGAAGAGTGTTTATTCCACTTTTATTTTTATTTATTTATTTATATATATTTATTATTGTTGTTGTTCAAGAACAATTGTCTCCATTTTCACCCTACCATGCCTCCCACCCCACCCATCCCCACCTCCCACTCTTGAGCCCTTCGCCTTTGGCTTTGTCCATGTGTCCTTTATACATGTTCCTTGAAGGCCCTTCCTCTATTATCCCCTATTATCCCTCTCCCCCTCCTCTTTGGTTACTGTCAGTTTGTTCTTATCTCAATATCTCTGGTTCATTCTCCTTGCTTGATTGTTTTGTTGATTAGGTTCCATTAATAGGTGAGATCATATGTTGTTTCTCTTTCACCACATAGCGTATTTCACTTAGCATAATGCTTTTCAGTTCTATCCATGATGTTGCAAGGGTAGGAGCTCCTTTTTTTCTGCTCCAAAGTATTCCATTGTGTAAATATACCACAGTTTCTTGATCCACTCATTTACTAATGGGCACTTAGGTTGCTTAGAGCACTTGGCTATTGTAAATTGTGCTGCTATGAACACTGGGGCACATAGATTCTTTTGAAATGGTGTTACAGGATTCTTAGGGTATAATCCCAACAGTGGTATTGCTGCATGGTTGAAAAAATTTAAAGACGAATAATAATTTTGTGACTCATTAATCCTGTATAAAATTTAAATGTCAGTGTCTTTATGTAAAATTTTATCAGAACACTATGGTACTCACAAGTTTATATATTGTCTGTGGTGGCTTTCATATTACAATGGCAGAGTTGAATAGAGATGACAGAGATCATGTGCTCTGATAGTTTAAAGTATTACCTGCTTCTTTAAAGAAAAAGTTTGCTAGCATGGTCTAAAACAAAAATCGATTATTGCATTTTGTCAGTGATTTTCCGTGGCCTCACACATTGGTAAGGAAGAAGCCCTTAAAAGTTCCACGTTAGAAGTGATACATAAAGATAGGCAGTGTATTAGTCTGCTTGGGCAGCCATAACAAAATACCACAGAGTGTATATATTAAACCAAAGAAAGTTATTTTCTCACAGTTCCGTAGCCTGGAAGTCCAAGATCAAGGTCCTGGCAATGGTTGCATTCTGTAGAGGCCTCTCTACCTGGCTTTCTTTGCTGTGCCCTCACATGGCCTTTTCTCTGTGTGCTTGGAAAAAAAAAGAGATGCCTATGGTCTCTTCATGTTTTTATAAGGCCATCAGTTGTATCAGATTAGGTAGGGTTCCACCCTTATGACCTTAGTTCACCTTAACTGCCTCTTTAAAGGCCCTATCTATAATTTCTCCCAAAATGAATGCACCTGTTGAGAAAGGCTCCTTGTGCCTAATCAGGCTTAAATTTATAAATGGGTGTTGCTTAACAGGCACTGTCATGTAAGCCATGCCTCAGGGAGAAGCCTGCACTGACCCATCTTCCTGCACTGTGTTCCTGCCATCTGAGTCAGCTCTTATAAAGGAGGTACTGAAATTCTATTTCAATCAATAATAGGGCTTAAACTCTCCTTATTCAGTTGGAGCTACACAGCTATTTCCTCATTAGCATCTTCACTGAACAATCAGCATGTTACCATTCTGAAAAATCAGGACGGTGCTGTTTAGACCAGTGAAACTGTGACTAATTGGAGTCTACATTTGCATGAAGGTAGACCAATCAGGGTCCAGGGCAGGCACTTTTCACTGTATAAGTTAACCCACCTCTGGCTGGGTGGACACACTTTCTGTTTCCACCAAAGACAGGAGACTGTGTTTCCCAGGCTAGGGCTGAAACACAGAAGGCATTTTGCAGAACCAGAGCACAACAGACTGGAGCAGAGCAAAGTTGACCAGAGCAGAGCAGATAGAGTGGACATGAACAGGGTAGGGTTGTCTAGCTGGAGAAGGGACTTGCCAGAGGGGTGGCTGGCCTGAGGGCTGCCACCCATCTGTGCTGTTTCACAACTCCAATGTTTCATAATTGAAATGTGACACAATTGGGCTCTTCCACAGCCGTGCTGCTTTACAATTGAGTTGTTTGCACTGAATAAAGTTTTCTCCTTCTTGGCATCCCTAATTGGGGATTCCTATTGACATTGAATTGGCACTACCAACCATTGGTTGACACTACAAATGTAGTAACATTGGGCATCAGGATTTTAACTAAGTTTTTGGAGTGCAAAATTTAGTTCATAACAGGAGTTTAAGTTGTATAGGTCCAATCCAGTTCACCTCAGTTTTACTTTGAAATCTTTTGATAATAGCAATACTAATAATGTAGTTAATATGTATTATGTGCTTTCTATGTCTTGACAACCATGCTGTTTTTGATGTGCACGACCATGTACTCTTTCTATTTTCAGGTGTGGAATCAGATAAGCAGAGACATTCATTACTTGCTTCATGTCCCAGATCAGCACATGGAGGACCCCAGAGGTGCACCCAGGCAGTATCATCCTGGGGATACTGTTAATCAGTCCTACCTTTCCCTTTTAGAATGTTTATATAGTCACATCTCTATCTCACAATCTAGGAGTTGATTACATATTAATCAGGCAAACAGGATTCATTTCCTGTTCTGTTTCTCACTATCTCAATAGCTTTTGACATTATCTTTTACTCTAATATAATGGGGGTCACAATTTGTTTTTGTCTTTTCTTTTAAATTGAGAGGGTTGTATTAGACTCATTATTTTGAAATTAGGGGAGGAGGGAATATCCTGGAATAGGAGGGTTGTAATATAAAAATTACTAGGAAGTCTTGTGTATCATGGAAATATAAAGAGACCAGTCATTTTTCTTTGATATATGCTAATAATGATACTTATTTTAACATGAATTTCAGATAATTTTAATAAAGGTGTAGGATATTTATATTTATCAAAGCTGGGGTTATACATAGGTTGGGAACTTTTGTACTAGGTAAACCTTAAGAATTCCTCCAGCCTCTTTCCTTTTGGTTGTGTAATTATTTATTCCAATCTGTCTGTTTATTTTTTTTCTTTGTAGTCTTCTCTTGGCAATCAGCTTTCTTCCTTTTTCTTTCTTATATATGTATTTATTTATCTAGGTAAAGTTACTTTGAGGCCTCCTTGTGGATTTGTAAGCAAGAGAACAGACTTATCCCAAAAATAAAGGATGGCAATATTGGAATAGGTGGTGGTGTTGAGAGGGAGGATTTAGACTCTCTTCTTTCTATTTTCCCCAACTTGTTTAATTATTGTGAAACTCTATCTGTACTAGTTTAATTTATTTTTCTGCTTCAACATATTTTCACTGACTTCCCTGGTCCTCAGTTACTCATATTAAAACTTGACCCTAAGGAAATGACTAATTAAATTCTTTAGTACTGAGTTCAAAGAACTAGTAAGAAAGTAAAGTGTTCACTTCCTCATAGGGTATTTTAGTTTCTGAGTGAAAAAAAATTCACATAAATTGGAAAAAAGTTCCAATTATGAGATTTCATGTATACATAAGGTCAAGGGGAAGGAAGTTTTGTAGATACAGAGATCTTATTGAAAATCTAGAAATGACAGGAAGTGATGACTTTGTATATAATAAATGGTAATAACATAAAATAATTTTTTAAAAGCAAAAACTAGTGGAAAATTCTAGGGTAATAATTTATTATCAATAACTTACTTTATTTTCATCAATAAAGTTAACCTCTCAACTTTTAATTTCACTATGAAAAAAACTGGTATTAATGTTATATATTTGATGCACTCTTTTTGAAGTTTTAAGAAAAATCATTCTCTTTTTAAGAGAAATATTCAGTGAAATTAGTCACAACCCCTACACTCAGTTCAAACATACTAACCAAAATTCTAAGTAATTTTATTTATTTTTATGAACTAAAAAATTGTGCACTTTTTAATCTATCAAACATCTATTTGATGTTAGAAATCAGAATTGGAGAAGTACGGATGTCACAGGTGTGCATAGGTAACCAGGTTCTTAGTGATCGAGGTTGAAGAATTGAACCGACACACGGAGTTTATAGCATAAAGAAAGAAGAAAGATTTATTAAGCGATAGTACACTCCACAGAACATGGGAGCAGGCCAGTTCTGAGCAGAGATTGCTGCCATGGGCTAGAGGGATTCCATTCTTATAGGGCAGAAGCTTCCTGGCTAGTCTTTGGCGGGCTTCTATTGCGCATGTACAAGGAGTTACATTTCAAAGCTACCGCCCATGTGTGGTTTCCCATGATTTTCTTGATTGGTTACTGGAAAAGGGAGCCCCACAATGTTAATTCATTAGAATGCTATTATAATGAAACAGGGGTAGTGCGCAGGCGCATTCTTTGATCAACCATATTCAGAGTTATTCCAGAAAACAGGAACAACTGGTCTTAGGGGGTCTTTGTCATGTATGGATGTCTTTTATCTTAGCCATGCAGGGTCTCTGGAGTTTCCTTCCTGACTATCTCCTGCCTCACGAATGCATTTTATTATTTTTAAATAATGAGAAGCAATCAAGCCAAAGAAAATTTTTACAAAACAGTATTTTTAAAGACTACCGAAAATTTCCCTGACTTTTTAAAAACAGTTTTACACAATCTGCCTTATTTTATGCAATTTATATTTTTTAAACAAAGTAAGATTTTTAAGTGGTCTATTTAAATATGTATATATATATATATGTGTGTGTGTGTGTGTGTGTTTATCCGTTACAAGGAGTATTATATGTCACTAAGGACTTAATATATATTAATTTATCAGATTAGTCAGACTTTAGCCTACCATGCACTTTAAAGGACCTGAAAAACTAAAATATTAATAGGAAATGTAGGTGTATCGGTTGAGATGCCTTTGCTTGCCAAGTGGCTTAAGGAACAAAGGGACACTCTTTAAAGGAGATGGAATGATTTGACAGGCTTAGCCAATGAAGATTCTTGCAGAGGTGAGTGAATGTGAAGATTGGTATATAATTGTGAGACCTTTGACATGAATGTAGGGGTAGGCAATCCCATGTCTTCTGTCTTACAAACTCAGTGCAGGTCTCTGTATAAGAAGGGAGCCGGGAGAAGGTGCTGAGAAGGCAGAGATGAAAGAGAGCAGGGCTCTGGGGAAGTGGAAAAAGTGTCCTGATCTTGGTCTGTAGGCTGGAAGCCTGGGGACTCTGAAAAAAAAAAAAAGTGGATGGCTGTGAAAAGTAAGCAAATTTCCTTTTCATTTAGTTTTTCTGATGACTAGATCTCATTGGGCACTAAAACCCATGGACTGCCCCAGTATGTGAATCTGTCTTGAAAACAGCTCTGAGAGTACTGTAATCATTTTTAACCTGGTAGAAATTGGTGGGCTTCACTATAAACCAAATTATTAGTAAACCAAAAATCATAAATTTTCATAAAAGAATATGAAGGTCTAACTGCTTTTTTATTTAGAAAAATTTTCAGCTAGCAAAATTTATTATCATTAAAATTCTGAATAATCAAATTAATGAAATTAATGATAGCTAGCATTTGTTAAGTGCTTAATATGTCAAAAAATATAACATTTTCTTAATTTTCACAACAACCTAATGAAGTAGGTACTTCTATCATGTGTCTTTTTAAAAGGTGTTTTGAGGTGGAACTTACAAAGTTGCTCTTTGCTAATGTAAAGTCCTATGAGCTTTGATAAATATATAAAGTCATATAATCACACATCTTTCAATGGTTTCATTATTCCCGAATGTTCCCTCATACTCTTTGGTGTCAACACTCTCTTCCCACCCACAGGTCCTGATAACTACTGATTTGTATTGTGTCTTCATGCCTTTTCCATATTACCATACAAATTGAATTATATAATATACAGCCTTTTACTTTTGTCTTTCTTCACTTTACATAATGCATTAGAGATTCATCCATGCTACTGCAAATATCCATGTGTGTATCAGCAATTCATTCTTTTTTATTCTTGTGTAGTATTACATTATTTGGATGTACCTCGCTTGTCTATTCACCATTTAGAGGACATTCGGGTTGTATTTTGGTGATTATGAAGCCACACTAAGTATTTGTGTCAGACATTTTTGTATGGATATATATTTATTGAAATGTTTTTATTTCTTTTGAGATACTATCTAGGAATGGGATTTCTGGGTTGAGTAGTGTACACTTCATTTAAGAATGAAGAACTGAGCAATTAATAGGTTAAGTAACTAACCTAGTTTCATCAGTTGCAGTGCTCAGATTTGAACAAAAGCCGTCTAACCCCAGATTCCATGGTTTAAACCAGCACTTCAACATACTTAGCCTAAACATATCATTGTAAGAAATGATTAGGACAAATTAGAAAACTGCTTTGCTTTTCTGGGTTTACCACTCCTTTGTCTCTGATTACAGTGCATATTGTCAACATGGCTGTATAAAGGGGTGGTTATCAGGGATTCAGGGATCAGAGGTAACTCCTCTGTTGCAAATCCTGCACTAGGTACCCTTTTCTGAGTTAATTACTTTAATGTAAAAAGATTTTAAAAAATTATTTTAAAAATCTTTAAAAAAATCCTTCAATACGTGGAATACATATTTCTTTTGTTTACATGTAAGATTAACACCTCAAGGACCATGTGGGAGTGCATACACACCAAACATTCTCTGTGAAACAATCTTTCTCTGTACATGGCATCCAGAAATCAGGAAACTAACCCATGAAGGAATAATAAAGTAAAAAACAATCGGATATCTCAGGATACAAAACCTGTGCCTTACAAATAGGTAAGAGGAGTGCCTTTTGCTGAGTTAAAGGTCAGTCCATAAAAAATTGATATAAAACTGGATTTCTGTATGTCTCTCCGATTCAATATTCTCCAAATTTCTTTAATAGTTACTTCTCTTATTAAACTCAGCATATGTAAATATAATAAATATTTATTAATGTTTGCTTATATGACACTAATATTGGCCACTGAAAAAATATCCATATCAACATCATCATCAATCATCATCATTCCCTGATAATTTTGAGTCAGTAATTCAACTATCAGTTTTCAACATTAGTTATTTACATTTTTTCAGAGCCTGTCTTTCTGTGAAGGGTATTTTCAGCTTCATAGTAATCACAATCAAACTTACTGAATAACCTGAGAGACATTATATTTTTGCTCAATCACAGTACCTCAATCCAAGCAGCTGTGGGATATGCATTCATTTGTAGTATAGCAGCCTACACCTGTTTACAATGGTTTATAGTTCTCTTTTTCAATTAATCTTTTCCAGCTTTATTGAGATATAATTGACATGATATTGTATAAGTTTAAGGTGTACAATGTATTAATTTGATGTTTTAATTGATTTTAACTTGTTTTAGGAAACATTTTGCAAAGATGAAGATTACCATTATTAATTTCCCAAATTTCTATTTCAATATATCTTTACTCCTTTCTCTTTTTTTCAGATATTCTTCCAGAATATATTCATTACTCCTGCAGTCAGCTTTTCATTCATAGTCACTATTTAAAAATTAACCACTGCTCAAGTTTCACTCAAGGAAAATTTAATTGCTCTCCCATTCCCCACTCTAACAAGATTTTTATATTATTTAGAAATCTTTAAACAGTAAGAGACTTAAAATTCTCTTAAGTGTTAGAAACTAAATTAAATTTAAAAGTAAATTAGGGTGAGCTTAGAACATGTTCTCTGAGTAGAAATCCTCATATCATAACAATAAGGGGATATTTGGCTTTTAAGGCTGGTTCTCCTCCTGTTCACTTTGGGTGTCCACCCGTTTATGGAGGATTCCTGTAAGCATTTATACACCATTAGCTTAATATTTCTGTTTACCAGCAGCCTAAGTTGGTTTTTCTCCTTCACATTAGTACATTTTAAAGATTTATTCTAGTATTGTTCTTTTTGAATAATTTAGAAAATTTATAAACTAACTTACCACTGGCTGGATCAGGGCAGGTATTTTTGATACTTAGTATTTCTTTGTTTTTAGTCTTTTATTTTGTCTATGGTTCTATCAAAAGCAATTATAACACAACAATAAATACACTCATGGTTTAAGCTTTAGCAAATTAGAAGGGTTAGTTTTGGATCTGGGTTCATTGATTAGGTTAGAGTAAGTTTCTGCTAACCCCAGAAATAGGCCAACAACTTTTGTAGAGCTGATGTGTCAGTCAGATTAAGCTTGTTTCTGCCCCTGACCTTGTTCATTTATGGGCCCCGAGAGCACTGCACTCCCAGTTTTCTAACAGGAGTGACACATTCTCAGTCTGACTCCTCAGTTAGGGGTGAAGACATCGCACTTTCATTGGTAGTAGGCTTCAGATGTTTTCAGCAGATCAACCTTCCACTGTCTTTGGAATTTTTTTTGTTACTGGTATGTCCTGGACTTTACTCTTTACCCTGAACTTCTAACTTCAAATCTGTGAATGAACTGGGTTCATTGTATTTCTCTGCTTCTGTCTGTAACTAAATGACAATGCCATCAATTAACTACTACATAATATGAGATGCCTGTATTCTCAGCACTGAGAAACCCATCATAGTAATGGTCTACTAGCTAGCATGGGAGATCTATGAACTTCTATCATATGAACACTGCCCTATAAAATGCTTTAGAGATCTATGATGACTTAGTAATTACAAAACACTCATATAACTATTGCGGCTGCTGCTACTACTGACTATCACCAACCTTATAACAAATAGAAGAATATTTAATTACATAATTTGTACATGCCTCTGTTTAGTCACCATGCTAAATTATTTATAATCATTGTCTCATTTGATGTTTATGAAAAATCTCATATAAATATTATGTAACATTATATCTTAAAGTAGAATCATAATGCACTATTATATAATATTATTATCTCCATTATAAGCATAGGCAGATTGAAACTAAGTAGAGGCTGAATGCATTTCTAGACGCTCACATAGGCATTAATGGAGTTTGTGGAGAGGAGATATGGACCCGAGACTCAGTGGATCTCAAGCCATGCTTTTGAGCACAGAGGTAGGGCAGCAAGTGCTAAAGGTAGAGGCAATAACCCCGCAGTCTCTTTCCTAAAACCTTCTGTGGCACTTAGTGCCGACATTGATGATCTCACTGTATTTATGCATTTATTTATTCATTAACTTAATTTTTGGTCTTCCAGAGTAGAAGACATCCCAGTGGGGATAAAGATGTGTCTAATTAAGCAACACCACTGTTGCAGAAATAAAGATGTAGCAAAAAACTCTGTTAATGCTACTTTTATTCTCACCTGGCCCTTGACCTACCTGACTTATATGGTTCTATGCAATTATCCGTATTTCCTATCTGACTTATGTGATTTGAGTGTGGGACAGTAAATCAATCTTGGGTTCTGCAGGGCAGCTAGGTAACTATCCTATCTAGGAAAATGGTAGATTGTCATTTAACCACTCCCCTTTCTGTTCACATCACTCATGTTTTCTTACCTAAGTCACTTGTGTAGGTGGTCCCCAACACAATCCTTATGTTCAATGATTTCTGGAAGAACTCAGAAAAGCTGTTATACTTACTCATAGTTTATTCCAGTGAAAGGATATGGATTAAAATTAGCAAAGGTCAATATTGCATAGGTCAGGAAATATTAAGTTAATATTTGCAGTTGTCTTCTCCCAGTTAAGCAATGTTATAGACATTGCTTATTTTTTTCAGCAGCTGCATTTGAGCTTACTAGTCTTGCATGATTTGACAGAAAAAATTAATATCTCAAGTCTTGCATATCTGATTTGTCTATTTTATTTCATTTAGGTGTCAATTTAGTGCATGTTTTCTCTTTTATTTTTCACTTGTTTACTGCAAAGTGCTAATTATTTTTTATTAGAAATTTATTTGTGTGTGTAATTTATGTCCTGGTTTGAAAGCAGGTCCTTTGGAGATTTTTTCCCCAACATCTTTTGCTCACCTAGGGACATACTTTATTTTTTAAAAAGTTTGTCCAGTGATGTGGATAGCATGAAACTTTTACTACAAATCTGTCCTTAGGCTGACTTGCTATTGCAAGTTCTCAGATGGGTGTTGTATTCCCTCAGCATTTCCTTAAAAATTCCTTCATTGGTCAGGTATGAACATTCATTTCTTATTTTTTGTACAATATCCTGCCAGCAACATAGAAACTCAAGTCACCTGTATTCAACAGAAACTCACAAGATTAAAAGCTGGTTTGGGGATGCTTTCAAACTGTATAGAAAACACAGCATGAATGCTTTCTTCTTTATTTGACATTTTAAAATGGTGAGTTAATTCACTAGCATCTCACATTGGTTTCTGTAATTGTATTGCAGTTATCATTGTCATTGTAAATCTATGTATATTAACATAATTTGTGTGATAGTGTTAATTGCTAACATTTTATTTACTGATGCCTGATTATTTCATAGTTGGATAGTAGTTATTTGTTTTTTAATTTTTAGAAAGAGAGAAACACTGATCAACTGCATCTCGCAGACTCCCAACTGGGAAACTGACCCACAACCCAGGTATGCGCCCCGACTGGGAATTGAATTTGTGATTCTTTTGGTTTGCAGTATGATGCCCAATCCATTGAGCCACACTAGTCAGGGCTAGTAGTCGTTTCTTTAAGGTGCCTTCTGCATGTTATACATTATCCTCATAGTCTTTGATAGTTTCCTTTCTTTCTGTTACTGTAAGATATTGTCAGCTCATTTTCTGTGTTTTCTTCTCTGACCAAGAATCAGCCATTTCTCCAAGGAAGCCATAAATCATGTGGAAACTAGCAATACCCGTCACCATCAAATCACTCATTGCATTTAGATATCACTATCTTTAATGTAATTTTGTTCTAAAAATTTTTATAAATTATTTATGTTGTTATAAAGAAAAAAATCTAAGAAAAAAGGCTTTTCTAATAAACTTAGCTTCTAAATATGTTCTCTTTATCCATCCTGTATGTTCCATTTCCTATTGGTAATATTCATTTTGCTTTGTGTGTAATCTTCTTCTGATCTTTTAACACATTTAAATATAAAAACACTTCTCTTTCTGATAAATTTTAACTTCTGTACATATTTTATACACTTGGATTTTAAGTTACCAATATAATCTGAATATATTTCACTATAATATATAAAGATATAACTCTTATTTTTTTATTTACCTACTACTTTTTAATATGATTTTGCCATAACTTAGTCAACCAAACTGTCACTGATTAACATTTGGGATATTTAAGTTTTGCAATGAAAAATATTACATAAGATACATTTTTGCATATTATGTAGTACTTTATTTTATATGATTATTCTGGATACATAATCTACCATAATGTAAAAAAAGAAAGCTTAAATATGGTGATAATGAATACACTCATCACATATATGAGCAAACTGAACCTCAAAGAAATATTTCTAAGATTATACAGTTGGTATTTATTGCTAAAACCGGATTCTAGTTCCATGGGACTTCAAAGTCCATTCAGCTTAATTGCTAACAAAATACATAACATTTACTAAAAAATAAACACTGGATTGATGTTTTTTTACCAACCACACAATGGAGCCAGCTGGAATGATAGCATGAGTGACTCAGCTTTACCTGAGAGCAGCTGCTTATATTTATTCTCATGAGGGTTCTTAAAGATAAATCAAGCTTTGAATTTTATGTAGACCAATTCATTTTGTTTGGGGACCTAGAAACTCTATCAAAATAATCTACCAAAAGGCACATGCAGAATCAATGTGAAAGTACATTTGCAGGAGTAGGGAAGCACATAGTCTTTTCTTGTCAAAACTCTTCAGCATTTTTAACCTCAGAATAATAAATCAGATCAGAATAATAAAAAACACACTTGATTCTCTGTAACAGCAGGCTCTGTTCTGTGGTGAAGACTCTCTTGAAAGGGGAAGATGAATTAAGATCTACTTGGGCATTGGCTTCTCTAATATTATGGTCAGTTTACAGAGGAAATATATTGGCCTACATGAAATATCCTTCATAGTCCTATCTACTATGAGAATTATTTTAGTTGGATGGAAATAGAAATAAACCAAGGAGTACAAAAATATATGTATTTTCACTTGTTTTCTATGTAGGCTCAAACAGCAGAAACATTTTAAATAGATCCTTTTCTTTTCCACATCAAAGTAAAGATTGCCTTGACTGACAGTCTTAATAACTGTGAAGTTGCTATGCTCATTACAGAACCATGAGGAGTTCGCAGTGATCACAAATTCCACCAGGAATCTACATCCTTCTCTCTCTCATATTTGTTTCTGCAAATACATTTCTCATTTGCCACAAGTAATGATAAAGTCAGGCATTCTTTAGAGTGTTGTTCTTCACACAGTTCTTTCATCCACACAAATTTCTTTAACACAAATCATTAAGCATTATGATTTCAGTAGATGGTACCAATATAGTAGCATTAGACTATTGTAGTGTTTATGTTCAAGAAAGCATTCTTAAAGAAATTTCTTTATCTTGATACTCTACTGGAAATTTCTTGATACAAATGAGATACAATATATTAATATTCTCAAATTATGGAATTTGGAAACTATTCATTAATCTATGCTTTAAAAATCTGATAAATACCTTAAGTTAGATTTCATGTTTAATAATTTAACCTATAATTTAAACCTTAAACCATTTATTAGTCTCCATACTCCAGTTATGGTCCCAATATTTGTGTTTTTGAGTAAAGTGTAGGATATAAGCAATCATCAGTATAATATTTATTTCAAAACTTGGCCAGCATGATATTTTTTTATTCTGAAACAGCTACTAAAAATATTATAAATTTTCTGATTTACTTATTTAATGAGTTTCTTACTTCTATGGACCTAAATGTGTCCCTCCAAAATTCATGTATTGAATCACTATCCTCTAATGTAATGCTATCTGGTTATGGAACTTTGAGAAATAATTAAGCTTACATGAGATCATAAGGGTTGGTCCCTCATGGTGGGATTGTTGCTTTTATCAGAATAGGCACCAGCAAGACTGCTCTCTCTCTACATATGTATCATCTGAGGTCACAGTAAAAAGGTAGCAATCTGCAAGCCAGAAAGAGAGTTCTCACCAAATCCTAGCTGTGCTGACACCTTGAATTCAGACTGCCAGCCTCCAGTACTATGAGAAATAAATTTATGTTGTGTAAGCAACCCAGTCTATGGTATTTTGTTAGGGCAGCCCATGCATGCTAAGATACTCAGTGAATAACACATAATAAATTTCTCCTAATTGCTCCACATATAGTTATGTGCTAATACCAAGATAGTGTATTAGTATTATTCTGATAGTAAATGACAGAAATACAACTCAATGTATTTAAAATGAAAAGGTAGGAAGCGAGTTTTCACTCACATTCCTGGAGAATGCAGATCCCTCTACTTTTAGATATGGCTTAGACCCAGATCCACATACGTAAACAGAACTTTCAGAGTTTATGTTTTTTTCTCCATTCCTTTGCTCTTTTCTTTTCCTCTACAGAATGTTGAAAGAATGACCAGAGCACTACTTGGTCCCTAAGCCTGCATTATTCACATAGCTCATAATCTCTGTTGGTTTCTTTCATAGTCATTCCAGAATATATCACAAGGTATTATTTAATATTACTATTTTTTTTCTATTTGGAGACACACTCTCATTTCTCAACCACTATTGCTAAGAGAATATCATGTTCTAATGGTTATGATCTGGTTCATGAGTTCAGCTCTGGCGTGTTAGTGTAAGGAGGGACACACACACTTATGGTTCATGATGGCTGAAAATAAAGGTGCTTGGTTCTTCCATAAATAATTGCAGTCAGTAAAAACACATAGAACTTCAACTCTCATGGAGTTCACACACACACACAGAAATAATCTGTCCCTTAATGACACAGCTGAGTTCCTGACCACTTCTCAGAGGTGTAATAGAAAACTTGTCTCAGGTGGTTAATTTTAAGCTGATATGTAAATAGCGAGTAAGATTTAAACAAGTAAAATAAAGGAAGTTGCTTATGAGAAGTATTCAAATTCCAAATACCATTGGATTCTAGAAGTGACTGCATCTTTCCCATGCTAAAAATAAAAAGTAAAAAGTCATTTCCATTAAAATCTTTATCTACGCTGACTTAGGTCATGATTGCACCATGAAAAATAATCCTTCCAAAAACAAACACTGGACATCCTATCCATTAAAAATGTCCAGCAAAGATGACCTCTGCTCTTGAGACTTGTACTCAGGATAATCTCTAACATTATGCAAACTAAAAGCATCATGATGGCCTCACAACTCTTCCTGGCCTTCAGTGACAGCAGAAACACCCACATTAAAAAGGCAAACTCAGAAAATCAGAAGAGCTGGAATACTCAACAATTTGAATTTTATCCTTAACTGTTTTGCCAAATGATTTGATGCTTCATACATGCAGAGCATAGTTTTAACCTTCAAACTGAGTTTCCCTATTCATTTTTCCTATTCTGGAGCTCAGGCTGATGGATTATGTGCTACCCGGACTATTACCAATGACCTTGGCAGAGAAAAATACAGCTCTTTTTTACTGAAACAAAGGTTCCAGAAGGGATGCATGTTATTTCTGTTCAAGGATTATTTGCTATAATTGTCTCATGGTGCTGGAAAGTTTGATCTTAACAGGTGTCTAGAAAGGAAAACCAAAAGTAAATGTCAAACATTAGTGTTGATTGCCCCACAGAAATATTTCACTACCCAAAAAGTATGGTTCATTCTTAATGCATGCTTCACTTCTTAATGAATAATTCTTCTTAATTTATTACAATTTTATAGGTTATATTCTTTGGAAAACCGTTATAAAGGCATATTCCTTCAAATCTAATCAAAAGGAGAGTTCTTACTTTATTTTGTCAGTCATCATGGAAACTGTCTTATGGATTTTGGTGATAACAACATAGATAAGATTAGACTAAACCAGCTTCAAAAAACATCATTTTTCTTGGGCTGGCTCTCTAAGGTCTGTCATTTGTAGAAATTTAGGACCAATGTTGTGTTCATTATGCAATTCATTCAACTTCACAGATGCTAAGTAACTACACTCATTCTCATGAAAGATAACTTTAGGGAACTCCAACACTCTCTGAGTTTGAGTCAGACCATACCAAACTAGCTGAAAAAGAATAATAAATATTTAAGATTTCATTTTTGTACTTTATTTGTTTTCAAGGTAAATAAAATTTATTATTTTAAACTTAAATTCTCCTTTGAATTTGACTAAAAAAACCCAAATGTGTTTATGTACAGAAAAAGGCCATATTGATACAGTTGATAATTATGCTGCTAATATTTATCTATCTAGAGGGAAATATTTGGTACTTGGGAATTAAATAAGTGACTAAAGTTGGAAAGATAGTTGGACATAGACTGAGGTCTTAAAGTTAATTTCAATAATATAACAATGTAAACCATTATAAAAGTCTTCTGGCACTTCATGCACAAAAGCAAAAATAACAAAGAAATAGTGGATGAAATTTGGAAAATAGATAATCAAGGTGGAAGCCAGTTTCTGAACCTAGTCCCTGTCTCCATCACAAACACACACACACACACACACACCACACCACACCACACCACACCACACCACACCACACCACACCACACCACACAAGGGACAAGTCTATCCCTGGATGCTTTGCAGGTAAATAACTGAAGGGAATTTGCCCAACTCAGGGAAAAAGAGGGAGTGGGCCTGGCTCAGGCCTGCTGCATTGTTTTTCAGATCACCTAATTTTTAAGTCACAGACTTTTTTCTACTCGTCTTAGTAGAAAATTACCTGAGAATAATAGTTTTTTTTTGTTTTTGCCTAAATATTTTTGTAGATATTTTGCATAAAAATACTAGATCTAATATTTTCAGGATTTTTTTCAAGGAGATACTGTTCGTTTCTGTTAACTCCTCGTTTCTTTCACAGAAACTCTTCATATCTTCTCTCAGCTTTGATTCATGTGCTCTTTATTAATGGACATACTGAGAACAAAAACACTGGAAAGGAGAAAATAGATATGAGCCCTCCTTGTTGACCCCCTTCAGCTGAAACTCCTCATACTGCCACTCTATTTGTGATAGGCTGATAACCCCTAAGTATTTAATTTAAAAAAAACTGATTTGCTAAATAAAAATTAGGCCAACATTTCAATTCCTCCTTAAATCTTTTGGTTCTAATAGCCAGCATCATTGGCCATTCTCAACATGAATTCCTGTCTTCTTTAATGAATATTTTCAAAATGTTCAGTTCTTTATCAACTCATAAGAAAATGCATTTTATTTCCTTTTGCCCAATTTAATACAGATCAATTCCTTCATAGAGGTAAAGTCATAGCCTTTCTTTTTTCTGTCCACTTCTGCCTTGCCCAATTACAGACTAGTATTCAACCTAACTAGATCATTCAATTTTTATTGAAACAAGGATTTCAAAAATAAGTAGCTATATTTGCATGCAATCAGAAGAAAATGGGGTTACTTACTTTAAAGCAGATGTTTCATATATTTGAAGTAGTACATAGCTTTCAGCAAAAAAGAGTTTTTCAATTTCAGCACTAACATTTTGTTTCTGATAACTCATTGTTGGGGGAGGCTGTAATTTGCATTGTAGGATACTTAATAGCTTCCCTGCCCTCTATCCAATAGAGGCCAGTACTGTGGTCCTAGTTGTGACATAAAAAAAAATGTCTCTGGAATTCACAAATATCCATGGAGGAAGAGAGCAAAATAACTTGTGACTGAGAACCAGTGACCCAATAGATATTGTGTCCTTCCCCATCCTGTTAAGCAAGATAGACTCCTAAAATTTTTATCTTGATCTCATGTGTTAAAAAAAACAAAACAAAACCCATTCCTAACATTCTACCATTGCAACAATACATTATATTGAAATGCAACTAGCAAATTTTAAAGCATATGGAGAGGAGGCAAAGTATTCATTGAGTGCTTGCATATGGATGAAAAACTTAATTAAAACTGCCGTAGTGTATCATTAAAATCTCTCTGGCATGTTAAATTACTGAGACTGTTCCTAAAGAAGGTGAAGGTAAGATGTCTCTGCTAGTCCTTTGGTGTGTAATGCCACACTTGATTAACTCCTTTTTCTGTTTCAGATTGTTTTCCTGGAGGCCATTAAACACACTTCTGACTAGCTCTATAAGTACTACTTGGGGTATTTCATTTATTTTAATAACAACTTACCCTGTTTTCCTTGGGCTCTCTTACATTCAGCATATTAAGTTCTGGCTGCCCTCCTAATTTCCACATCAATTTCTTACAGATTTAAAATCTGTAGATTTAAAAACCTGCAGGGGAGAAACATTTATATTTATATTTATATATATACACACACACTCTAATATATATATATATATATTTATATATATATATATACACACACACACACACACTCTAATACACACACATATTATTTTATTAGATTTATTTTTTGTAAATTTTTATTTTCATTCCTAATAGTTTCTTCTTCTCTGTTTGTTTATAATCACTCTATTTAATTTTTAATAGACCATTTAAATATTACTATGGATTTATCTTTATTATCACTAGTATTTATAAAGGACACTAGTGGATGATGTTCTATCACTCTGGTCATGATAGTATAAATACTACTGAGAATCGACTATTTATTATGCACTATTCTTAAGAGTTACCTATATTAAATTTTTAATCCTTTCAGAAATCCTAGAAAATTATTATTCTTCATATGCAGATCACAAAAATTAGGCAAAGCACTAATAAGTAATGTTTACAATAGTTAAAAAATAAGACAGTTTTCAATTTCAGACACCTTAACTCCTAAGTCAGTGGTTTGAGTTAGGACAGAGTTGTGGCTGGAACTTATTCTTGTCCTCTAAGACCTTATTATTGCATAACTGTGGAGCTATTTCCAACAGGTAAATTATACATTCAGTCTTAGATCGGAAATTGGTAAGCCTAAAGTGAAGTTTTTTTATGGTGAGTCGGTAAATTTCTTTAGCAGGAAGTGAAGGAGAGGTTAGGGCAGGGCCAAGTTTACCAGGATTTCCTAAGTTTGTGCTTTCAAGGTCCTTTGTTTTATTGCATATTACAAGGAGACTGACATATACTTTAGGGTAGAAATAATAATTATAGCAAAACATTTTTATAATGTTTTATAAATTAAAAAGCATTCTCATGGTATAATCTTATCAGGTTTACTTCTACTACATACTTCTGACACCTGTTTTAAAGATAAAATTGAGGCCTCAGATTTATGACTTTATCAAGATTGCCTAGCCCTCAAATTTCACCAAAAACTGTAATAATGATGGGATTTTTAATTTTAAATGCCTAACTAATTTTCTCACACTTCTTGCCTCCCTAAATAAACACATAGGCATATACACACACATATCCACAGGTTATCTCTCTTCTCCACATGCACGCAGCCACCCATGTGCTCATGCTCACATGCACACACACACACATTTGCATGCTCCCATCTCACACGCGATTCTTACTGGATTCCTCTCCTGTTTCTTAAGTCCCATGTGTACATGCAATAACATTTATAGGTTTTCTTCAGCCAACTGAAGAGCATTTATCTCCCCAAGTGGTCCTGGGTTCCTTCTGTATAATCCCTCAGAGCCTAGGTTATGAAAATATTGAAGTAAGTATTTGGGTAATTGATTTTTATTAGATATATTCAAAGGTAAATAATCAAAATAATCTGGAAGTATATTTATTTTTAAAATTACCAAAACTTTCAAAGAGTCAATATATTTGTCATTATTTTCTCTTAAGAAACTTTATTGGTGAAAAAAAGGAAGAGAAAGGAAAAAAAAGAGGAGGGGTAAGAATCTTATAATAGTCAATTAAAATGCCATAGGTAACAACAGCAGTGTATAGTCTTGAGGCCATTGTCCTCTGGAAGGTGAAGTACATTTTCTGGTGAGTAAACTCAGTTCTATTAAGGGTTGTTTGATTAAAGTAAAGGTCACTAAATCAGGGTCAGCACAGGACAGGGATGAGGAGACAACTAAAGTCTGCAGGTAGGAACTCACAAAAATTCCTATTTTTTTCAAAGCACAAAGGCTCTCTTCCAATAGTACCAAATCTCTAATTACAAATTACATGTCCATTTCCATTGCTATTACTGGTGTAATTTTTATTAGTATTAAGATTGTTAATGTAAAAATCATCTTCCCTCATAACAACAGGAGATAAAGAAGACCTAGGAAAGGTGGCTGAAAGTGAATTCTTTTCCTGTTAATTTACATTAAAAGAAGTCCTCATCTCTCTTGGCTACTCTATATTTCTCAAACATTATATATCACATTTTTCAACCAGATGGCTTAAGTGAAATGTTATTAGGCTGCTACCTAGCCACTTCTTCTTCTTTGCCCCAAGGATTCTGCAGATTCATTGCTGCCAAGGAACAGAGCTCCAAGGTAGTGAGACAGATTCTGCCCCACCTTTTCTGTCCTGGTTCATGGCTAAGAGAGGTGCCAGCATGACAGCTGCACTGGATTTCCAGACTACTTAGATTTCCCCCACTGAGCTCTCTACACAGCAGAAATGTTCCTGCATGTCATAATTCGATGCATGAAATTATTCAATGTCAGAAAATTCTGAAAATAGTGCCTTAGTATCAAATCAGAGAAGTATGGCTAGTTCATCATGTTAGAAGGCTCTTGCTAATGCATTTGAATGAACCCTTGCATCATATTTGTCACATATAATCCACTAGCAAATAATAAAATAAAACAGAAGTTAGGAAATAACATTTGATAATTTAAATACAGGAATATTCTGTGAAATTGCCCACACTTGTGGAAGAGGTCTGAGATTCAGAATTCAGAAAAGATAAAAACAACTGGGTCCTGGAAGATAACTAGTGTCTAGAAAACAGAGAAACTCAGGACTTGCTGTGGAATCCTAAGAATATTAAGATTTGTAACCAACAAACCTGCAGTTAAACTATGTGACACTAGGATTTCCACAGGTGGTGGAAGGAAATACAAATGTTCCTTTCAAGCAAACTGTCTCAGAACAGGAACTCCACAACTTGATCTAGTACTGGAGTAGGGTAGTCTTCGATCACTTTCTTACATTTTCTGAGTTCCAGACATAACCTCGGGATCAAAATTAGATATAATATTAATCAAGTTCAACAGGATTTGGGTAATGTGAAGATCTGTTGTTGAGCAATAAGTGCTTTCTGATTTCCTACTCTCTTCTAAGACTCCTGTTCTTAGATGTTTCCACATAATTACACATGGCACTTGAGGACAATGACAAACTTATGGTAGACTGAGAGCCACCCTTCTCTTCACTAATTGATTATATCTTTAACCGACCATTTATATACACACAAACACACATGTGTATGTACATATATATGTATACATATATACATGTATGTTTAGTCTGTCCAGTAAAAGTCCAGCCATTGTTAATATAACAAGAATAGTTTGTACCACATAGATGTAACCTGGCAGTCAAAGATAGTGTACTGGAATGCACATGTCTCAAAAACAACAACTTCATTGTACTAGTCAGTGGAGGTGATAAATGCCATTGAGTGAGCATGTATACTGTGTGGTAATAACATTAAAAAATGACTGAGCGAGTAGAGCAGAAAATCTGCATGAAATTTTGCATTAAATTTGAACATTCCTCCATGGAAACTATTTGGATGATTCTGAAGACTGTAGCTATGGGAAACCAGTGAGTGGAAGCTTCATCATAACAATATGCCTGCTCATGCATCTTGTCTCCTGCAGAGTTTTTTGGCAAATTATCAAATCACGCAGGTGACTTATCCTCCCTTACAGCCACGATTTGGTGTCCTGTGACTCCTGGATTTTCCTCAAACTAAAATCACCTTTGGAAGTGAATAGACTTCATACCATTGATGAGATTCAGGAAGATGTGATGGGGCAGCTAATGGCGATTGGGAGAACTATGTGAGGTCCCAAGGTGCTTACTTTGAAGGGGGCTAAGGCATCATTGTCCCATGTACAATGTTTCTTATATCTTGTGTCTTCTTCAGTAAATATCTCTCATTTTCACATTGCATGATTGTATATTTTCTGGACAGATCTTGTATTTGTGTCTGTGTGTTTGTTTTCTCCCTGAAAACAAACATAGCTTCAACATTTTGGGGGGTCTGGCTGGGGTAAAAGAAAAAAAGGAAGAAGTCTTAAGAAGTACATTCATTTATCTAATACAATACATAAATTAATTATTTTATTAAATCCAAGCAATTATAAGAACATTGATTTCACAGTATTTTTTAATTTTAGATTACACAATAGTATAAAACATTTTTTTCACAATTTTACTTCATATAAAATAATTTCAAATAGCTCAAGGGATGATGCTTATAAGTTTAAAATATTTAATTTGAGAACAAATACCTTAAAAAGCTACACTTATCAAATTCTTTCACTGCATTAAGCAATAATAAACATTTTATGTGTATATTATTTTATGTAAAATTCCCCATACTTCTTTGTCAAGAATATATATCATATAGATTAACTTTGTAAATTAAATTATGGTTTAGAGAGTTTTTTAACTTATAAGTCAAACATATTGTAAAGAAATGATTCAAACCCAAAACTTATATTTGTATATCTTTCTAAGTAAAATAATAACCACTTCCTATTAATTGTCTTACGCTGCTTACCAAATTACTCCAAGAGTAATGGTTTACAGCAGCAATGATCACTTATAATCTTTCACAGATTTTATGGGTCAGGAATCTAGGTGAAGTTCAGCAGGCTGGTACAGAATTAGAGTCTTTCATGAAGCGTCAGTCAGTTGGCTGGAACTGCAGTCATCTGCAGACTGGACTTCCAAGGGGGCTCATTCACAGAACTCGTAGGTATTTTGAATACTGTCTAGAGGCCTCAGTTCCACCTCTCATAGGCCTCTCTATGGGAATGATTCTTAAGGATTTTCATGGTACCGTGTCAGGCTTCCCTAGAGAGAGAAAGAAACCAAAGAACAAGTAACAATGACTTTTACTACCTAAACTCAGAAAACACGTGGTGTCATCCCTGTACATTGTGGATCACACAAGCCTAGCCCTTTTGATGTGGGACGGAAGTGTGTAAAGGAGTGAATGACAGCGAGGGAGGGTTATTACAGGCCATCTTGGAGACTGACTACCTCATGCCAAAGATTGGAAGCAAACAAATAAAAACGCTATATTGGCATTCATCCTATAGCGGATCTTTCAATATTTGCTCCTATTAATTTATTCTTCTATGCATCTCCTTCATACTAATCGGATATTTTGCTGTTTCTTATTTACATTCAAGCTTTCACTCTGTCTTTTTTCCCATGCTCTCCTCTGTACCTAGAACTTCCTCTGTGTATCCTATTTATTCATTCCTCCATGCACTCCATGTTTAGAGACTCCACTCAATTTCTTCTTTCTTGAGCTACTTTTCTAATTTCTACATCCTTTGCCATTTGAAATTAATCTTCTGTCAACTTTTTAATAATTCCATATTCTATCTCTTTTGGCTTTTAATAACATTTTTGTTTTACTTTGTATGAAAAATATATATGGGCATATGTTATATTTCATCCTAAGTTTTGACATCTTTTAAATACCTTTCAATTCCTTATTCACCTTTTTAATGTCTACAGCATCTAGGATTATTGTATTGTGCATTAGAGACTCTCAATAAATTTTTGCTGAAGAAATCGATTTAACCTACCTAAACAGGTAATATTAAAGAAAGAAGATGGTAGATTATTCATTGAAAATTTACTTTAATGAAATCAAACTATCTTGCTTAATTCTAGGTACTATAAAAATCAAACTAAAATAAGAATATTAATAGATTTCATATTTGATTACCTGTTTTATACAATATATGACACATAATATTTTAATTTAATTTTCACAACAAATCTGTGGGGAATACCAATTGTTTCTTCTGTCATTAATCATTAAATTGGAGCTCAAAGAGGTTAGTTTGTAACAAAGTTCAAGATGAACTCATGTCTTTTTTAATCTAACATATACTATTTTTACCTCTTTTGAAATAGCATCACAGAATTTTGCCGCTGAGGTCTGTGACAGAAAGCATAATCTTGCATTATTCCCATATCATTTAAATATATTAGAAACTATAGAACATGGGCAGAAACTGATATAATAATTATAAAATCATTAGAATTTCACTAAAAGAAAGAGATATTTATTAATGGAGTTAGCTTAAATTCTTGCATCCAGTACATGGGAAACTTAGAGGTGCTATTGTAATTTTCAAAGTTGGCCTCAAAGATTTTACACAGATACACACATATGGATATAAACTCAGAGAAACCTAACATTTGCCATTAAAAACTCCTTAAAAAAAAACCTCCTAAAAAGCACATAAGCTTTCACCTTTACAGTAGGAAATTGGCCTCTGTAGGCAAGAAGCCTCACTGTTTCTCGTTCAAAAGAGTTATTGTACATACTTCATCTCAAACTTGTCCTAGTCCTTACTGTGCTGACCTGAAACACCAGCAGTGTCACAGGGGCAGCAGCCAATGCCAGAACTGGCACTTTGTGTGTAGTTCTACCAGGATCTGATGTCGCTGGCCCACCTTTGCTCCCTGTTAATTAGAGGAGAAAATGTATGACAGCTTTTCAATACTCTAGAAACCAAAAAAAAACCTTGCACTGACAAAGCAACAGAAAGTCAACAGGACATCATGGTTCTTAGATACGTCACCAACCCGGCTTCTGAACCATCCTCCCGGATGCCCTCTAGTAGCTGTTGCATCAACCACGGTGCAGTGGCAGCAGGGGGTTTCCTGGGTGATCATGAGAAAGTCATCCAAGCTGACAAAAGACCATCCTACCTGCTGACAGAGCTCTACAGACTTTGTGATAGAGTCCTCTCAGTTATTACCAATTAATTTATACAAAATGATAAACAATGAGTGTGCATGGTCTAGAAAGGGGGAAATAGGACAAACTCTAATTTCCAGGGCAAATTCCTCAGGCAGATGTAATAAACTGAGGCTTATATTAATTGATTAGATGTAACACTCGAGATTATGAAAAAAAATATGTCTGTATCCTGAAGCACAATTTCAAAATGTATACCCTAAAATAAAAATAAAACTATTCTCATTTTTCTGGCAAATTATATAAGAAACACATACCAGGGCCAGTTAATTTGGAGAATATTTGCCCTGAAAAAATCATTCAAAATACAGCTTGTTAATTATTTGTCTCTTACTCTCTTTTTCTTATTGTGGTCTGCTCTTCTCACATTCATGACTTCAGAGCTCAGCAGGGCAACAATCAACAATTGTATGTTACACAATCCCCTAAATCCTTAAGTGTGTATGTGCGTGTGTGTGCGTGCCTTTATTTTTGCAAATCTCTTGTTATTTTACCAAACCTGCTGATCACAGACAGATGGCCTTTGTTTTCATCTAATGAGTAAGATGCCCAGTTCTCCTTTCTTTTTTAAGCAAGCCCCACTCTCTTTGATTTGGGAATGGAAAACATGATCCCCTGCTTTCTTCTCTGGGAGAGGCAAAAACTGTGATATTTATTTACTCCTATGAATTATAATCAAAGCAATTTTTCTTTTCTTAATGTAGTGTAGATGTAAGTCATAGTAGAAGACAGTCAAACCTCCAGTTATAGCTTTTCTTATGATGCCTCATAGGACACGAATTTAGCTCTTGCTGAATATATAACATATTGTTTTTGGTTTTGAAACATTAACTAGAATTCCAATAAACAAAAAATCATTTAAATTTCTGCTACTGTAGTTTAAAAGAATCGATTTACATTCTAATGTTTCCATTTACTTTAGATTTTCTGCCTCCCGCATGAGTGAGGGTTACTCCAATTAAGGTGCTTTTCATCTTCAGAGTCTTTTACAAACAGTCATTTATTACAGCTATGCGTGTAGTTACATAATGATTTGGGATCTCTCAACGGCTTCTTAAATTATGTTTCAAAGGATATGATGATTAGCAGGCCTTCCTGCTACTGCAGCACAGTAGGTGACTCTGGCCTAAGTCATTGTGCCAGAGACAAACTAGCCTGAGTGTCAAGTATGTAGATAAAAAGCCTCCTCTCTTTCTCTTATTTTCTTTCCTTTCCTTCCTCCCCCCTCCCTTTCTCCTTTCCACCCCCCTTCCTCTTTCTAGGTAGCCTTCCTTCTTTCCTCCCTCTTTCCTTCTCTTCCTCTCTCCCCGTCTTTTCCTTTCCCTTCCGATTCCCTTCCTTTCATTCTTAATTACGCAGGATGGCAGGGAATACTTTGACTTTTTCTCCTCCAGGAGTAAAGAGGTATCTATCTGATTTCATAGCTTGAAGGTGGATGTGACAGCAATTTATGTCTCCTCTTACCCATAACAAAAAATTGTGGAGCCAGAAAAGGAATGCGAGGACTACCAAAACAACAGCTGCTTTCACACTGAGATATTCCCTAATTTTATATATCCATTCATCAAAAAAAAATTTTGTGTGTGTTGTGAAGAAATACTAGTCATCATACTATCTCAATTTATAACCAAGCAGCTGATCACAGAGGCTCATATGACATATTCTTCAGATGTAGATCATTGATAGTCCTAATAAAGACATTTCTTATAAAATCTGATTATTTTATAAAAGTTTTTAAAAAACAGTATTATCACCACTAAAAACTGGCACTTAACTACTTAGGGTGGGCCAACATAAAAAATATAATTATCATGACCGTAATTCAAATATTTATGTAAAGGTCTTATGGAAAATGTGGAGTATTACTGTTAAGTATAAATTACAATATCTAAAGTAAAGTGATCCAGTGATTCAGTCATTGGTTTAGCTGCTTAGATGTGGGCATCTTGAACCTAAAAATAAATCATCTCCCTGATGGTTCCAATAACACTAAGACAAACAAAGAATACAGGTGGCACCCTTTTCCTCTAATTGTGCCTCTCCTACCTGTGTGCTATCTGTCCAACTCTCCCCATCACTGCATTGTAAACCTACTAGTCTGAAGTATGCCACTTAATAAGAAAAAAAATAAGAAATATCAGAGTACATTCAGATTCTCCAAGTATGTAGGATTCAAATTACACTATTTTAGGATAGTTTCAAAGTTGAAAGTCCTCGCCCCATCATCTATTTTATAACGCTCTATCTCTATCTATCGTCTATTAGCTATGTATCTATTTATTGTGGACCTTGAAAAGAAGGATTCACTTGATAAACCTTGAGAAGGAATGTATCTGCTGAGATGAACTTTCCCTGGTTAACTCAGGGCCCAGATTTTATGAATAATAAAGAGTCTAGAGGCCATTTGCTGACGTGGCTGTCTCACATATTCTACATACTGGGAAATATTGCAGGCTGAACTTCATACTTCTCACCATGTGCCCTGTTTGTTTATTTCTTCTGATTCAATTGTTATAAAAGAGTTCCTGGTTTGGGTTTTTTTTTTCTTTTTCAACTTCTTACCATATATCCTGCTTGTTTATTACTTCTGATTCACATGTTGTAATAGAGTTCCTAGTGTTGTTTTTTCTTTTCCAACCAATAGACTAAGACCTGCCCTGTATGATCAGAACTGCTCCATTATGACCAATTAAAGCACATGATGCCAATCTATCAGGGCATCATAATTAGGGCCAATCAAAAGTGTACATATTTGGATAGATATCTCATTTACATGAAATGGACCTAATTGGGAAATTGGCAGAAAATTTCACTATAAAAGGTGGCCTCCTTTAGTTTTAGAAGAACAAAATTTAGGTGGCTATCTAAATCTGTGTCTCCTGGGCTGCATATATGTTTACTCAAATAAATGTTTTCTTCAAAAAATTATTTTATTAGGTTTATTGCAGTGACATTAGTTAACTAAATTATATATTTCACTTGTATAGTTTTATGACACATCATCTGTACATTGCATTGTGTGTCCAGCACCCAAAGTCAAATCTCCTTCTATGACCATACACTTGACCCTTTCTACCCTTCATTAACCCTCCAACCCCCTGTCCTTCTGGTAACCATCAGACTGTTGTCTATATTTGTGAGTTTTTGTTTGTTTGTCTAGTTGGTTCATTTGTTGCTTATGGTTGAATAAGATTCCGTTGTAAAGAATATGTACTACATTTTCTATATCTAGTTATCTATTGAGAAACAGTTGTATATTCTCCATATCTTCTTCACCATAATAATGCTGAAATGAACATAAAAGTGCATATATTTTTGCAAAGAAATGTTTTCAAATTTTTTAGGTAGATACACAGAAGAGAGGTTGCTGCATTATATGATAACTCTATTCTTAACTTTCAAGGACCTTCCAACTCTTTTTCATATTGACTGTACCTTTATATTCCCATCAGCAGTGAATAAGAGTTCATTTTTCTACATAACCTAACACTTATTAGTTGCGTTGTTAATAATGGCCATTCTTAACAGGAACAAGGTGGTATCTCATTGTAGTCTCAATTTTTATTTCCTTAATAAATAGTGTAGTTGAACCTTTTTTCATACGTTTGTTGGCTGTTTGTCTGTCTTTTGGGGGGAATTGTCTGTTCAGGTCCTCTGCCCGTTTTTAAAATTGGATTGTTTGGGGTTTTTTTGTTGTTGAGTTGTATGAGTGCTTTATATATTTTGAATATTAACCACTTGTCAGAGCTGCTATTTTCAGTGAAAGTGGAACAATATTGGTAGGAAAACAGACACACAGACCAAGGGAACAGAACTAAGAGCCCAGAAACAAACCTACAAACCTATAAGTATATGGGAAAATAAGCTTTAACAAAGTGATAGAGGACTCAGGAGTTGGAAACTTTTAGTTTAAGGTAAAAAGTTAGAAGCCTAGCAAGTAATGTATATATTAAAGCTTTTGTTTCAGAAACTACAGATAAAGCCACCCTGACTCCTGGGAAAATAGCTGATCTCCTGGGGCAGGGCTAGAAATTACTGCCTGGGGACAACTGGATGCATCTGGGCCTTTGTGTTCCAGGGAGAGACAGACGACCACCTGCCCCTGGGAACAGCTAACTGCCCAGGACAGGAATGCTGCAGCCTATTTCACCTAATCCTCCCTTAATCTCAAAGCCCTCACAGCACCTTGTTTATTCCCTGCTATAAAAACATTGTCCTGGAAAGAAAACACAAGATGGCCTATTAAGGTATGAATGCTCCATCTTCGCAGATCCCCGACCATCTGAATAGAGTGCCCATAAAGATTCAATCACTGGCATTGCTTATTGGGTTTGGTAGTGACAGACAGCCTGAATGCCCGTGTCTTTTCTGGTTTCAAAAGGAGCCAAAATATACGATAAAGAAACAAAAGTCTCATTAATAAATGGTGTTGGGAAAATTGGAAAATCATTTTCAAATGAATGAAATTTTTACCTCAAAAATGGATCAAAAAACTAAATATAAAACTTAAAACAATGCATTACATGGAAGGAAATACAGGTATTAAACTAATGAACTTTAGAGAGAATTTTATGAATTTGATCCCAAAGGCAAGGAGATAAAAGCAAAAATAAATGAATGAGATTATGCCAAACTAAAAAATGTCTGCACAGCAAAAGAAACCATCAACTAAACAAAAAGGGAACTGACTGAATGGGAGAAGATGTTTGCTTTTTATTTTTATTAGTGTCTAAAATTAATTTTGTGATTATACTCTCTTGTGGAAAGTGACTTGACATTCTTTAATCCTGAATTTTCTTTTTTATAAAATGGGAATCTCTACTTTAGAGAGTTGTTTTGAATTGTTTTAGAGAGTCGTTAATGTAATTGTTAAGTAATTGTAATGTAGTTGACATAGTAGATATTATTTCAGTAAATATCCTTTTAGATAGTAAGTTTCTTTCTAGTTCAAGTTACAAAATGTAGCTGACCATTTCTCTAGTATTAGGGTTTTAAATTAGCATTCAGAGGGAAAGTACTTTATACATGTACCCATCTATTTAATGTATTTCAAATTCACAATATGGATCAAGTACAAACACTGAAGTATGGATGGTCAGACACACATAAGGAAAAGCTCAAACATACTAGTGATCAAATGAAAGCCAAATAACCACAAAATAAATTTTATACTTATCAATATAATGCTCATTATTGGTCGATGTTGTTAAAAAACAAAATTCAACTGAATAAATTTAAAGATCAAATTGGTTTAACTCAGTGATTCATGAATCAGGTAGCAGACCCTCTGACAAATAGGAAGGAGTTCTAAAGGAGAAGCTTGAAAAGGCAGAAAGAGTGTGCAACAAATAAGTTATCAAAGAGTGGATCGTTTCAGGCAAAGTTGCTTTTCTCGGGGGAAAGTCAAAGGGTCTCTCAGGCAAATTGCCTCACTGGTGCTGACTAAGAAATTCCAGGTGGCTTGATTAAGGTTCTAAGATTTGACTTTGGGTGGTGGGCACACAATACAATGTACACATGATGTATCACAGAACTATACACTTTAAACCTATATAATTTTATTAACCATCGTCACTCCAATTAATTTAATAAGAAAAAGAGAAGATTACATTCCTGGGAGAGACTGAAACTGCAGATAGGTTAGTTATTAAATCTCAGTTAGATGACATGGACTTAGGCTGAGTAACTCCATTTTGAGCCTCTGGTTTCTTTTTTAACAGTGTATCAGAAATTGACAACTTTATTTTCTTACTGGGCAGTGCTAGGTGGCAGTCACTTCTAATAAGATCATTTGCTCTACATGATGTCCATTCCGTTGGTAGGATGATGCCCAATCCACTGAGCCATACCAGTCAGGGCATATTCGTTCTGATTTCCCATCCTCGCTTCTAGAAATTTATCCTTAGGAAAAATATTTTTTTGTAAATATTTTTGTAAAACAATTAGAAATGACATGAACATCTAATGAAAAAGTATATTAATTGAGTAAATGATTGTATTCCAATAAAGCATAAAATGCAAAAATAATGCAGTGCAAATTTTTTTGTGGCACTGGGAAATAAGCATTATATATTTTTAAGTGTAGAAATGTAAATTACTAAATTCACATATAATATGATCTAATTTTATTACACATCTATATTTATATATAGCCTTTAAATATTTTATTTTTAGTAAAAGTAAAAAAAATTGGAATATCTTGCTTGATTTTTTTTTTTTTTTGCTTTCTCCTGTTGGTGTATATTTTATACATGTTAAGTATGTGACACACAGAGAAAATTGGATTTAACCAAATCATTTGCTTTTTCTTCCTAACTCCAGATTTCTGTCTTAGGTGATGAAGTCAGTTTTGGAGGTGCCACCAAGAAAAGCAGGAAAGGCACAGACCATGTGATGGCACATAGCTAATTAGTAGCCATTCTTAGGTAGGAGCTGACCAGCAGCTGTTCCCAGACAGCAGTCTTTCCCGATAAGCAGGTATCTCAAGGCCAAACACTAACCTTCACTTCTGCTTCTGTGTGCTTGCTTTTAGCAGCTGCTCCCCCCTCCTCTTTCGCTTTTGTAACAGAGTATATAAGCAAGCCCCAGGTTAAACTCGGGGCCCAGAATTTGGATCTTATCTCCTCTGGGTCCGCATGCGTGAATAAATCCCACTTCGTAAACTCCCAGGCCGTTGGAGTCGTCTTTTCTGTAACAACCAGACACCGGTCCTCCTTCCATCCTTCCCCTGATGGATGGTAAAACTGCTGTTTCTACTGATCAATCAGAACAAATATACTTGTTAACTAAACGCTAGTTAAGATTTTTTTCCCCCAAGTGCCAGGTCTTTGACTCACTCTCAGCTTGACCCACTATACAGCTTATCTTTAGCAGCCTCTCCTGAGAATAAGGCAGCCTCAGGAGGCCTCAGAAAATGTAAAAACATTCTCTAATCTATTGTTTATTCTTGCCACTCCTACTCATTTTACTCTTCTTCACCTGGTGCTTTTACCCTTGTTTGCTACTTCTGATAAAGGAAAACCAGTGTTGCATAACCCTTGAGATCCTTGCACATCCTGTAGTCACAGTGTTTTCTCTACTGCAGTAGTCCCTATGGCCCTCACAGAGGAGACTCTTTCCACATTTCTTGTAATGTCATTTCAAAAAAGGTCTCTTCTTACGAAGCCTGGATTTTTTTTTGTTCGATTAATTGGCATGTAATTGGTATACCAGAATAAGAAGAAGGAGAGAGTTCGGCCAACCCTGAATATCTCAATATTTACAAGGTAAAACAAGGATAAGGACTCTCAAAATAGTTTGAAAAAGAACCATCTCAGAAATTTAATGATAACAAAATGTTTGCAGGCAAAATTCAGAGAGGTGTAGTTATTTTCAAATGCAAGGTTTTATTCTCTTGATAGCTAGAAGGAAAAAGGAAGAGTCTAGGAGGAATTACAATAGAAAGCATTTAACACCTAATATGAGTTGTGATTTGCATGCACTACAGGGACTATCACCTGAGCATTCACTGTTGTTGATGAATAGAGTGAGGGCTTTGGAGTCAGACTCGGTTTAAACTTACATCTCTGAGTTAGACACTGATTATCCAGCATTAAAAAATGATAACAGTAAGAATAATAATGTATGGATATAGAATATATTATGCACAATATTGACTAATTTGTACTGAAGAGTTACTATGTTCTAGGAATAATACTAAAAACACACTATCTCATCTGACTCCATAGACTTTACATAATGCAGCTCTGCTCAGTGCTCACCTATTTATCCATGAAGAAACTGTCACACAGAGGTTTAAAAAGGTCCCCAAGTGTCCGGGCTGGTGCGGTTCAGTTGGTTGGAGCATTGTCCCATGGATGGAATGGTCGCAGGTTTGATTACTGTTTGGGTCACATGCCTAGGTTGTGGCTTTGGTCCTTGGTCCTGACATGTATGAGAGGCAACCAGTAGATGTTTCTCTCTCACATGAATTTTTCTCCCCCTCCCTCCCTCTCTCCCTCTGTTCCCCTCTCTCTAAAATCAGTAAGTGTGTCTTTGGTTAAAAATTTAGAAAAAAAAGATGTCAAACTTATCTGATGAATCTGAAATTTGAACCCAGGTACTCCTTATGCTATCACCATGCACCTACCTTCTCTACATTATATTGACAATATTTATAAATGAACTAAACTCCTTAAATTGGTTTCTGTTATTTTTTCTCTTGTAGGAATCAGCTAATAACATGTACCTCAAGGTTTTTTTTTTAAGATTAAATGAGGCAATACAATAAAGTGATTAGCCTAATGAGCAGTACAAGTTAAGGTTTCAATAAATAATAGCTCTTAATCTATTGTAAGTGTGAACAATAAGGCTCAGAAAGGAAAAGAAACTCATTCAAGGTCATACAGGTAGCAAGTAAAAGAATTAGGATTCAAAGTCATGTCTCTCTTACCCAAAGACTATTCTTTTCCACCACAGCTTGCTCTCTCAAATGAGTAAGATAAATTGAATCTTGATTAATAAATGAAACAGTGCATTTGCTTTTATCATTCTATTGCTTTTGGAAAGTATTTTCAGCCGTTGTCTTGTGGGAAGGGCAGTGAGACCAACAGGACCTTATGTCTTATTGATTGCTTCTCCATCTGGCATGATTGAGTAAGAATGCGAGACTTAGGAGGAAAATCAATTCACTCTCAGCTGTCGCCTTTCTCTCCTCCTTACTGGTGTTTTACAACATCTGCTTGCTGCTGTTCCTTTCATGCCCATGATTCTTAATCATTTTTTTCCAGTTTAAAATTGCACTATTCTCTAGGGGGTTCCTCCTCGCACATTGTTAAATAATGCAGAACATGATGTCCCACCATGTTCTGTCTCTGTCTCTGATGAGTGGACAAAGGCAGAGCAGATGTGGCTCACTGTCAGGCAGAAATATCAGAAGCTCTCCAAAGCCATCTCCGTGGCAGGCCTGAATTATTCTGGACTTAGTGTGAAAGGGTAACAGGAATAAGATCATTAGGGTTTGGAACGGGTGGTATGTACATCACCCACAAAAGACTGAAGAATACAACAAACTGAGCTGCAAAGAACCTTCTCAATTTAAAAGAAGCCATCTCGGACTATACATAGAGAGTGCAAAAAAGAGAACAAGAGAGAAATGACTGTTTATGTGGATTTGTGGCATAAAAAGCAAAATTAAATGGAACTGCAAAAATGGTTGTAGTTTCCTATTTTGTGAGTTTATTAAAATATAAACCCAATAAAAGATACTCTATATATAGCATATGAGTGTGTGTGAAAGACAGAAAGTAAAGTATTTCACCCACCAGATTTACTTATTTAATGTCTATTTACTTCACAAGACTACAAGTTTCACAGTGCAGAGACTTAGTATAGTTTCTAGAACACAGTAGGTACTCAAAAAAGGTTTATTCAATGAATGAATAAATTGATGAACAAATACAGGAGGAAATGGAAACACTGGGATTCAAGAGAAGGTATGCATCTTTAAGAAATCAGTGAACCATTGATTTCATTGAAAGGGAGAGAAAAAGAGAATGCAAAAGGAGGCTGTGGATGAAAACGAATGGTTTGTCCAGTTTCTGACTTATGTTTGATACAGGCTTGCCTTCTTTAAAGAGCATCTAAGGTGATGAAGCAGCTAAAGGAGAGAGGGAGCAGACAGGTTATTCAGGTATCAGCAACTACTCACGTGAAGGAGATAGCTGTTGATTAAACAAAACATTTTTTGCTCTCTCAGAACCACTTTCCTTCACCCAAGCAAAAGCCACAGTACTCTGAAGCTTGTGTGGTGTTCAGTTAACACACTACTTACATGGAATTATAGTGGTGGACTTATGTCTGTCTATCCCATTAAACTTCAACCACTTAGAAGCCAGGTGGTTGTATTATTTATTTGCCTTGGAATCTTGGAGGACTCTGAAATGACATTCAATCCATGAATAAATAAGTTGAATAAATGAATAAACACAAAAAGTATAAATAGTTTTGTTCATTTTTGTCAAATACATTTTTGTCAAAATGTTTAATGAACTGAGGATTCCTAGAAGATGGCAGAGTGAGAAGCACTAGGAATCCATCTCCCCATCTAGACAACAATTATATTGTAACTCTCTTGAAACTCTGAATTCTATTCAAAGCCTTGCAACTTCCAGGAGAAGGCCTTGGATGATGGTGAATTGTGGTTAATTGTTGTCAATTCCATCTATTAGCTTGGTGGCAGTTAATCATCTTCTAACCCTAGCCCCATGGCAGGCAGCTGTGTACATGTTTCTGGCACAACTTGCAGGGACCTGGATGGGCAACATGGATCCGGTCCTTCAAATATCAGGGATCTGTGCTCTGACCACTAATTGTCAGTTCTGACTGAAGACACAAAGGGGCAAGCACAGAGGTGGCAGCCATTGTCGCAGCCTTCACTGCCATCGTCACTATTTAAAATATCCAAAAGTTGGCCAGAAGCCATTTGTTCATCAATTGTTCATCAATGGGTAAACAAAATACAATGCATGCCTACAATAGAATGTTATTCAGCCTAAAAGAAGCAGTTATTCTTGAGGATGTGATTGTTAGTCAATTGAACAAAATGAGGAATTCTGTATGATTCCACATATAGGAGGTCCTTAGAGTAGCTAAATTTATAAAGACAAAAAGTAGAATGGTGGTTGCCAGGGGCTCAAGGGAGGGAGGGATGGAAATAATTGATCAATGGGTACAGAGTTTCAGTTCTGCAGGACGAAGAGAGTTCTAAAGACAGATGGTGGTGACGGTTGCACAATGATGTCAATGGACTCAATGCCACTGAACTATACTCTTAAAATTATTAAGATACTAAGTTTTGTGTTATGTGTAACTTAACCACAACTGTAAAAATATTCAAAAAGCTATTTACTGAGAAAAAATTAAATGCACAGGGATACATGAACATTTATTATAACTATACTTTATTAGTTTTCCACTGAGCTAAATACTCTATATTAAAATACTAGATTATATAAGAATATATTAGATTTGATATCAATATGTATTCTATACTCTATTCACTCATAGTCCATATCCCTCACATTAAAAAGAAATAATCCTGTTACATTTTGCAGATAAAAGAAATGAGATGTGGAAGATTAAGTCACCAAATATCATAAAACTCAGAAAGAATGTTAAGGTTGCAAACCAGTTCTGTCCCTGAGATTCATTTACAAATAGAAAAGAGTTTGAGTATAAGCCAAGGTATTCAATTTACACAAAATTAATCATTATTTTCCCTCACTTGACTGCATCATGCCATCTCTTCTACCAAAAAACAAATAAGCAAAACAAAACAAATAAGCAAAAACAAACAAGACAATCAACCAAACAAAAAACACAAAACCTCACTCCTAAGCAAAAGTGAGAGAGGTAACAGGTAATATTCAGTCAAACTAGCATCACAGCTGCCCAAGAAGCAACAAAACAGAACACGTGGGAAAACCGCTACTCTTCTCTAGGAGAAAAAAGGCACCGCCTGTGTTTCGAGTTCACACAGGCATGGCCGACCCGCAGAGCGCAGTGCTTTGAGTGGCATCGCCTTTCAAACACGAGTTTCAGTGATGTCTCTATCTCTGCACTAAGGCAAAAAATGTCATCTGGAAATAAAATTTTCAGCTTGTTTGAATTCAAATGTCAGTGTGTTTACGCATCCTTTGCACTTGGCTATGTTACTGACAGCTTAGTGCATGAACGAACACTTAGTTTTTGGTTTTGCAACCATGACAGATCAAGATCTTATGATCCTGGCATTTAAAAATCCATACTTAGAGAATATTGGTGCTTGAAAACTGGTCTATCTAAACAAAGAATATTTCCTTAAAAATAAAGTAAATAATCAAGGTAACTAAATATTTTTTCCTAAAAATTATCTGTGAGATCAAGGAAGAGCTAGGCCTTTTTAAATTCCTTACAGTAGTCAAATTCCCACTGAACAATAAATATCATAAAGTCTGAAAAAAAGAGGCCATTCCCCCAGCAAAAAAATTCATAAGGCAGAAAAGAGAAGGAGGTTGCCTGGGGTTCAAGTCAGTTTATCAAATTTATAGATCATAAGACAAAAGATGGAAAAAAATAAGGAAAGGTTAGATTTTAGGAACTTAATTGGTGGTTATGTTTAGCCTTCACCGGGACTCTTCCTTCACAACTTTGGATTGCTGGATCATTGCCAACTCCCCTCTCCCACCTCACCCCTCAACGATACACTATCACAAAGAGGAAAGGGGAAGTAGGAAAGTATAACCAAGGAGTAAGCGACCGATGGACAGTAAGCAGAAGAAATTAAGTTTAAGGGAAGAGATGCTAGAGCTTGTTTTTGTGCCATTGGGAATAGATCAGCGAGAATAATACAATAATACAATGATGCAATGATGCAATAGTTGGAATTTTTCAGAGAAACAGAATCAATAGTGTGTGTTTGTTTATGTGTGCACATGTAAATGCATAGATAGATTAGATAGATAGGTAATAGATAGATGGATGGTAGATAGATATTGTAAAGAATTGGATCATGATTACAGAGTCTGATAAGACCCAAGATTTGCAGGCAACAATCCGGAGACTCTGAATAATCAGTGTATAGTCTCAGTCCTAGTCTAAAGGACTGAGAACTAAGAGAGCTGAGGGTGTACGTTCTCGTTTGAAAGCCAGCAGGCCAAGACACAAGAAAAACTGATGTGTCAGTTTGAGTCTGAGGGTAGAAGAAGATCAAAGGCCCAGTTTAACAGTCAGGAAAGAGGAATTCTATCTTGTTCAGCCCTTTTGTTCTATTCAGGTCTTCAATTAAATGGATGGGGCCCATCCACCTTAGGAAAGACAATCTGCTTTATTCAATTCAAATATTAATGTCATCTATTAACATCCTCATCAACACACTAATCATAATGCTTTACCAAATGTCTGGGAACTCCGAGGCCCAGTGAAGATGAAACATAAAATAAAATAAAAAATATTTCTGAAGTACCAGGAATGTAAAGTACAGCATAGGTAATATAGTTAATAATATTGCAATTAGTAATCACTATGTATGATGCCAAAATGATATCAGAAATATTGGGGGGTTACTTTGTAAAGTATATATATGATGGTCTAGCCATCATACTGTACACCTGAAACTAATACAAAATAATATTGAATGTAAACTATAATTAAAAAATAAAATTAAAAATAAATCAAAGTAACCATCTCTAGAGATAAAGGAGTAAAATATCCGAGAAGATAAAATTAGACTACAATCCAAAGTACTAAAGAAGAGAGTTTTATTTTGAAGTATTTCTCAATTCCTTAATTTTTTCTTGTTATTGAGTCCTCAGGTTTGTAGTTACATTTTAAAATTCTAGAAGGTTTATTATTTTCTGTAGTTATCCCATTTTCTTTTGGGTATTAACATTTTTCTGTTAAAATTTTCATCTTTTATTACCTAGAATATAATAATCAGTTTTTTGTTTGTACTTTTGTTATCTAGGTCTTTTCTTACATGCCATCAGAGGCCACACTCTAGTTTTTGTTCAGCCAGCCTCAGATCTCTGCCCAGTGTGCTGCTCATCTCATCTGTCACCACATCGGTATTGTCAGTCACCCTCGGGAAAAAGGCAAAATGTGGGTTCACCTGTGTACATTTCTCTGTCTCTAGTTTGACACCACAGTTCACAGCTGGTCTGGATATCTCTCCATTACCTTAAAGCATGTGTGTTTTAATTTCTGTCTAAATTTTCTGGTTCTCACCTGGAATTCTGGGAAACCGACCTGTTTGTTTCTGTCCAAACTGGAATCTCTGCCACATCAACAAAGAGCTGATCTGTTTGCATCAGGAGTCATAGCCAAATCCGGCGTTAAATCTTCCATTTGAAAACATAAAGCAGACAACTTTGCAAAAGCAGCATTTTTACTGTTCTAATGTCAACTCCTTATTTAATTAGAGGATTATTATTTTCATGGTCCTACAAATTTAGTTATTTTCTCCTAGAAGCTAAAACCTAGCTTTTCACAAAGCATCACATATCTTAAAACATTTTAAACCTAATAATATACAGTAAGTTAAACAGAGCTGGAGTGAAGTGCTGAAGTTGGTTGTAATTTGTCATAATAAATAAAAATCTATAAATATGACTTGTTAGATGGCCAAGATATAAGGGGTTGTTACGGAAAACTGGTATCTAATTAATGTTATTTTATAAATTAAATGTAAATTAGGACTACACTCACTGTGAATTAACAATTTTGATAATTTAAATAACAATTTCAAGGAAGCAGAAGTCAATTTTTTTTATTTCACTCCCTTTGCTAAATCTGTATGTCACAATTAAATAGAAAGTAAGTGGATATATTCACAGACACAAATACAAACACTTATACTCCCAAGAAATGTTTCTAAAGTAAAGGTAATTGAACCCCTAATATTTTTTAATGGACTTTCTTGTTAGCCTACTTGTCTTGACCACTTTTCACTGCTAAATTTGCATACTGAGAGATGAGGACACCCGATCAGGTAGCTACTGTGGTCATGAACCAGAACTATCAATGACTAATTATAGAGTCATAACTGACTTGCATTTTTGGTGCAGGCAGTTTTAGAGTCTGTGCATTAAATGTCCTGATGCTTGTCACATAATTACATTGCAGTACATTTTATTTTCTAAACATGGGCTAGAAACATTTCCCCTTTCCACTTTCCTTCTGTAATGTGACCTTACAACTCTCCCATCATTGAGAGATGAACTTTATAATTTCCTTTTAAAATCTAAGTGTTTTGACCAATAGAATAAGGTGGATATGATGCAGTGGAATTTTTACAAATAGCCCTTAATTGTCCTGGAAGCTTCCGTTTCCTGCCTTTGGCAAATCAGCAGCAATGCTGTGGGAACCCCAAGCCACAGGCCAGGCCAGGTGTGGGCGCTCTGTTCTTGGCTCCTCCTGAGTTCCAGTCGGTGAGAGGGAGCACTGACGGTGAGTCAGCTGTGTGTATGGTAGGCACAGACCAACCTCCAGCTCCCTCTGGACACGGCTGCCATTGCACCCCCGTCACGTAACAGAACCCAGTAATCAATAAATCCCTGCAAGAGAAGAATACATTTTTTGACATTGCGTTTTAGATATATTTTGTTCTGCAGCAATAGATTGTTCACATACATAGCCAAATAGAGATTATTAATATCTTTTATAAAATAGTCTGTTGTGATCTAAATGTATTCAATCTAAACAGTTCCTCTGCCTTCTCACAGCTGTGCTTTGGGAATATTAGAACTAGAAAAAATATTGTCAGTGTATTCTACATTGGTTTACAGATGAAGACACAGAATTTTACAGAAGAAATCAAATTATCCCAGGAACTTAGCAAAGGGAATCTCCAAATTTTGAATTTCCTGATATCATGGCACATTTTAAAAAAAGAGAGAGAGAAGAAGAAGAAGAAACAACAGCAGCAGCAGCAGGATTTGAAGTTGAGGGAAAAATGGTCCTGAACACGGACTATTTATTTCCTCAAAGGCAAATTTGGCAGAAGCACTTTTGAGTCCTTATTTTGAACTATTAGTAGTAGAAATTTCTGTGATCATCTTGGCATGGTAGAAGTAAGGGAAATTCTGCAAGGGGGCAAAATAATAAATGGTGGATGGGGATTTTGTTAAGGTGTTATTTGTAGGTAACTTTCATAATAGGTTAAATGAGAGTGCAAGAGAAGAAGGAACCTGAAACAGAGAGGAAACATGGAAAGTGATGTTTATGAACACTAAGAGCCAATCACGTTGAAACACTTTTTACATTATTTCAAGTTTTCCTTATAAGAATCTAAGGAAGATAAACTTACCCCAACTTTAAGGATAAAGAGGAGACAGTTAGAAACCTAGTTAAAACATAATGGTTCCTAAACCTCATATCAGAACTAAATCCAAAACCACAACAATTCCTTCCTGTCTTTTGTTCATTTGAATATTGTTTGATGAGGAGTCCAGACCAGGCCACTGGAAGAACAGCTGAAGGTAATGGAAATGTTTAACATATAAAAGAGAAAGTTTGGCATTGGCAAAGTATCTTCATGTATCTAAATAATCAGCATTTGAACATAAACATCAAATTTCCACAAAAGGAGGTTTTCCAAGTTACTAAAATGATAATTTGATAAAGAGATTGAAAAAATGAATTTCTTTTGAAGAGGAAGATGGACAAGAAATTTGCAGTGGTTCATTCCAACTCTTAAAAGTTCCCAGTCTTCAGCTTTCCCAACCTTATGACTTTGCATAAACCCCTGGCTTCCCACCATGTGGAAAGCCTAGTTTCATGCAAAGTAACCAACAGAGACCTGACTTGGGACGGTGAACACACAATACAGTGCACAGATGATGTATTGTGGAATTGTGCACTTGGAACCTGTATAATTTTGTTAACCAGTGTCACTACAATAAAGTCAGGAAAAAGGAAAAAGAAAGAAGAAACACAGAGGCAGTGATTATATTTTCTGTGTACTCACAGTACAAGTGTGTTCAAATTTTATTAAGTTTCTCCCACATGAAGTCTTTGCTTCCATTTCCTTCTGAACACCGGATAGTTTAATTTGGTTTGTAATTGTTCTATAGCTGTATTTCATCTTCCAATTCCTCTAAGTTTTACATCACATCAGAGATGTAAATCTCATATACATTCACTCCAAATGTTAGGTAGGTTAGATAGCAAATAAAGGCAGGGAGGAGAAGGGATATATGTCCCACTTATGGATTTACCAGTCCTTGAAATTCTATGTATCTTTTCTACTGCCTGGGAAAGAAAGCCTTTGAAACTGTGCTGAAAGGCTGGAAAAGGCCCATAGTGCCTGAAGGAAGAAATCCATTAATACCTTTGAGTATTTGCTACCTGTCCTGGAAAGCTAGCACCACCTTTACCTGTCAATCAATATGTAGCTTCTCCACCCCACCCCACCCCCCCCGCCAACTATGTAAGTCCTCAGGAAAAAGGACTTGGGGCTTGGTGCTCTTGGCTCTCTGGTCGCAGACCAGGACTCTTGGCTTCTAGCCACACATATGCTTGCCATTCCAGTGGCAAGCCAGCCACCTGGGCCTTTCAGCTCCCCTCACCCCCTTAGCTAGGCCTGCTCTCTTGTATGAGAATGGATCACCAATAAACCCTGCTTGCACACTAATAGACTCGCTGATCTTTAATTCTTTTTTTGGTTACATTTATTTTTTCTTTTATTTTGTACTATTTATTTTCTTAAAATTTATTGTTGTTTAGTTACAGTTGTCTCACCTTTTTCCCCATTGCAGACCTTTAATTCTTTACTGCATTGGTTGAGAAGAACCAAGTTTCTGAGAGTTTCTCCTGTAACACCTTCACTCAGCAATTTATTTTTTGCCAGCCTGTTTGTAACACTTTTGTGTAAGGCTTTATGAATTAATAAATGGATGAGAAAGATTCTCTGACTCTAAGGAACCATCTACCTTAAAAAGAGACAGGCAGCCCTGGCTGGTGTAGCTCAGTGGATAGAGTGGATAGAGCTCAGGCTGCGAACCAAAGCATCGCAGGTTCGATTCCCAGTCAGGGCACATGCTTGGGTGGCATGTCATGGATCCCAGCAACCACACATTGATGTTTCTCTCTCTCTCTCTTTCTCCCTCCCTTCCCTCTCTAAAAATAAATAAATAAATAAATCTTAAAAAAATAAAATAAAAGCAACATTTACAATAGTTTGAAAACATCCAGAAATAAAAAAAAAGAGAGAGAGACAGGCAAGGTAACAAAAAATCTTCAGTGCAGCATAGTAAATTCCATAACTGGCAAAAGTATGAGTAAAAAAAGCTCAGAGATGCCTGACTGAAACTAGTGTCATCTGCAAGGGCTCAGGATGAATTGGGATCCGAGTGGAACTGTGAGAGGCTAAAGGAAAGGCAAAGAAGCAGCGAGCATGCCTTTCTTAAGGCATTTAGATGGTGAAAGTAGCACACGTGTGGCGGCGTCCTAAGATCTACTCTGCTTTACTTTTTGCTGTATAAACGTTATGTTTCTAAGGTGGTGAGATTGGGATGAGGTCTTAGATCAGTGATTCTCAACTAGGGCAGATTCTGTCCCCTACCCCAGGGAAAACTTGTCAATATGGAGACATTTCATGACTGGAGGTAGTAGTGTTATTGTCATTCAGTGGGTAGAGGCCAAGAACACTGCTAAGTATCCTACCACACACAGAGCAGGTTCTCATAGCAAAGAACTATTCTGCTCCAGATATTTAAAGTGCCAGGGTTGAGAAAGTCTGCCTTAGGTGCTTTAAAAAGTTAAAACCTCTGCTTTAGAATAAAGTTAGCATTACTGACTTTGAAGTGGGAGAGTGATATGGTAAGACCCTCCTGCCTTCTGTATTTCCCCAGGCCATCCAGAGCTCTGCTCTGGGAATAGCAGGCATTGCATAGGGTTCTGCCATTCTTGCCATTTTTATAAAATGCCTTGGGTTTGCTCTGACCTTTCTGCATGGAAGACAACCTTGCATTCCTGATTCTTTTAAATTGTTTTATTTTTAATCTAGGGAAATGTGTTTCTTGATTAAGTGCAAGATCAAGTGTATCTTCTTTCTAAATTAATGGTTCTTTTGACCAGAGAGCTCACTCATTTATTAATGCTCCGAACAGAAATGTGCACTTCTCAGACTCCATAAATCATATAAACAAGATTTTTTATTCACCATTTAAATAGAGAATAAAATGGATCATAACTAATCTGCAATATCTTTGGTTTGTACTGTAAATACATATCTGTGGATGCACCCAGGACTACAGTAACTCTTTCATTTTCTCAGACTCTCAATTCATTTTGGTCCACTCTTTACATGAATTACTATTATCAGTTGCTCTTGCAAATACCATAACTTAGACTATGGACATCCATTTAAAAAGGTATATCCAAATACTACAACCATACGAAGCCCATCTTATTCAGGGTCTATATTTTGTGGGTCCTTCCATTTTGATTCAAGTTCACATTAACTTTTATTTAGGTTACCTAGAAAATAAAATCAATTAGTATTTATTCTTTTTGTCATCTTAGCACAAAATTACATTTACAACACAATTAATGTATTTGTGCATGTGATAAATATGTCATACATATATGTATATATTATTCTATGTCACTGTGTTCTTGTGTGCTTTTTTGGTATTGTTGGGTGTGAACTTCTAATTTATGAGGACTAAAATAAAAAAAGTCCAACATTCATTATGAAAAAAAAATGTATATTTTTTTCAGAAGTGACTGTAGATATAATTAGCATATTTTCATTGTCATAAGCATAAATTTAAATGTAAAAAAGGGTTGCAAATATCTACTTAATTCATGCCAACTTGGGTCATGTTTTATGTTTCTATCTATACTCATCATGAAAAAGTGTGCTATTAGTGAGGACTAGTGTGGGCTTCAGAGTGATGAGCACAGCAAACACAAGTCCCCTGCATTTTCAGACCTTGGCTCCTCTACCAAGGAAGCTACAGGAGTACCTGAGAACACATCAAAATAATAATGGAGTAAAAGTTTCAATGGTGGAAGTGAAATAATTAAAACAGAGGGAAAATGAGCAAGTATTTCTGGGATATGTTATAGACAGTTTTTATATACACTTCCTTATTTAATACTCACAAATGTCCTTTGAGATCATCATTATTGACATTTCAAAGATGAGGGAAACCAAATTTTGAAGAGTACACATTTGCTTGACTAGTAACAGCAGAGCTTGGAGTCAGACCTCAGTTGAATTGACTTTGAACCTTATGCTCCCCTTATGTTTATAGGGCTTTGGGGAAAAACAAATCATTTAAGGTTTATGCTCAGTTGGGAATGAAGACAAAACAGAGAATCATGGGCTGAGAATAAAAAGCCATGATTTTACTAAGTTTTGAGAATATGAGGCATCTGCAACCATTACCACAATTTCATAACATTATGATCATCACTAAAATAAGCATTCTTCCCTACCCATTAGCAATCACTACCTATTTTCTCCCAACACTTCAGACTCAAGCAACAACTACTTTTTCTGCATCTATAGATTTTCATTTTCTACACATTCTATCTAAATGGAATCATACAATATTAGGCCTTTAGTAACTGGCATCTTTTACTTAGCAAAATGTTTTCAAGGTTAAACCACGTTATAGCATGTCCCAGTACTTCATCTCCTTTTATAGATAATAACATATTACCATATGAATATATTACACTAGTTTTCATCCATTCATCAGTTGCTGAATATATGAGCTGTCTTTACTTTCTTGGCTATTATGAATAACACTATTGTGAACATTTGTGTACAAGATTGTGTGTATACATATATGTGAAAATACAGTTTCGATAATTTCTTGTGTACAAGTATAGCAAGAAATAAAATTGTTAGTTCATATGGCAACTCTGTTTAATCTTTTTAGGAACTGCCAAACTGTTCCCAAAGCAGCAGCACCATCTGACATTCCTACTGGCAGTGCGAAGTGTCCCGATACTTGTCATTTCTCCCCAGAACTTGTATACAACCAATCTAGTGCGTGTGAAGTATTTGTTAATTTTGGTGTTTACTTGCATATTCCTACTGGCTAATATTATTGAGAACCTTTTCACATATTTATTGGGTATTTGTATATCTTCTTTGGGTTACAGCTTACTTTTGAAGTTTATGTGCAGCAGTACACATAAAGGACTGAAGGCAATGTGTGTGTCTGATGTATAGTAGTAGACTTTCAATTAAAAACCCTACTTTTAATTTCTCCTGTTTCCTTAACTATTTCTCCAATAATTGCTTTAAGTCTTTTAAGAGTTTTGTAAGTTTTTAGAGTCAATAATTTATAAGAAATTACTTAACTTTCAGTAGCATGTGCTTATGCATATGCTTTTTTTACATCTAATGGGCTCAATGATAAGATGTATTAACTCTATAACTTATAAACTATAATTGAAGATGGACATAAATGTTCATTGATCACATCTACATTCAGCTGCAAAATGTCTTTTAGTGAAATCTTACATGGCTGCCTGACACTAGCTGTTACCATCCACATCAAGTGTTGTACCATTTTGCACACAAATCATTGGAAAACTGCAGTTCACCCCTTTAAACCTTCCAGAGAATGAATACACCTTAAATAATAGTGCTGCTGATTATTATTTTTCACTTACTATATGTTTAGTGTTATGCTAAGCTCTTCAGGTTTTAAATCTATATTTACAAAGACCTTATAAGTAGATATTATTATTCTGATTTACAGTTGCTGAACTGGAATTCACAGAGCTTTACTCCTTATTGACATGCAGGCCTTAAGGAGCAGTAGTGACCTAATTCTAACAAGGCATTCCTTTCTTCTAACAATCCAAATTAACTGATAACCCACCCCAAATTCAGTATATTTTATTTAGACTTTCTTAACAATTTAATTTGCAAAATCATAAAACATATTTGATCAATAAAAGCTTCATTTAGTCTTTTATTATGTTCCAATTGCCACTTACACGCTGTGGACAAGAAAGCAAATAAGACATCACAACTGCCACAATGGTATAAGAAATAAACTTGCAAGAAGTATGAGTATGGATAGGAGGTCACATAGGAAGTTCCAAGACAACTATTTAAATTAGGGTGGGCTGAAGGTCAAAGAAGAAAAGCCATAATGTTAGTGGAGGTATGTAAAAGAGGTCAGCAAAGAGGTCTGCAGATAAGGTCAGCAATGGAGAGAGCCACGTGGTCTGTCTGCCTGGAGGTCTGCCTGGAGAAGACAGCCGCAGAGCTGATAGAACTTTGGGAAGCACAGAAACATAAGAAATGTTTGAAACTAAATTATGACTGGGAATGCTGAGCTGCAGACTTCTGCTACTCTGAAGGGTATATGGAGAAGTCACTCTCTTGGTACTGGGGACTCTTGGTATGGGACTTTAGAGCTTGGTGCAAGCTCTCTCCCTATGGATTTTTGGCATATAGATGTTCTGGGCTTCTGGCCCTGCTCCCTGCATGGACAGGAGTGCTCATGGGACCAGGAGATGCAGGGCCCACCAGGGGCTTAGAACCCAGAGGATGGAAGCTCACTCCTGAAGACAGGGCCCCAGGTTGATACAATGTAACATGTCACATGGTTTCCTAAACTGCTATGTGGAGGCTGAGAACAGTACACTCCAGATTAGAAGGAGAGTGCTACGTGAAAGGATGGTGACTCTGAGACCCACAAATTCACGTTTCAGAAAGGATAGAAATCTGACCGGCTAATAATAGACAAACAAGCACGTAGGGAACTCCTGGGAATGGTTGTGGCTTGTAGCCTTTTGGAAGCAAAGCAAGTTTTGAGTCACATGGGAGAGAAGGGCTCTGACCAAAAGTGCTCTCAGCGCTCCCAAGGTTAGAACACTGTTAATGAAAACCTGTTTCTGTCAACACAAATTGTTGAGTCCTGTATATTAAAGGCACCAAGTAGCCCAGTCCTGGTTTGCATGACAACAGTTTGGGCAATCCAGATGGGACTAAGGGATCCTATAATCAGGTCTCAGCCACTTGGGGCAGACTGGGCCCTGGAGAGTGGCTGTGGGGACTTCCCAGTCTCAGGGAATTGCCCTGTACCTCAGCTCAACATGCCAGTCACCAGGAATGCCAGGATGGTGGAAGGAAACAGGTTTGAAAAATGAATCCCAGGCCTCAGTAAGCTAAATCCACATGCACGTTGCCATTTTACAGGTGAGTGCTTTGTGTGTGCTTTGCCATCTTGGATCCAGGCAAGGTGGTAGGCTCTGCATGCTATTCATGTTATGCACCGCATGGGCACTGCACCAGTTGGCTTCTTGGTACAACTGGGTTCTGATAGGGTTGGCTCTGGTCCTGAAGGCCATAAACTGTTTTCCAATGGGGACATCCCTGGTTCTAAAGCCTACAAACTAGGGTCCAAGAGTGAACATTTAAACTCTATATGTCATAATTCAGCATCCAATGGGGACCATTCTAAGATTCATGAACTGAGCTCTAAACAAGAACTGTCTAAGCTTAAGAAAGTCAGTAAAAAAAACAAACAAACAAAAAACAGGTCAAAGGAAAAAACAGACTCTAGGAGGGAGTAAGGATCACTCAAGCCTTGGGAGGTCACTACTCAGAGGTGGGTGTTTAGTGTTGCAGCCCCACATGTGGGTTCCCCAAGAGGCCATAAAACTAAAATGAAATATAAAACATCAAAGTTCTGAGGAGTCATGATTTAAGGACCACAATCTACAACACCAGTTGACAAAAAATAAGACCCCAAAATCTGCTTATAAAATAAAGTTGTAAATTCAAGCTTTCTTTACATATTCCTAGGTTACCTGAATTTCACTTTTTACTGTCTTGGGCCTGTGATACTGCTTATCCAATAGGGGTTATCCTGTGTTGGCTCATAGCAGGGGCCCTACAAACTGAATTTTAGTGGACTAAAATAGGTACAGCCATTTCCCAATAAATAAAAAAAATAAACTTCTATTGCAATACTGTATGGACTATGCATACTTTAAACTATGGAAAAATAATATAAGTACTATTCCCTAAATTATAATACTATCATAAAATTAAAACTGTATTACCTACAGTTTGGGAAATGAAACAACACCCTATATGTCCAAGCATTCAGGTCATAGCACAATAAAATGTTTGAAAAGTCTAAACTTAAAAAAGCTGCAAAATGTCCCTGAAAATCTAGGGACTTTTACTAAAAAATCAATGTCCATGGTTGAATCTCACTCCCTAGGTCTCTAGTGTATCCCACCCTCAAACACCTGCATGAAGGGACCATGTGGAAGGAATGTTTTAATGGACTTTTTTGGGACACATATGAAAGGCCCTTATTTGCAAAGGGCTCTTCAAAAAATCACATGAGCCTGTCAAATATGTACCAAAAGCATTCCTAAGACAAAGTGTGCTCCAACAGAAAAGGGGCGACAATATAAAGAATTGTATCCATTTAAAAACTGGCAGGTAGGCTTCATACAAATGCCTAAAACCAGGAGGAATTTCAAATTTTTGTTAGTCTTTGTGGAGACTTTTTATGAATGAATAAAGGTATAAACCACTACAACTCAAAACACAACTAAGGTATCAAAACTCTTACTTAGAAAATAATTCCTAGGTTTGGACTTCCTCATAATATTCAATGTGTCAATGGACCCTCATACACTTCAAAGATCCCCTAGAAGGTTGGACAGACACTCCAAATACAATAAAAATTGCATACATCTTGAAGACCTTAATCTATGAAAAAAAAAAAATTAAAAAAAAATCACAGAATAAAAAGACCCTGACAAAAATAAGCCAAAAAACACATTTAAAATCAGACCAGATACTCCCCATTATTTTGTTCCAAATTAAAGTGGCAGCATAAAGTGGGCTTAAATTAAGCCCTTTATAAAATAGTTTATAAAATATCCCTCCAAATCTCTGGATTAAAAATACTCCCTTTAAATCTGAAGTACAAAACAAAAATTAAACAACATATGCAACATTGAAGACAAACACTAATAACCATTTTGCACAAATTTGTTCATTGCAGATTCACTTACCATCTGACAAGCCCCTGCATCCATTTCAGGCAGGGGACCAAGTCTTACTAAAGACCTGGAAAACTCAAGGCCCTAAATAACAATTGGCCAAACAATGGACTGGTCCTTATAACGTTCCATTGACAGCACATTCTTCTCTGAAACTAATAAAAGTCAAGTCCTGGATCCACCACACACAAATAAAATGTGCAACAACCCAAAAGGACACAGATCCTGCTGTTATAATTAGAAAAGAAAAAGAAAATCTAAAAAGAAAAGCTGGACTTGTACTCCCGAAGAAAATTTAAAATTCTTCTTCTAAAAAAGGATAATAAATCCCAACACAGGGTAAAAATATTTCTTTTATTTTACTCATGTGCTTATAAACTGGGAATTTTTAACTGCCAGATACTAAGTTTACATATGATCCTTCCCAATATTTAAAAAAGTAAATAATACATTATAAGTAAATGTAAATAAATAACTGTAAATGTATAAATGTTACAAAATATGTACAAAATTATAACAACTATAAAAAAGTTATGAAAATTTCAAACCTAAGAAAAAAACTCAACTCTTGGGTGTGATTATTCTCTGCTTGCTTTGTTCTAAGCTTGCTTTCTAATCTTATGGGGACATAATTGGAACTTTGTTTTTTTGGGTACATCAAAAATCCTCTGCCTTTACTTTTTTGGCCAATAAAACCTAAAAATAGGTCACCCATAAAACCAGTTTAAAAATGCTTTTGCCTAGTGGGACCTAGAAAAGGTCATGTGGTACTGGAAAAATCTGACTTAAGATAAGGAAGTATGTCTCTGCCATAAAACTGGGTAGTAAAAGGGCATGTCTGTGCCAAAAACTAGTAAATGCACTGGTAGACCAGAACATGCTTCTACTATTAAGGCTTTGGACCATATAGGACCTAGGAAGGGTTGGTGTGTGACTGGCTAATAGAACTGGTAAAAAATAAGACAAAGTTCTAAGAGTAGTTCTAGTCCCCCCTCTTCCTTTGGAACTTTGTCTTTGCTTTGGTTTTTACTTTCTTTGCATTCTAAAAAAATTAAGATTTCCTAGAAAAAGTTAAAAATTTACACTAAATAAAAAAAAAATAAGGCATAAAAATGCAATCTTAATTTTAATATTTAAAAACAAAAACTAAAAATAAATTAGGCTTCTAATTGAATAAAAGAGCTTATAAAGTCACATAAATTATTTTAATCATATAATTAAAATCATATAATTAAACTATTAAAATCATATAATTAAAATATAAGACATAAAATACTATATGATAAATATCAAAAATAAAAGTTTTATTTCTTTTATATTTTTCCTACCTAATCATCTAAAATTTGACATTCTAAAAAAGAAAATAATAATATAAGGTTTCTTTACATAACACCAATAATACCAGTTACAAATAATAAATTTCATTAGTCAAGACTTTGACTAAAATGTCATGCCTGAAGAGGGCATGAATAGACTCTGGTTATTAACCAAAAAGCCTTAAAAACCTAAAATTGACTTTCAAAACCAGCAAAATCCCACTAAAAATATGCCTAGTACCATGGTTGGTCCTGTGGTTCATGACAGTCTTTTCAAAATCAAAAAGAGAAACAAAAGAACACAAAGATTGTTTTCCTAAAAAATTACAAAAAAAAAAAAATCCTTGAATCACAGTGAAAACCTCAAGGGCTTAAGGAAAACAGATACTGCAGATGAAGCTGGGTGATAAGTATATGGCTTAGCCTCTGTGCTCCAAAGGATAAATTAAGAATCAATCCAAAGTTTCCTTATATAAGTTTCAACAAAGCAGACTTAAAAATCCTATATAATCATCTGTTACTCTTATGTTTGTACAGATAAACAGATACAAATTAAAACTAAATAATACAGTCCCTTCAATAACAATAAAAATAATCTTAAAAATGTTAATTCAAAAAAAATCACAAAACTGAGTGGTGAACATTGGTTTAGTGCAGCTTTCTTCTAAGTTAGTTTTCATTTCAAAATTAAAACTAAACCTATGACATCATCAAAAATACTTAATTTACAGACAAAAAAGTCTGTCGAATCGCCACTACATAATATCATTCAAGCAGAGCCCTTGCAACTCGACGTCTTTTCAAAGAGCAGTCTCAGACTCGGAAACTGGCTGATAAACTATTGTATGAATTAATCTGTTTAACTTTCTTGTACCTTCAGAGGGCATAAGCCTATGATCTCATTACCTGAATATTTATTTACAAAATATAGGCCTCACTTAAAAAAACCCATCTACATCACCACCTCCTAACTCAATGGTTTGGCTAAACTAAACGATTGAATAAATAAAATATAAGGCATTCTATGAACTTCACTTTAAAGTTCCTTTCATTTTCTGCCATAATAACTTAGATGACAAGTAGCCAAAGGTATTAAGGGGAGGTGGGGCATGTGAATCCTAAAACATTCCCCTCAGCCCAAACTATATATGATGGACAAAAGGACCTTAATCGGGTGTGACATTCCTTGCCAACTTCTTCCATGGAAGTCACTATTTTCTTAATGTAGGACATTACAGAATTGCTCCCTACCTTTGTCATTTAGTGGTTATAGTTTTAATTGTGCCTTCTAACCCTCTTGCCAAATTTGTTGCCGCCAAAATATGACAAGGAGGCCAACTTGTCCAACAGTGCCACCTTTGGACATCAAACATGCCACTCTCCAGCCAGCTGACCTGGACTCTACAAGGTCCTTCCCCTTGCATAAAGGCCATCCTCTACTCCATATCCCCACTCTACTAAAATCTCTAGACCAAAAAATAAATAAGTCTATGATCATGGGCAGCAGGAAGTAGCTACAAAACATTACAAGACCTTCACCCATTGTCTTTTATAAAATTACAGAGTTTAGAGGTGTAGAAGTGAGGATTGCAACAGGGTACAAGGCATGGGTCCCCTGATAATAGGGGTACACCACTACAATCCTGCCTATATGCAGGATTGGAGGCAAGGAGAGCAGATGGCACAGGGTTTAGGATATATTGCATGACAAAAGGTGAGTTAACAGCCATGCACCCAGGGCAAATTTTGTACATGACTGTGAAAACATGCAAGGACTCCTGACATAGCCAGGGTCGGGGAAGGAGACAGATGCCCACCCCAGATGCTGGTACAACACTGAGAACTTTTGCCCTGACTAAAAATGGCAGCTAAAAAAGGGGTTAAAAAACACTGTGGAACTGACAAAAATGGCAGACCGAAGAAAGGGCTGGATATGAGATCACAAAGGAAGTCCAAGCCAATCATTTAAATAAGGGTAGGCCAAAGATCAAAGGAAAAAGCCACAAGGTAGAAAAAATTCTACAAAAAAGGTCAGCAAAGAGGTCTGCAGGAAGAGGAGCCTCTAGGTCAGAGAAGATCTGCAGAAAAGGTTGGCAACAAAAAAAAAGCCACGAGGTCAGAAGAGTGGTGTAGAAGAGGTCACAAAGGAGTCAGCCGCGAGGTCTGCCTGCCTGGAGGTCTGCCTGGAGAAGACAGTGGCAGAGCTGCCGGACCAGTGGGGATCCACCAGGCCAAGCCTAGACACATAAAAAATGCTTGAAACTAAACTGTGACTGGCAATGCTGAACTACAGACTTCTGCTTCTCTAAGAAAGGTACAAAGAAGTCACTCTCTTAGTCCAGGGACTCTAAATATGGGGCTTTAGAGTTTGGTATAAGCTCTCTCCCTCTGAGTTTTTGAATTAGGATGTTCTGGGCTTCTGGCCCTGCTCCCCACACAGACCAAAACACTCATGGAACCAGGAAATACAGAGCCCACCAGGGACTTAAACCCTACAGAGGATGAAAGCCCACTCCTGAAGACAGGGTACCACACTGCGACAGTATAACATGGCACATGGTTTCCTAAACTCTTACATGGAGGCTGAGAACAGTGCATCCCAAATCCAAAAAAAAAAAAAAAAAAAAAAGCTACTGCAAAAGAGTGGTGACTCAAACCCACAAATACACATCCTCCCCCCCCAAAAAAAATTTAAATCTGTTTGCATAATCAACTAATGAACAGATAAAAATATGAAAAACTTCTGGACATAATTTTGGCCTTTTAAGAAACAAGAAAAGTTTTGGGTCTCATAAAAAACAAGAATGCTGAACAAAAGTTCTCTCAGCTTCCCTAAGGTTAAAACCCTCTTAATAAAAACCCATTTCCTTCAACACAAATTGTTAAGTCATATAAATGAAAGATACCAAATGGTCAAGCCCCAATTTACACAATAACAGTCTGGCAGATTTGATTCTTGGTGACCGCCCTCTTCCTTGCCTGCAGAGAGTCAGTCATTTTCTTGCTGTTCCCTCAAATGACAGAGAGAGGAAGCCCTGGTTTCTACTCCTTTGCTGATAAAACTAATCCCATTATGGGGCTCATCTAAACCTAATTATCTCTCAAAGGCCTCAAGCGCTAATACTGTCACATTGGGAAATGGGGCTTCAGTTTAGGGGAGGACACAAACACTCTCTCCGTAACAAAAAAAATTTACACTACTTTAGATTAAGTTAATAAAAGCCAAAACATACAAGGTAAATTAAAGAATGATAAAGTACATAGACTTAAAAGATGTTGGTGGCTGATCAGATGTAAGTTACCATAAGGTTTTTAGTGAACTTGTTAATGCCACTAACATTTACCAAGTTAGATCATAATCAAGAGTTCAATACTTTCTTTTACTTTTTTTTTTTCTGGGGTAAGAATTCATGTAAAGATGCTGAGCTTAGCTTTGGAGTTTGAGTTTAGGTTTCCTGTGGAAAATACAGTTATAGGTATGTCATAGTATTTACTATTTTTCTAACCAATGAATGAACAGATATGTATCTTATCCTTAAAGTCATTTTCTTACTGTTTTCTCCAAATGTTATCCATGTTGTGATGGTATATATTGAGTTCCAAAATAAGGTAAACATTTCTTAAAGGAAGGGAAATACATTATATTTTATCTTTCCATTTCTTATTATCTCTACATTAGAGCTATATATAAATATGTCTTCAGAAATGCTTGCTGAATTGAAGCTTGATATTTTTTAATATAAATGATACTAAGATGTTAATTGGTCACATTTGTGCAATGCTTTGTGGTCACAAACACCTTCAACATTTATCATCACATTTGGAATCAATCTTTGTGACAACTTTTGTTTTGGGTGAATCAGACATTATTTCCTTACTATGAGAGAAAACAAAACAAAACATAGAAGTTGCAAATTGAAGGCTTTTATTCATATTGCAGGTTCAGAGCAAAGCTTTAAGACTATGTCTTCTGCTTCCTCTGTATGTACTATATTCTTTATTGGCTTTTGCTTCACTAAGATTTCCAAAATATATTTTTCCCCATTCACCCCATGGAATGTTCTTTCTTTCAACTATTGCCATTTGAAGTCCTACTGGTGCCAATTTATTAAATAATCTTTAACCTTAGGAATGATTCAAACTGTAAGGGAAAAGCTGATAAATTTAAAGGGCAGGACTTTTATAATACATAAAACACTCTTTTTGGTTTTTATTTTTTCCATGAGTAAAGCTGAGAGAGAAAATATTGTTCCTTGAGGAAAGTAGGAACATAGTAAGGAAATATCCAAGAGGGTTGTGCACTGGCCTAACCTACTGAAAGCAACCTTAACCTTTTGAAAGAAGAGTAGAAGCTGTGATAATTGGACACTAGCATAATTTTTTTGTCAACAACAGTAAAGAGCTTATTTGCCCATAAATTTACTAAAGCTAAGTATCTTTTAACCTGTATAATTCTTAAACTGATAGTCAAAAATTTAGTTATTATTTTTAAAAGTTATGCTATTTTCATATGATTATTGGAAACTTTATGTCTGTAACTGAAAATTTCCAAATGATATCCTGGTTATTCATCTGTGGGAACAAATTATATGTGAGGTATGTAGAACTTCATAGGTCTTTAGGGCATTTTCACATAATGGAAATGTTTATTCCCTGTTTTTTAAGTTGTCTTTTTATTTTGTTTCTGTTTTGTACACATGTAAATTTGATATTGCAATTGATGTTTTTGACTTTCATGACATAATTTTAAAAACCCATGCCAACTTTAATATTATAAAATATTTATTTGATGTACTTGTAATATCTTTTTACTTTATTTTAAATTGTTGTGAACAGTGAATTATCCAACTGTTAAGTCTGTTCCATCAAACCCTATTATCGAACACATTTTACCATCCTACAATGTAAATTCAGTTTGGAAGGTTAATTTTGTTTTTATTATAGTTTTTTTTCCATTTTAACTTACTTCAAAAAGATCATGGTATCTTATAAAGATTTTACAAATATTTTACAATTGTAATAGAAATCCAGTGATGGACACAAAATGAGCAAGAAATATCTTATGAAAAGTATCCAGCCTTTTTTCAGACTATTCAAGATTAAAGGTTTATAGACGTGATAAAAAACAATAATCATTAGAGCTTTTGGGGGCAACCCCTCTCATTTTATAATTAGACACTAAGACCCAGAGAGACAAATGACTTGACCAAGGCAAGTTAAATTAACATAGCTGATATCATGTCAGCTACAGGAATAAGTCAATGACTGATTGGGGTGCAGCACTGGAATTCAGGGAAATCTTATAGCAAAATAAGAAAAGAAAAGAAACCTGTAGCTTTTGACAGGCACATATTAAAATCTTGTAATTCTATCCACCAGATTGAGCTCAACCAGCCTTCAACTCAATGTATTTCCTTAGGAACCTTCACCTGTATGAGATAATTTGACAGAGTAGTGATATCTGCATTATACTGAAAAGCTACCATCTCTGTTATGATATAGTTCCTTATTTTTAAGTTCATTTTCTCCTATTGGTTATATATATATATGTGTGTGTGTGTGTATATATACACATATAGTGTGTATGTGTAAGTATATATGTATATATGCACATATATACATATGTGTATGTGTGTGTGTATATACAGTCATAGCCACTCAGCAGTTCTTTACATCCTGCTAATAAAATATTATTCAACAAATAAAGTACATCCACATAAATTAATTCTCTATATTTTTCACTTTTTCTGTATGTAATCTTCTTTTCTTGCTTGGGTTTGTTCATTTTCCATGTTCATATGAAATAATTATTTGTTTACCTTAAAATATCCATTTCATTACTCTAAGGTGTTCTTATTTAGTGACAATTTTTATAATCATAATTTATATAATACATGATCCCTTTAATACCAGCTGACCCAATTAGGAATATGCATTCACATAAACACTTACCAAAATAATAGCTGACCATGAATGCAATGATAAAAAATAGATAAATTTTTGGCTGCATCTTCCCAAAGTGAACAATTAAGGGAATCAACATGTTTCTTGTGGAGAGGTCTAGTTGTTGCCTCGGGTCATGAACCTAGACAAATATTTCCACCAGACACCTTTATATGAGGTATTGTGATCCCTCTAACTTTGTTTTTCTCTCTCAAGATTGTGGTGGATGTTCAGGCATTTTTGTTGTTGCTATTATTGTTCCATACAAATTTTTCAAGTATTAGTTTTAGATCGGTAAAATATGCCATTGGTATTTTGATAGGAATTGCATTAAATCTGTATATTGCTTTGGGTAATATGGACATTTTAATTATGTTTATTCTTCCAATCCATGAACAGGGTATATGCTTCCATTTATCTGTATCTTCCTCAATTTCTTTCTTCAGTGCTCCATAGTTTTCCAAGTACAGTTTTTTTTTTTTACCTTCTTGGTTAAATTTACTCCTAGGTACATTAGTTTTTTGTTGTTGTGATGCTATAGTAAATGGAATTTTTTCTTAGTTTCTCTTTCTGATATTTCATTGTTGGTGTAAAATATGCTATCAGTTTATGAATATTAACTTTTTATCCCACTTCTTTGTTGAATTCACACTTATTAGGAGGAGTAGTTTTTTGGTGGAGCCTATAGGGTTTTCTATGTACACTATCATATCATCTCAGAATGATGACCATTTTAGTTTCTCCTTACCAATTTAGACACCTTTCACTTTTTCTTCTTGTCTGATTACTGTGGTCAGGACTTTGAATAAGAGTGGTGAAAGTGGACACATTTGTCTTGTTCCTGGTCAAGGGCCATGCTTTTAGTTTTTGCCCATGAGTATGGTGTTGGCAGTAGGATTTTTGTATATGGCCTTGATTATATTAAGGTATGCTTCCTCTATTCCCACTTTGCTCAGTGCTTTTATCACAAACAAGTGCTGGATAATTCCAAATGTTTTTGCTGCATCTATTGATATGATCATGTGAATTATTTTCATTTTGTTCATGTGATGTATCACATTTATTGAACTGTGAATATTTTATTTTTCTTGCATTCCTGGAATAAATCCCACTTGATCATGGTATATGATCTTTTTAATGTATTGCTGGATCTGCTTTGCTAGTATTTTGTTGAAGATTTTAGCATCTTTGTTCATCAGAGATATTGGCCTACAATTATCCTTTGTTATGTCTTTACCTAATTTTGTGATTAGGTTAATACTGGCCTCAAAAGAGAGTTTAGGAGTCTTCCCTCTTCTTGAATTTTTTGTAATAGTTTGAGAAGGATTGGTGTTAGTTCTTTGAATGTATAGTAAAATTTGCCTGTGAAGCCATTTTGTCCAGGGCTTTTATGTGTCAGTAGTTTTTTTTTAAATGACTGTTTCCATTTTTCTAGTCACTTTCTGTTTATTTGGGTATTTTGTGTCTTATTGATTCAGTTTTTGAAGACTGCATGTTTCTAGAAATTTACCAGGTTGTCCAATATCTTGGCATATACTTTTCATGGTTATTTCTTACAATTATTTGTATTTCTGTAGTATCATTGGAACTACTCCTCTTTCATTTCTGATTTTATTTATTTGGGTCTCTTGTCTTTTTTTCTTGATGAGCTTCATTAAGCATTTGTCAATTTTGTTTATATTTTCAAAGAACCAGCTCCTGAATTCATCGATCCTTTAAATCTTTTTAGTCTCTAAATAATTTAATTCTGCTCTGATCTTGAGTATTTTATTCCTCCTACTCAGTCTAGGCTTTGTTTGTTTTTGTTCCTCTAGTTTTAGATGTAGGGTGAAGTTATTTATTTGATATTTTTCTGTCTTCTTTATGTAGTCATGTATTACTATGAATTTTCCTTTCAAGATTGCCTTTGCTGTGTCCCCTAGGTTTTGGGTCATTTTGTGTGTACTTTCATTTGTCTCCAGATACTTTTTGATTTCTTTCTTGATCTTACTGTTAATCATTCATTATTTAATAACATGTTATTCAATCTCCATAGTTTTTTCCTTGAGGTTGGTTTCTACTTCCAATCCATCATGATCTGAGAAAATGCTTGATATGATTTCAATTTTCTTGAATTGGTTAATGTTTTTTATTTTTATGTTCTAAAATGTGGACTGTCTTTGAGAATGATCCATGTGCATTTGAGAAGAATGTATATTTTGTTTCTTTGGGGTGAGGTGTTCTGTAAATATCAGTTAAGTCTATTTGATCTAGAGTAGTCAGCTTTTAAGTCTATTTGACCTAGATGTAGTGTTATTCAACACTACAACATTTCTCTTGATTATTTTGTTTGGAAGATCTATCTATTATTGATTTTGCGGTGTTAAAATCCACCCCCCCCCCGTGACTGTATTGCTGCCTATCTCTTTCTTAAAGTCATCTAGTAATTTATTTACATGTGTACGTGCAACTTTATTGGGTGCATATATGTTTATAAGAGTTATATCCTCTTAATGGACTACTTTATTATGTATTATACAGTGACCCTCTTTGTCTCTTGTTATGACCTTTGTTTGAAGTTTATTTTGTGTGATATATGTATTGCTGCCTCAGCTTTTTTTCAAGTACATTTGCTTGGAATATTTTTTCCATCTTTTCACTTTCAACCTGTGTATATCTTTTGTTCTGAAGTAGGTCTCTTGTAGAGAGTGTATATGCAGGTCATACTTTCTTATCCATTCAGTTACCCTGTGTCTTTTGATTGCAGCATTTAATCCATCTACTTCTTCTTAAAGCAGTCTCTTTAGTTGGATAAATCATAATACCTGATATCAAACTATATACTGCAGGGTCATTGTAATCAAAACAACCTGATACTGGCATGTGGACAGACACATAGATGAATGGAACAGGATAGAGAGCCCAGAAATAAATCTATGTCTCTGTGGTCAATTAATATTTGGCAAAGGGGGTATGAGAATACAATGGAGTAAAAATAGCCTCTTCAATAAATAGTTTTGGGAGATATGGAGAGGTACACACACACAAAATGAAACTAGACCACCAACTTACACCATACACCAGAATAAACTCAAAATGGATAAAACTCTTAAATATAAGTTGTGATACCATAAAAATACTAACAGAAAACATAGGTGATAAAATTTCAGATATCCCATGTAACAGTATTGTTGTTCATATATCTCCTAAAGCAAAGGAAAAAATAAAAAATAATAATTAAATGGAACTATGTCAAAATAAAAGGCTTCTGCATGGCTAAGGAAACTATCATCAAAATGAAAAAGGAACTTACTGCATGGGAGAATATATTTCTTAACGATACATATGATAAGGGTTTAATCTCCAAAATGTATAAAGAACTCATAAGAATCAACACCAGGAAGACAGACGATCCAATTAAAAATGAGCAAAGGACCTGAATAGACACTTCCCCAAAGAGGAAATACAGATGTCCCATACACATATGAAAAAATGCTCAACATCACTAGCTATCAGAGAGATGTAAATTAAAACCACAATGAGATATTTCCTCACACTTGTCACAATGGCTACCATTAATGAATCAGCAAACAAAATGTGCTGGCGAGGATGTGGAGAAAAGGGAACCATAGTGCACTGTTAGTCAGAATGGAGACTGATGCAGCCACTATGGAAAACAGTATGGAATTTCCTTAAAAAATTAGAAATAGAACTTCCTTTTAACCCAGCAATTTCATTGCTGGCAATATACCCTAAGCATCCTGAAAGACCAATTCAAAAGAACTTATGCACCCTTATGTTCATAGCAGTGCTAAATATAATAGCCAAGTGTTGGAAGCAGCCTAAGTGCCCATCAGTAGATGAATGGATTAAAAAAACTGTGGTACATTTACACAATAGAATACTACACAGTAGACAAAAAAAAAGAAGGAATTTCTACTTTTTGTGACAGCATGGATGGAACTGGAGACCATTACGCTAAGTGAAATAAACCAGTCTATGAAAGACAAATACCATTGATCTCACTTATAAGAGGAATCTAACAAACAAAATTATCCAATGAGCAAAACAAAACCAGAGATGTGGAAACATGGAACATACTGATCGCTGCCAGAGAAATGGAGAAGGAAGGGAAAGGTTGAAAGAAGGGGCAGGATTAGTCAAAGGACATGTGTAAATGACCATGCACATGGAAAATAGTGTAGGGATTTACTGTAGAAGACAGGAGTGGACTTAGTGGAGGAAGACAAAGGGGGGGGGGAATGGAGAAAACTGTAATAGAGTAAAGAATAAAAAAAGAGAAAAAATAAAAATAAAATACAAATGCAAAAAAAAAAAAAAAACCTTTACATGGGATTGGTTTGGCTGTATTTACAGAAATTAATAAGAAAATTTTTCTGGGTGAGCAATATTTCTAAAAAGTTTATTTATTTTTAGAATAAGTTTATTTATATATTATTTTATTTATAATATATAACTAAGAAAGAGAAAGAATTCACAAATTTATATTAAAAATAATCATGAGAAAAGAGAATGCACTATCATGGAATCAAAAACCAGATATTCTAGTTTTTGTCTCTGTTTCTATTGTTTATACCTTGCATAATTTTTTATAAATTAAAATCATAAAATTTATAACATCCAAAAATGCTAATTTATAGAACTGACAATTGAAAATTTCTGCAAAATTATTGTTTTTGAGTAATATCCCAAAAAAGGAAAACACAATCTTCTAAACATTTGTGTTTATAGTAAAAGTATTACTATTTCCTAATTCAACATTTGTTGGCCACTTCAAAATTACCTTAAAATCTATTAACACATTTTATTAATTCTACTACCCAATTGATTATGAGACTCATCATTAGTTAATGTATGATTAAGAATTAAAAATAGTCTGTTAATTTAACCACAGCCCAGTGCTTCAAAAATACATCATAAAAGCCTCTTATTCTTTTGAAATTTCTTTCATCTATTCTAGGAGGGTTAGAAATTCCACCTACATGTAGGTTCACTGTTTGTCATGTAATGGGCAATCTTTTCATGTCTCTGAGAAATAAAATTTAATTCTGTTTTATATAATTGCAGATACCACCTTTTCTTAGGTTCTGCATAGTACTTGACAGTTGCATTACAGTAAAATGTGGAATCACTGTTTTTCTTCCAACAACAAAATTCGCTCTGCTGATATCAAATGAATGTTTCTGAATATCTTGCATAATCAGAGACATTTCATTTTATAATATGAATGACTCATGGTTAGCTTTGTGTTGCCATTTTAAATGACAATTAAACTCAATACATGTGGTAACAATGAAACGTATAAGCCAATTGTATTGAGAAATAAAGTAGATGACCAACTCTGTGTATGTGCAGACACTAAAAACTACTTCACAACTCCTGACTGGTTGACAGATACTGCAAGACACTATTGATAATAAGAGAACAATTGATAATATGTGTGCTACTTGTGAGAGAATGGCATCTTAAAATCAATGAAATTCAGTATATCTTATTTTTCTTCCAGCCTACTGCTATCTTCAGGATTTAATCCTTTCAGTGAGAGAAGGTGGTCAATTAAAAGAGAAAACAAACCAATACAAATCAAAAAGGTTGTGTTTGGTCATAGAGTATATTTGTATAAAGTACAGGAATGTCCATTGCTTGTGCTTATCACATTGTCATGACGATCACATAGTTCAGTCCTGATTTCAGTCACTCTTGCAAGAAGACCAACTAGCAACTATCCAAAGACAAAACACCATTATGAAAATTCTAAAAACTGGGTGCTAGGCTGAAGCCCCTGTCTGGACTATAGAGAACAAAAGGAACATATTAGAATGGTAGAGACCTAGCTTCACACTACTGCATTACCCTTCTACCAGGCTGTTACAGAGCTGCACTGAGAGGACACCCTTGGGCCTATGGCATCTTCAGTGACAAAAGAGACTCCAAGGGAGACATACAGCTTCCCCAATGTTGCAGTATACTTCCTAAGTCTCACTTGATTCTGCCTTATAGGGATCACTGGGGTAATCTGTAGCACTCCACCACTGGGGATCAGATAGAGATAGAAAGGATATGGTGCTTACATCAATCAGTGCTCAGGTATTGGCAGACAACATGACTGCTCAAAGCATCACTCAAGCAGATATTTCAGCCAGAAGCTCTGCCCATCTCCAGGGCTGAGCTGGTGCCCCTGTCTTGCCAGAAAGTTCATTTGACATTTATTCCTCATTTGAGTCCCCAGTCAAGAGGTCATACTGGATGGAACTCATTCTACCTCTCTGTATGAAGAGGGAAGCATATTTCCAGTCTTGTGAAGCTGTTGAGCAGAGTTTTACTCCCACTCATTTAGAAAGTCAGGCCAAAGAACCCAGGCAGCTTTGGAGACCTTCCTATAAACCTATCCAAGCAGGGAACTTAATTAGTAAACCAATCCAACAGTTGAGCATAGCCTCTGGCTGTGTATAACCAATGAGCCTGAACAACAACCGTGGGAATCCTTGAAGACCACCCTATAGCTCTCCCCAGCCACATAGTCCAGCCTATAAACCTATCCAGCAGTGGATCCCAGCATGCAGACCTGACTGATTGCTGAATATAGACTGGCACCTTGCCTAAACAGGAATCCCAGCCAGTGTTTACACTCAGGTGTGGAAAATTCTGTAGAGCTAACTTCAGGATTACAGCTATAGCTCTCTTCCAACTACAAAAGTTTAGTCAGCATTTTTTAACAGAAGCAGAGCACTGTCAGTGAACTATCAGACCATGAACCTTGGCCTGCACTCTCACCCCCAAATTCAGGACAGAACCTGTGGCCCAACCCAAACATGTTTAGACAGTTGTACTACCTGGTGAGGGAATGTAATGTGAGACACACCTGACTAGGAGTGATGGCAAATTCAAGCCATTAACTTTCCCTGGTGGCTAATGCCACCCTAGAAGAGAACAGAGCCTAAAACCCTTTCTGACCAAAGTGGTTGCACAGCCCAGCTGGTGGCCCCACCAGGATGTAGAGTATAGCCAGAAGCCATACCTGATCAGTAAGCACACTCAGAAGCAATATTGAACACAGAGAACAGACAACAAGCCCAACCAGCCATGGAGTCCAGCTGGTGGCAAACACCCTGAACTTGGAGCATGAGTGGTGGTCTCAATAAATTTGATATCCCACAGTAAGCCCTACTAGCCCACAGATACTACCAGCTAACCTGTCTAGTACCCCAAACTAAATTGACTGGCAGAGGTCTTTCTATACCAAAATAAACTTACAACATTTGGAAGAGGACACAACTTAGTGAATGCACATACACCAAAGCAAGGAGTCAATAATCATGAAAAAATTAGATGAACATGATGCCAATAAATGGAACTAATAAAGCTCTAATAACTGAAGCAAACTAAAGATATGGTCTGTGAACAATCTGTTGAAGAAGTTAGGTACATACTGGGGAGGTCCTCACTAATTTCCTTGAGCATCCTTATAACCAGTGTTTTTAATTCTGCATCTGATAGATTGCCTATCTCCATTTTGTTTAACTCTTTTTCTGGAATTTTTTTTTAAGGATGTATCAGGACTGCCATGACTAGGAGCATCTCTCTCTCTCTCTCTTTTTTAAAAATTTTATTTATTTATCTTTAGAGGGGAAGGGAAGGAGAGAGGGAGAGAAATATCAGTGTATGGTTGTCTCTCATGCGTCCCCCACTGGGAACTGGCCCACAACCCAGGTATGTGCCCTGACTGGGAATTAAACCACAATTCTTTGGTTTGCAAGCCTGCACTCAATCCACTGAGCTACACCAGCCAGGGCTTTTTCTGGAATTTTGATCTGTTCTTTCATTTGAACCATGTTTCTTTGTTTCCTCATTTTAGCAGCCTTGTTGTGTTTGTTTGTATGTATTAGGTAGGGCTGCTATGACTCTGTGTCTTGGTAGCATGGCCTAATGTAGTAGGTGTCCTTGAGGGTCCAGTGACATAGCCTCCCTTATCACCCAAACTATGTTCTAAAGATTTACCCTTCATGTATGCTGAATATACCCTTCTCTTATAGTTAAGCCTTGGTTGCTGCTGGCAGGTTAGGAGGGATTTTCCCAGGCCAGTCAGATGCAAGGATTGGTTGTGACCACTGATTGTCAACCTCTACCTTCTGTGGAGAAGCAGCTATTCAGGGGCCCACTCTACAGAGCAGAATTTACTTCATCAGGGTTCTGAACCCCACTGAGTCTGTCCCTTCAGCATGTCACTTGTTTAGGTGGTTGGGTGGCAGTGCTCTGATGTGGTCTGTAACTGTCCACTGAGTGCACAGGCTCTGTGATTTCCTGGGTTGGGCAGGCCAAGGTCAGCCTGCTTGTTTTATCTAGGCCCACTTGGCATAAGCTATAAAGTAATCTGTAGATGGCTGCTAATTGTGCTGGGCTTGGAGGGTCCCAGGTGGAGCAAAACTGTGAATGGTGGCCAGCTGCTGTTGGTATTGGGCCTGTGACCACTTAGCAAGAGGTACAGGGGTTTTAATGTAATCATGTTTAACAATACAGCGGTACCTTTGTACTCATTATTAATTTGTTCTGGAACTCATGGCAAGTACCAAAAGTGACGAGTACCAAATGATGAAGCATTTTCTTTTGTGGGGTGACACTGTGAGTCATACAAGTTCTAGCACGTGTGAAGAATCCTAAGCAAGAGCTGAGTGCTGAAGCATTTTTTCTCATCAAAATACAGTGAGTACAGGGTTTGACGAGTTCTGAAGCTGATGAGTACCAATGTATAACTGTATTCTGTTTAATGCCTTTGTATAAGTCTTCCAAAAGTTCATTTTTACCCCACAGTCACTAAGATATTCTTTGTGTTGCATTTTTTTCCTTTTAAGCTCAGTTTTTAAAATTCTCTAAAACACCTAGTATTTATTATGTGTGGGGGATGGTAAAGGCTGGCATCATACAGCCAGAACCCACGGAGGTTGAACAGGAAATAGATAACCACAAGCTTCAGCTGAATGTGACTATAACTATTGCAGAAGACATATGTATCAGTTAGATAGCCCAGCAGCATCTCCCTACGTTTGCAAAAACACCCATCAGCTGTATCTAATCTACCCCTATAAAATAATGCAGAGACCATGTTCAGGGCTCATTGTCTCTCCATCAGAGGACAATGTCCCACCTGGTTCCTGGTTTTCCTTAAACTGTCTATGTTGTGTCTTTCTTCATCCGCTGTTGACGCCACTTAGGTACCCCCACTCCATGGTGGTCATGGCAATTATGTATAGGGATCTAGCTTCATTCTTTTTACATGAATAAGGTGTTACCTCAACACCATCTATAGAAAAGTCTTTTATTCAAGTGTCAATTTTATTATGTAATAAATCCTAAAGATTTATTTTAATATATATCTATATATATTTATATTTATATCTGTATCTCTATACATCCATATCCATATCCATATTATATCTATATCTATATCATCTATAACTAAAATGAGAAAAAATAGCACAACACGAGTAGTTGGGGATTTAAATACTCCAATAGCAAAAAATATAGAGAGAGATCATACAGACAGAGAATCAACAAAGAAGCCATGGATTTGAGCAAAACTATAGACCAAATGCGTTTAACAGAAATATATAGAGTATTCCATACAACAATAGCAGAATAACACTAATCTCAAGCACCCACTAAACACTTTCTAGGATATGTCACATATTAGGTCACAATACAAATATCAGCAAATTTAAGAAGAAATTTTATCAAGTATCATTACAAACCAAAAGATAATACAACTAAAAAAATAAATAATAGAAGGCAATATGGAAAATTCACATATGCATGGAAATTAAATAACACCCTACTAAAAAAAGTATATCTTTGGCCAAGATGGAGGCATAGGTAGATACACTTCACCTCCTCACACAACCAAAAGGACAACAAATTTAAAAACAAAAAAAATAACCAGAACTGCCAGAAAATCAAACTATATGGAAGTATGACAACCAAGGAGTTAAAGAAGAAACACTCATCCAGACCAGTAGGAGGGGTGGAGACAGGCAGCTGGTGTGGACAGGACTCATGGCAAGGTGGTGGCTGGAGGACCAAGGCAAGAGAGGCAGTGGCTGACAGAGCAGGTCCCACATTTGCATGCAGATAAACCAGGAGGAATAACTGGGGAGTGAGACAGATCATGCAACCCAGGGTTCCAGCAAAGGGAAATAAAGACTCAAAACCTCTGACTGAAAAAACCTGTGGGGGTTGAGGTGGTGGGAAAAACTCCCAGATTTACAGGAGAGTTCATTGGAAAGGCCCACAGAGTCCTATAAAACCAACCCCCCTCCCTGGGAATCATCACCTGAAGGGCCCAATTTGCTTATAGGTAGCAGAGGAAGTGACTGAAAATTGGCCAATAGCTGAGCAAATGTCATTGTTCACTCTTAGACCCCTTCCCCACATACATTGCTAAAATGCAACAACATGCGTTGCCTCACCCTGATGAATACCTAAGGCTCCACTCCTTAATATGTAACAAGCATGCTGAGACAAAAAAAAAATATGACCCAAGTGAAAGAACAGATCAAAGCTCAAGAAAAAATACAACTAAGTGATGAAGACATTGCCAACCTATCAGATGCACAGTTCAAAACATTGGTAATCAGGATGCTCGCAGAAATGGTTGAGTATAGTCACAAAACAGAGGAAAAAGGGAAGGCTATGGAAAGTGAAATAAAGGAAAATGTACAGGGACTTAACAATGATGGGAAGGAAACCGGGACTCAAATCAACAGTTTGGACCAGATTGAAGAAATAAATATTCAACTAGAACAAGATGAACAACAGTAATTTAAAAAAAATGAGGAGAGGCTTAGGAACCTCTCAGACAACTTTAAACATCTGAACATCTGAATCATAGGGATGCCAGAAGGAGAAGAGGAAGAGCAAGAAAGTGAAAACTTATTTGAACAAATAATAAAGGAGAACTTCCTTAATCTGCCAAAGGAAATAGACTTTCAGGAAGTCCAAGGAGCTCAGAGAGTCCCAAAAAAGATAGACCCAAGGAGGCACACACCGAGGCACATCATAATTACTTTTTCAAGATCAAAGATAAGGAGAGAATCTTAAAAGCAGCAAGAGAAAAGGAGACAGTTATTTACAAAGGAGTTCCCATACAACTATCAGCTGATTTCTCAAAGAAACCTTGCAGGCAAGAAGGGAATGGAAAGAAGTATTCGAAGTCATGAAAGGCAAGGACCTATATCCAAGATTACTCTGTCCAGCAAAGCTATCATTTAGAATAGAAGGGCAGACAAAGTGCTTCCCAGATAAGGTCAAGTTAAAGGAGTTCATTGTCACCAAATTCTTATTATATGAAATGTTAAGGGAACTTATCTTAAAAAAAAGAAGATTGAAACTATGAACAGTGAAATGAGAAGAAACTCACAACTGTCAACAACCAAACCTAAGACAAACAAAAACAAAAATGAACTAAGTAAACAACTAGAATAAGAACAGATTCACAGAAATAGAGATTGCATGGTGAGTATCAGTGGGGAGGGGGAGTGTGGAGAATAGGGGAAAGGTACAGGATATAAGAAACATAAATGGTAGCTACAAAATAGACAAGAGGGAGTTAAGAATAATATGGGAAATGGAGAAGCCAAAGAACTTATATGTATTACCCACAGACATGAACTAAGGTGGGAGAATGATGGTGGGAGGGGGTATGCAGGGCAAAGGGGAATAAAGGGGAAAAAAATGGGACAACCATAATAGCATGATCAATGAAGTATATTTAAAATAGTGTATCAAAGAAGACAAAATAAAACAAAAAAAAAGAGACAAATAAATGTGGAAACACAGAAATCCAAACCATATGGTACACAGAAAAAGCAGTTCTAAAGTGAAGTTTATAGTGATAAACACATACATGAAAAAAAAAAGAAAAGAAAAATCTCATATAAACAACCTAAATTATACCTCAAGGAACTAGGCTAAGAACAAAGTAGTTTGAAAGTTGTCAAATGGAAGTACAAAAGATTAGAGTAGAAAGAAATGAAATAAAGAATAGAAATATATTAGAAAAGGTTAACAAAACTAAGGGCTGGGATTTTTTGAAAAATAAAATTTAGACTCCCTGGTGGTCTAGTGGCTAGGATTCGGCGCTTTCACCGCCAGGGCCCGGGTTCGATTCCCGGTCAGAGAACCACTTTTGCGCCCAATGACATCTGGCCTGCAGGAAAAATAAAATTTAGAAACTTTTAACTATGCTAACACATAAAATAGAGAATGAGGGCCAAATCCATAAAATTATAAATGAGGAGAATTTACAACTGATAGCACAGAAATACAAATGAACATAAGAGATTACTATGAGCAATTTTAGGCCAACAAATTAACAATATAGAAAAAATTGATAAATTCCTAGAAACATACCAAGACTATATCATGAAGAAATAGAAATCTGAAGATATCAATACTAAGTTAGGAGCCTGAAACAATAATTGGAAATCTCCCAACTGAGAAAAGCCCAGACAAATGGTTTCACTGGTGATTTCTGTGAAACCCCTAAACAAGAATTAATGCTAATTTTTCTCAATCTCTTACAAAAAATATTGAATAAGAGGGAACTGTTTCAAAGGCCAGAATTACTGTTATATCAAAGCCAAATAAGGACTCTACAGAAAAGAAAACTACAGACCAATATTCCTAATGAATATAGATGACAAAAATTCTCAACAAAACCCAGAAAACTAAATTCAATAGGACACTAATTTCTACATGATCCAGTAGAAATTATTTCTGACATACAAAGATAGTTCATCATATATGTAAATCAATAAACGTGATAAATTACAATAGTAAAAGGAAAGATATAAAATATATCATTTCACCCTGGTGGGTGTAGCTCAGTGGACTGAGCACGGGCTGTGAACCAGGCATCGCAGGTTCGATTCCCAGTCAGGGCACATGCCTAGGTTGCAGGCCATGTCCCCAGCAACCGCACATTGATGTTTCTCTCTCTCTCTCTCTCTCTCTCTCTCTCCATCCCTTCCCTCTCTAAAAATAAATAAATAAAATCTTTTAAAAAAAGAAATTCATATATGATAAATTCACAGCTAACATCATATTTAATGGTAAAAGGTTAAAAACTTTTTCTCTATGATCAGGAATGAAACAATAGCACCCACTCTCATTACTTTTATTTAGCATAGTACTGGATTTCCTAGCCAGAGCAATCAAGGAAGAAAAATAAATTAAAGGTATCCAAATAGGAGAGGAAAAAGTAAAATTGTCTCATCAGATTATGTGACCTTATACAGAAAACCCTAAAAACGGCACCAAAAATCTGCTAGAGCTAGGAAACAAACTGAGTGCATTTTCTGAACACAGATTTAGTGTTAGTAATCGGTTGTGTTTGTGTACACTGATGACAAATCATTTGAAAAAGAAATAAAGAAAATTATTCTATCAAAACAATAGCATCAAAATAGTAAAATACTTAGGAATGTATCTAACCAAGAATGTAAAAGATATGTACACTGAAAACTATAATACATTGATGAAATATATTGAATAAGACACAAATAAATGGAAAGGTATCCCCTATTGGAGAGCTATAAATGGTTTTTACATGTTTATATTGTTAAGTGGTTGAAAATGGCAAAATTAAAATAATATTTTGTGATATATAAATTTTATACAATTAAATTTTCATGTTAGTAAATACAATTCTATTGGAACGAAGCTTCATACCTTTATTGTCTATGACTACTTTTAGACTACATAGCAGAGTTGAGTTGAGGAAATTAGAAGGATATGACTTTGAACATTTAAACTGATTCTTTAAAGAAAAAACATTTTCTTTTTTAATGTATTTTATTGATTATGCTATTACAGTTGTCCCATTTCCCCCTTCACTCCCCTCCACCCTGCACACTCCCTCCCACCCACATCCCCCCCCTTTAGTTCATGTCCATCTGTCATAAGTTCTTTAGCTTCTACATTTCTTATGACCTTTATTGATTTGGTCCAAATAACATTGTATTCATAAACAGTTTGAAGTCGTTCTTTTTTCTTTTTTGAAACTTTCAAACTTTCAAGAGAGAGTTTTAAACTTTCTCTTTTAACTTATGGAAACTATCTCCTTTATACTTATTTTTGTTCAATTTGGTCACTTCAATGCAGTGAAATATGCAAATGTACTGTTATCTTTCTATATTTTTTGGAATTCATACTTGTAATTTTTGAAATAGACTAAAATTACCATAATCACTTTCTCTTTGACCCAGATAATGTGTAGAAGAGCTTTTACTTTTGGGGGATATTTCAGATGGTTTGATTTGGGGGGTTAATCCTTCCATTAATAGATGTCATATAGTTTGCACTGAATTCTGACAATGTGGTATGTATAATTTCTAACCTTTTTTGAAAATAATTCGGAAATTTGAAAAATAATATGTATTTTAGTGATATGCAATATTAGATTTATATATTCATTATATGCATACATTATGATGACCAAAAATGTTTTACCATTAATTTTTGCTTATTTTATCTTTCAACAGTGAAAGGTGTTATCTTAATTCTTCTGAGTATACTTATTTTAATAACAGAAATTTAAATATGTAAGTTATTTTTGAAATTAATTCAGTATATAATTTAAGACAATCTAATCTGTACTAGATAAAAAAGAAAGTCCCTGTTTCCATGAAAGGAACTATTTTATGAAAACCAAAACAGAGTAAGATAAAAGCAAATTTAATACATTTTATTTTTTCAATGCTTTTATATATTATTGCAATAATTTTATTTCAATTCTTACAAGTACTAAGAAGGATATGTATAATGTACTATAGTTATGCAAAATGGGAATCATTATCTGAAAAGCCAGCGCTTTTTCTTTTTGTCTTAGATGATATTTAATACATGGTTTCCTAAAAAGTGGGTATGGTGGTGAGGATGTACCCAAGAGTGAGAATTAAAGGTAAGAGGAAAACAGCAGTATGAAAACCTTGAGTGAAGAAGAAGCAGAAAACAGAGGGAAAGGAGGTAAATTGGGGTGAAGTATAGAGAAATAGGGGGGAATGACAAAAAACACAGAAGGTTGGTCCTCTGACTATAGAAAAATTCTGGATTATTTTATAAAAGGAAGAATTTTAATCAAGAAACAATATGATCCTATTGTAATTTTTTCATCAGTTCAAATGTATCTATTTTCTTCAGTGTGGAAGGTGGTTTTAAGGGGCTGGGCGAAAATGTACACAAGAATAAAATTCAGGATGCTAAACTCTACCAAAATTTATAAAGCATTCACTTTACTACTATTTACAAATGGGATGTTTTTATCATTTTGTTTGTTGACTTGAAATGTACCCATTTAAAGATTTTATTTTTGTTTCTTTTTAGAGAAGATAAGGGAGGGAGAAAGAGAGGGGGAGAAACATCAAGGTGTGCATGTCTCTCAAGTACCCCCTACTGGGGACCTAGCCTTCAACCCGGATATGTGTCCTGACTGGGAATCAAACCAGTGACCCTTTGGTTCATAGGCCAGCTCTCAATCCACTGATCTATACCAGCCAGGGCAGAAATGTACCCATATAAATGTAATACTATGATCTCTTTTATTTGTTTTCATTTGCATCCTCAGTGAGATTGGCTTGAATTTTCTGTCCAGTTTGCTATATCTCCAAATAAAACATGATTTATTTAAAACATGTATTTCTTCAGGAAAATCTCTTTCGTTGTTTTTCCAGCTTCTGTAGGCCTACCCATCCCTTGACTTATGGTCGCTTTACATTTTCTAAGCCAGCCATGGCTGGTTGATTCTCTCACATCACATTACTGACACTAAATATTCTACTTTTGTTTTTACATTCAAAGCACTGATTCATCATGCTGTTGGGCCCACCTAAATAATACAAGGTGATTTTTTATTTTAAGGTCAGCTGATTAACAACCTTAAATGCACTGACCCATAATCCTTATTTAGCAACATGACACAATATGTTCACAGGTTCTAGGGATTAGGATGTGAACATCTTTGGATGGTGGAAGAGGTCATAATGTTGCCTATAAAACTTAATCATCCATAAATGATTCATCTCTACAAATTAAGGAAATTTTATTCTATGGCTACAATATCAGATTCATGCCTGACAAGTACTTCTTTTCCTAAAAGATTTTATTTATGTATTTTTAAACAGAGGAGAAATGAGGGATAAAGAGAGGGAGAGAAACATTAATGTGTGGTTGTCTCTCACACATCCCCCTACTGGGGTCTGGCCTGCAACCTAGGCATGTGCCCTAACTAGGAATTGAACCATTGACCATTTGGTTTGCAGGCTGGTACTCAGTCCACTGAGCCACACCAGTGAGGATGTGTTTTATTTCTTTTAAACCTTAAGCTATATCTAAAGTCCAAAATAGATTCAAGTTCAACATATTTGATGAACATACTTGTCATGTGATCCTATATATTTCATATTGTAGCACACTAGAAGGCACAAATTGTCTTCCTGCTCTATTGTACAAAGGTAAGTTTTCAACATTAATTATCATAGTTGTAACTTGTCTACTGCTGACTGCCATGAAATTTTTATCACCTCTACTGTACCACAGCTGGTAATCTTGGTGGATTTCTATAGCATGACCCACCAAGCTCTTACTTGTGGGATATCTGATTTGTTTCTCCTACCATATTCAATGTAGCCAGAATTCAATTAAGCCATTCATTTTCTTAATTTTGTCTCATCTACAGTATATTTTTCTGAGGCTTGTTTGAAATGTTGGTTGGTGGATGGTGTCCTTTCTTGTTTTTCGATGCTATTACAGAATCTTGCATCTATTTATATACTGCTTTTGACATTTCAGTGAGACTTTAGAGGGAGGATAACTTTGTTGGATATGATATCATTTTTTATCTTCTATGATTTTATTTGTAGAGACACAGATGACTTATCTCTGATTTTAGTATTTACCGATTAAGAGAAAATACAGGAAAAATGGCATTATGGTTCCAGTAACTTTTTTAATGATCATTATCATCATTAATTTCTTATTATTTTTCAAATTTTGTATTTATTTTTTAGAGACAGAGGAAGGGTAGGGCAAAAAGAGGGAGGGAAACATCAATGTGTGCTTGATGGGGGTGGCTCTCGTATGCCCCCTACTGGGGACCTGCCCCACAACCTAAGCATGTGCCCTGACTGTGAATGGATCCAGCAACCCTTTGGTTCATAGGCCCTCACTCAATCCACTGAGCAACACCAGCCAGGGCAGTTCTAGTAACTCTTAAATGTGTTAAATTTACTAATCAAATATGGACTTTGTATGCATTTTTAAAATAGCAATTCAAATATGTACTAGATATATATTTTAATATTCTAATAATGTCTAGAGAGTGCATGGATGCAGAAACTTCTTGTAATTTATGACCCTTCCACAGGACACTGGAGTTTTGGTAGAAGCCATGGGTTTAAGGAATATGATTTCCAAATTGGAATTTCAATGGAACTTATTATCTGAATTAATTCTTACTCCCTAGGCTTTGAAAGCATAATTGAAAATAAGCACTTTAATGCTTAAGTGATTTATTGAATGAATTACCTTTTCAGCAGGTAAATGTTACCCTAGGGGTGTAAAACATTTACCATGGTTTCCTAGAATGTCTATGTTTTATCTATAAAGAACTCAGTATTCAAAATGCATTTATTATTCAATAAATGTTTATTCATTTTTGCCTATATGTCTTTTTGTTGTTATTATATGTTGGTGATATAGCAGTAAAAAACTAAATACTAGTATATTGTGCTTGCATAGGAAGTTTGTAGCTTTTATAGTCAATTCTATGAAATTGAATCTGATTTACCGTCTCTTAAACCAGGATAAGATACAGATTATTTTGATATTGAGGTCAATTCTACTACTTAGGATGTGTCAAGACAACCTGTATATTACTTATTTTAGCTTTGAGCAATAGAAAACATTAAATGAACAGTGGATTAAACCAAGGGGTTTATGTTTGTCATTCTGAGGTAATCAGTCTAGTTGATGCAATAGGTCTCTTCCACTTCAGGGACATTAATGGTCAGGAGTCAATCAGAGATGCAGAAACACTATTCGTTTTACTGAGAGATATATTGAATATTAAGAATTAGATATTTTAGAATGATCTTGGAAGTAAACATTCAGGACACAGTTGGCAATCATAGATTTTTCTCCTACCAGTCAACCTGGAATTAAAGCATGTTCACTGGCTAAAATGATCTTCAGAGTAAAAGCCCGTGGAAAGAGCTATAGCAAACTGTTTCTGTATAGCTGCCACCCACTGCCAAGCTTCTCCTGAAGGAGCTGGAGCTGTTGTTGGCTAACAGGGTCAGCATTTAAGAAGGTCTAGACACAGAGCAAAGCAGAGTGGGGCAGAATTGCACAGCACCTCTGCAAGCCTGCCACAGCAAATAACCACGGTGACTGTAAGAGAGGAGTGATCTTCTACGCAAATGCCATTGTCTGAATGTCTTGCAAATTCTTCTCTTTGAAAATTCTAACCTGGGACTTTACAGGAAAGATGATTCTGGGATAATAAACGAAGTTAACATTATCACAACTACCAGAGCTGAAAAGCCTAGCCAGGTACTCAAAATCAAAGCAGGTAGGCAGAGAATATTCATTTGGAGGGTAACAAGTCACTTAAGCAAGTTCAATATTGTGAGGAAATTTTGAGAATAAAGATTAAAAAGGTAAATTGGTGAAAGTTGTGTGAGATATAAGCAAAAAGAAGATATTAAATATATTTTAGAGGTAAAATGTAGCTGAAGAAAATGTTGAGTTTTGTAATAACATTGTAAATCACTTCATAAGAGTTAGTGATTTCAGGCTTGCCTTTGCTTTTTAATATTCATTTTACATTAATGAAAAGAAAACTGCCTACTCGAATTCAGTACTGTTTTGTCTTCTTTAAATACATAAACTGTCTGGATGAGTTGAGGGAACGAGCACTTAAGTGTGCATTGGGCAGTGATGGAGTGTGTGTTCCTAATGTGTTTGGCAAGTGCTCTGAGGGAAATTACTTTGTTCTTATTCAGACAAATACTATTGTGTTTCTCCCTAAATAAAATGCTTGTAACCAATTGTTTTTGTGTGTGCGAAGAAGAGGAATGGTTAGTATTGAATAAGAAGCAAACATTGTTAAGATTTATTAAGATGATGGTTAAGCTCAAAAGAGACACACATTGGTGCAATTTTTTTCCTGGTAGCTCAGCTGAATTTTGCATTCAGAGGACCAATTGGCTGTATTCATATCTATCCAAGGATGCTGCATCATTAGGAAAATGCCTACGGCTCCTAGGAGAGAAAGGATGAGAGCTTGCAGTTCATGAACGAAGGCTGAGAATAACAGGTTCTCATAGGAAATAGCATTAAAATAACTTACTTCCAGTCGAGCTGTCTTCTTTCCCACAACCATCTGGCAGTATTCTGTACTGTACTTTCTGAAGAATATCGTATAAGATAAAGAGGAATAAAGCTTCTACCTATGAATGTTAGGGGAAAAATACAACTTAAATACTGTTCAGTTTTGTGCCAGAAACTTTTAGTTGTCTCAAAATGTCTTCTCTCCCCTCTTTCAATAGAAAAAGAGCCCTAGACTTCATAGCTGGATACATGACTTCCTGAAGACTACATTTTCCAACTTTCATTAGAGCTGGATGTGGTCGTGCTATTAAGTTCAAGGTTGGCTAAGGAAGGAAAACAAAAATGGTGAGGGAAATTTTCAGCATGTGCCTGCTAAGGAAGATGCTGTACACTTTATATTTCATTTCACCGTCTGGTCAGGTATAAATGCAGGTTACTTAGACCAAGAAATATCTTCAAGAGTGTCTGCCTATCATACAGATAATCATAAGTTAAAGAGAGCCTGGTTTCTCTGGTAGGTGGCCATAAAAACATTACTACTGATCCCATCAATAAGTGGAATCTATTTCTCATCTCCTGGAGTGTGTGGGCTGGCCTTAAAGTTCCCTATAGTTTCCTATACTTTTCTATAGCCAAAACAATGTGGATGAAGTGATTATAAAACTTGTGAATGAGTTGAAAGTGTCAGCTTTTGAACTTTTGTGCAACTCCCTTTTGGAAGCCAGTTTTCAATAAGAAAACTTATTATTACTCTGAAGTCATATTTCTTTTATTTCCTTTAGAGAGATCAAATGTTAGGGGCTACGTAGGGAGAGATGTTCAACAATTTCTGTTTTAGCTATCCCATGTGAGTAAGGAAGAACTTCTCAAACATTCTATTCCTAGCATACACCTTGAGAAACAGAAGAAACACAAAGTTGACTGTAGTTGAGATTAAAGAATTACAAGAAACAATGAAACAGTAGTTGTTTTAATCCAGTAAATATTGGAGTAGTTTGCTTGCAGCACAGGTTCTACTTATCTGATGTAACCACACTCATTCCTCTTTGAAAGCCACTCAAAGCAGCTCTTCCTGAATCAAAAAGTTTGAGTATCACAGTTTTACCTATGTTGGTAGGACCTGTTCCACCATACATGGTGACCCTTTCCTTCTGCCTTCTGGTCTCAGATCTCGGGTCTCTTCTTCCTAACTAACTGTTTTCTTTTGATTCGAGAATCTATAAAACGTAAGGCCTTAATCCAGTGGCATTTTTTTTACAAAAGCATAAATACTTATACTATTAAACTTTGCAGTTTATAACTTTAACTTTAATCCAAACACATTTTAGAGATTGAGTTGGGAATTTTAAATAAGATTCTATGGTTATTTAATTACTCAGAAGCCAATGTATTAAACACATTCACCTTTGTAATGGTTTTGATATGTAATGTAGAAATGGCCAAAATATAGCATTCTGATGTGTAATATTTTATGTGTCTCAAAGCTTTAAATTATTATGTCTTACCTTTAACATGTTAGATGAATAAAATTTGCACAGTATATTTTTATATCACTGTGGTTATTTTAGTCTTTACTATTGAAATTTTTTCTATCTTATAAATTATTATGATACTTTGAGTTTTCTGGTGTCTCAATAATTCTCACCTATTCAAAGTGCGATCTCTACACACACAGAGCTTTTCTACCACTCAAAAAAGCACCATGATTATTAAGGTATCAGTATGATTTTCTCAGTTCTGCAGCAGGTATAAAAACATCACATAAAGAGAAAAGACCGATATATCAAGTTATAGCTTAACAATGTATCACAGTGACATGAGGCAAGTAGATATTCTTCAAATAAAGAACATTCATATTTTTTAAAAATCAAAGTTCTTAATATATTTAATGGCCTAAACCTTTGGAAGTTCTGTTCCTCCAATTCAAAATGCCCTCCTATGTCTTCTTCACAGAAATTTTAAAAAATCTTTCAAAACAATTATTCAAATGACATTTAAGATTCAGCTGCTATATGAAATATTTCCTATGTAACACTACTGAATAATTTTCATTTGTGTAGACATAAGAATAATGGCACTCAAAATCTGGCAGAGACCATAGAGACACAAAAAGTGTGTTACTCAGATTCTGATTTCATACATGCAAACCTGCTCCTTAAATTTCATTTGCTTGTACCAAGTGAAAATAGTGGTCTAAGTACCAAGTGAAAATAGAACTCTGTTTAATTTATATCTCTCACAGGGCCAACCAGTCCCTAAATCTTGCCAGGAAGCACTCATTTGTATGTGATAGTGCCCTCATCTTCCTTGTGTCTTGGCTTGCATGTCTCCTGATCAACTTCTTAAGTTATTTTAATGTAACTTTATGTCATACTATTTGCCTCCTTTAAATCCACTTCAGTTCCCCAATAGTCAGCACTTCTATATCCGTAGGCAATATCTTTTCCTAAAGTGAACAACAGCAAACATTATCTAACCCTTTTGTGAGGACCTCCTGGCTATAAATTTATTATAATGAAGTAAATGAACTCCTGCATCTTGTGTCCATATACAAACCACCAGAATATAGATGTGCTGATCAACACTTAATACAAATGCTTTTGTCCCAGATAGCCAACCAGAGTAAAAAAATGTGTATTGATTTTATTGCTCACCATTATGCAAGATGAAAGAGAAGTGTGTGTAATTAAAAAGCTGCAAATGTCACTGATTATGTGGTTAGGAGAGGCTTGCTTAAAAAATTCAGGCAGTTGCAAATTTTATGACCTTGTCTACCTGCCAAAATAGAGAGGATTCAAAAAAAAAAAAAAAAAACTGCTGAACTTGGAACAGGAAAACAAATCTTAGAGACAGTCATTTCCTTCTGGCACAGACATATCAGTGCAATACAATTTTAGGAGTGTGAAATGGACGCTATTCCAATTTTGCCTTTTCTTAAGTTAATATACTAGGGTCTGAGAAGACTGTCTGTTAAGAAGAATAAAAATCTGAGATCTGGGTCTGTTTTACAGTGAGATATCCTAGGGTAGTGGTTCAGACTTCAGCTCTGTCACTTCCTACCTGTATAACTTTGGAAGATGTTTAACCTCCTGGTAACTCATTTTCCTCACACTTAAATTAGATCATTATTTAAAATTTAAAAATCCCACCTCCTAGGACTTTTTGTTATTATTATTATTTTTATCCTCACCTGAGGACATTTTTTTTCATTACCTCCAGAGGAAGGGAGAGAGAAAAGCATTGATGTGAGAGAGAAACATCGATTGGTTGCCTCCCATACTCACCTGGACAGGGGATCAAACCCACAACCCAGGTAAGTGCCCCAGCCAGGAAATGGACCTACCCCTTTCAGTTACAGGACAATGCCGTAACTGAATTCAGTTACAGAGTGGCTCCAACCAATTGAGCCACTCTGGCCAGGGCCTACATCCTAAGATTTTTGTGAAAATAAAATAACTTAACATATGCAAAGGGTGTAGAAAAGTATCAGACACATAGTAAAGCCATATGTGTTTAGCTATTATTCACTGTGGCCCCAACACACTGTGGGGATCTCTGTCCTCAGATATTCAGATCCATCTTGTAGTCTCTTTTTCCTCATAAAAGCTTTCTCTTGAGTCCTTCTGCACATTAAAGGAAGAAAACCAAGTTAAGAATTGGCACTTCTCAACTCTATACATGACAGGTATTATATTAGGTGATTTAAGAATCCTAAAACACCAATTCAGAAGAACCTAGTCAAGTTAAGGAACATGTACATAAAGGACTCATGGAATGGACAACAAGGGAGTGATGAGGATTGAGTGTGGGAAGGGGTGAGCTGGGCAGGGAAGAGCAATGGGGGAACATGGGGACGACTAAAATTGAACAACAATTAATAAATAAAAATAAGTATACTTTTAAAAGTGTCTATTTTCTTACTTATAAATGAAGTCACTCTCTTCACAGGTAAAGAAACTGAGCTTTGGAGAGGGGGAGTGCTTAGACAAGACTTCACAGCCAGAATGTGTCAGAAGCTAGTACTCAAGACAAGTCTGTCTAAACAAAATGCCTACAATTTTTTCAAAAGATGATATTGTTTCATTTTCTATCAAAAAGGCATTTATAACTAAAAGTTTATTAACTATTTTCATAAAGCCATTTTACTGAATTGCTGCAAGAAATCTCAGGTAGATAGTGTTAATATATCACTTAATAAATGACAAAATAAGGTTACTTGACAAAGCAAGCATATTCACCTTCTACAAACAGGAGACTGCAGAAAAAATGCAAAATTAATTATCTTAATAATTTTTCTAAGCCAACCTATCAGATTCAGATGCAGGGTTCAAAACACTGCCGGTCATAATGCTCAAAGATCTCATTGAATACAGCAAATGCATAAGGGGAGAAATGAAGGTTCTTCTACGGCACAGGTGGCAAACAGGAGGCCTGGCAGCTTGTTTTATCCAAAGGCAGTGCCAAGCTCCTTGTTCCTAGTTAAGGAGTAGTTACATTTGTACAGTACTAAAATTACATTCAGCCCTTTGAAGGCAACCATGAGGCTGATGTGGCCCCTGGTGAAAATGAGTTTTATACCCCTGTACTAAGGGAAATACAGGAAAATCCACAGGAAACCAACAGTGACAGGAAGGAAGCTGGAATTCAAATCAACAATTTGGAACATAGGGAAGAAATAAACATTTAACCAGAACAAAATGAAGAAACAAGAATTCAAAAAAAAAATGAAGAGAGTTTTAGAAGACTCTGGGTCATCTCCAAAAGCGCCAATATCTGAATCATGAGGATACCAGAAGAGGAAGAGCAAAAAATTGAAAACTTATTTAAAAAAATAATGAAAAAGAACTTTACCAATTTGGTGAAGGAAATAGACATATAAATTCAGGAAGCACTGAGAACCCCAAACAATTTGGACACAAAGAGGTCCACACCAAGACACATTGTCATTAAAATGCCAAAGGTTAAAGATAAAGAGAGAATCTTAAAAGCAGCAAGAGAAACACACAGAGTTATCTACAAAGGAGTTCCCATAAGACTATCTCTGGATTTCTCAAAAGAAATTTTGCAGGCAAAAAGGGACTGACAAGAGGTATACAAAGTGATGAGAAGCAAGGATATACAACCAAGGTCACTCTATCTAGTAAAGCTATCATTTACAATTAAAGGACAGATAAAGTGCCTCCCAGACAAGGTAAAGCTAACAGAGTTCACTGTCACCAAGTCCTTACTACATGAAATGTTCAAGGGTCTTATTTAAAAAACAGAAGATCAAAACTATGAATATTAAAATGGCAACAGACTCACAACTATCAATAACCAATTCTAAAAAACAAAACCAAACTAAGCAAACAACTAGAATAGGAACAGAATCATAGGTATGGGGATCATTTGGATGGCTATCAGTGGGAAGGGGTAAGGAGCAGGATGGGGCGAAAGGTATAGCGATTTAGAAGCATAACTAGTAAGTACAGACAAGACAGGGTGATGTTAAGAACAGTATAGGCAATAGAGAAGCCAAAGAATTTATATGCATGACCCATGAATATGAACTAAGGGGGAAATTGTTGGAGGGAATGGGGGGACCAGACAGAGGGGGGCAAAGAAGGAAAAATTAGGACAATTTTAATAACATAATCAATAAAATATACTTAAAAATTTTAGGCCTTTTATATTGACAGGGAGCACTCATGTACTACATTTCTGGATGAATGTACAGTTTTAGCCAATAGCTAATGAGTATGGTATAAAAGTCCAATAAAGAAGTTTTCAGCAGCAGTCACTGGGAGCTAGCATGTGAGAAGAAGAATTTCTTGAATCACTAGTAACATGTCACCTGGCCTGCTTCTTACCCTACCCCTACCTCCACTAGCCCTTGCATGCCAAGTCTAAGATGAATCAGATTTGACAAGAATAAAAAACACTTTAGTTGATACTAGAGTGAACCCCTTATGGAGTTGAAAGAAACAGGAATTCCAACTGAACTCTGAAGATCTAGGTAGATAGCTACAGAATACTTGGACACAGGCGTTGTTTTCTACCTCTTTTTGTTTAAAGTTTTTCAATTCTAGATGCCTGAGTATATGATTAAAATTGTTTTCCTCTATCACATAGATGTAACAACTAGAATGAGGGACTCATGAGAAGTGCCAAGGTAATTAAAAAAAACCCACTTTGTTTTACATGTGACAATATATAATTAAACAAAGACAGTATTTCTGTGGAAGGATTTTAAAAGATAGCTGGCAACCAAGGTATGCTTCTCCAAAATAGAATATAATGTTCACATAGAAGTATATGTGTTCCTTTGAGGAGAATCCAATATTCTGGAAATCTACTGGAACTCCCATTTATCAGAGCATTGCAAGTAATACGGAGGTGGGCAAGAGTAGGTTTATAGTTGTGAATATGCCAAATGCAGTTTATTCTTGTATTTTTATTTATTTAGTAATTATTGTGTAATGTATTTGTCTTATTATTGTCATTATTTTCTATCTTTACTTATGACCTATCATTTAGGTAATCATGGCTGGTAATTTAACCCATTTGCCCAACTCTGTGGGCACAGTCACCTCTCAGAACAAGAGACTAGGGAGACTGCTAAATGAGATCATATTTATGTCAATGAACACAAATACCAAGAACAGTGAAAGACAATTATGGTGCCAATAGTATGGACTAAATGTGCTCCCATGTATAATGCACACCCACATTTTGGCCCAAACTTTCAGGAAAAAACCTTTCATTTTAATTTTTTAATTCAATTTTTCATTTACTTATATTTAGAAACTAACTGATTCTCTTATTCCAGGGTATTATTTCACATATGGATATCATTATTGCTTTTTAGAGTTACACTTTTAATTCATAAGCATGAATAAAAGAATTAAAAACATTTATATAGGTGCAGAATTAGTACTACCGATGTATAATGCACATCCTTATTTTTCTCTAAAACAATTGGGCAAAAACATGCACAATAGACATGGCAAAATGCCATCGGTCATGAGGGTACAGTTCTCAGGAAAGGGATTCATGCCCTTCTAAAAAGGGACATGAGAGAGATGATTGCTGTCTGTTCTACACCACATAAGGATACAAGAGAAGATGACCATGTGCAAAACAGGAAGCATGGCCTCATCAGGCACTGAATTGTCTGGCACTATGATATTGGGCCTTATAGCCTCCCAAACTGTGAGAGATGAACTTAATTGTTTAAGCTACCAATCTCTGTAATCTTTTATAACAGGCCAAACTAGCTAAGACAGTCACCTTGAAGTTCTCAGTAACAAAATACAAACTAACATAAATGTAAACACAGGTAATTCAGGCATAATTCATGTGTGCTTTATTAGAGTGAGAGAGAATTTAAAAACCTATTAAAGACATAGTCTCATAACTATCATCACTGTCATCATCTAATTACTGAAATCTAGTTCATATGTTACTTAAAATTACAAGTGCAAACAAAAACACTAAAAAGCTGTAGACTATAAGTTCTTTTACTCATTCTGTAGAGAAAGAATCTGAGACTTACAGAGATTTGGGGGTCATGTCCAAGTTTATATACATGAGAGTTGAGAATTGGACCCACATCCATATTGAAATGCCTGATATGTGTACTGCTACAGTGCGGGAGTTTCTTAAATAGAAGATTGACTAAGAGGGCTATTAAATGTACTAAAATATAAAATTTGCCCTATACAGTAGCAAATTATCCCAGGAAAATTGGAAAAATTTGCCAAAGCATGCATCAAACACTGTGGTATCCCTGAAAATTATTAGATGGATTTTATGCATGGAAAAAAGTGTGGATAAAGAATTCCAGAAGCATAGATTAAACCAGAGCCAAAATGAACTGATGTTTATAAAGTCTTACAGACTAATCTGCAAAAGTTTTCTTTCTTTCTTTCTTTCTTTCTTTCTTTCTTTCTTTCTTTCTTTCTTTCTTTCTTTCTTTCTTTCTTTTTGCTTTTGTTTTGGTTTGATTAACAAGAAGTAGAAGAAAATGATAGGCTTGTTGTGTGGAAAAAAACAGTAATGTAGCATAAATAGAATAAGGTGACAAAGAAGAATGATTGAACTCCAACTTTTAAAAAATCTTCTCTAGAAAGAAATAGAGTAAAACTTCAAAAGAGTAGCAATATATGATAAAAACTAAATTTATATTCAAGGTAACTTGAATATAAGATAGTTCCAGCTTGTTTTTAGAATGCAGATTCAGACAAAAGTTTGCCAATTTGTTAAATTTAAAGAGAGGAAGTTGAAAATACTGTTTCTGTTCAGAGTGATGGGAGAAAAAAGTTAAATATGAAAACATTTTATTTATAAGCTTGTAGAAATAGAAAATAGTAAAAAAAAGGATATTTAATTTTAAAATGGGAATATAAAGTGGGAAAAATAATTTTTCAAATATCTGAAGGAAAGTTGTGTGGAAGACACAATAAATTTTAAATGATTCTCTCAGATAGAAAAAAAAGGAAAGAGACGGAATTTTTAGAAAGGAATATTTTTTCAAAAGCTTTACTCTTAAGAAAACAGGAAAAGTTTACACACCAAAATTGTATCCATTGCAGAATAAGTCCTTATGTGTTTGGAGTGGATTTACAACTTTTTACTTTATATATTTCCAAGTTCTTTCTACTTTTTCTTCCCTAGACAAAAATTGGAGATGGAAGCTCTTAATAATTGAATAATTAGGAAAGGCATAATTTAGGCATAGTTTTAGGCATAATTTAGGCATAGGACAGATATGGACAAAAAATGAAACTAGATCAACTTCTTCCACCATACACAAGAATAAATTCAAAATGGGTTAAAATTTAAATGTTAGACTTAAAACTATAAATATTGTACAAGAAAACTAAAAATATTTTGCAAAGCAAAGGAAACCATAAACAAAATGAAGACAACCCACTGAACAGGAAAACATATTTGCCAGTGACATAGCTGATAATGGCTTATCCAAAATTTATTAAGAATTTATGCTGGATAGCTGGGTTATCCAGCTATCCAAAATTTATAAAGAATTTATGAAACTAAACACTGAAGAAACAAACAATCCAATTAAAAATGGGCAAAGGACCTGAATAGAAACTTCTTCAAAGAGGACAAACAGATGGCCAATAGACATACGAAAATATGTTCAAAGTCACTAATCATCAGAGAAATGCAAATTAAAGCCACAGTGAGAGATTGCATCACACCTGTCAGAATGGTTATCATCAATAAATCAACAAACAAGTGTGAGGATGTGGAGAAAAAGGAACCCTTGTGCACTGTTGGAGGGAATGCAAACTGGCACAGACACTGTGAAAAACAGTGTGACATTTCCTCAAAAAACTAGAAATGGAACTGCCTTATGACCTAGCAATTCCACTGCTAGGCCTATATCTGAAGAAATCTGAAACAAATTCAAAAGGATATATGCACTCCTATGTTCATTGAAGTATTACTTACAATAGCCAAGATTTAGAAGCAGTCCAAGTGTCCATCAGTGGATGAATAAATAAAAAAGCTGTGGTACATTTGCATAATCGCGTACTACCTGGCTTTAAATAAAAGGAAATCTTACCTTTGTGAAAGCATGGATGGACCTCTAGAGCATTATGCTAAGTGAAATAAGCCAGTCAGAGAAAGATGATTTCACTCATATGTGGAATCTAATGAACAACATAAACTGACAAACAGAATAGAAATAGATTCATAGAATCAGAGAACAGACTGACAAGTGACAAAGGGGAGAAGCTTTGGGGAGCCAGGTAAAAAAGGTGAAGGAACTAAGCAGAACAGTAACAACAAAACTCAGACACAGCCAACAGCATGGTGATCACCAGAGGGAAAGAGCAGAGGGGAGATAGAAGAGAGTAAGCTGTGACTTCGGGTAGGGAACACACAATATAATATGCAAATAGTGTGTTATAGAATTGTATACCTGGTTATAAAAATTTCATCCAAATGAATTCAATAAAAACTAAGTAAATAAAATAAAATAATATAAATGTTATCCTACAAAAAGAACAGTTAAGCATTGTGTTCAAAAACCATATTATTTCTTTCATAGGCTGTTGGATATTGGGCCCTGTATTTCTGTTATTCAATTCATACACAGACAGTAAAGTGTATCATTATATTGTGTCCTTGTCTCCAAGTTATAAACTTATGTGCTATATTACAAAAATGGATAATCAAAAGAGGAATTATGCCAACAAAAATGAAATTGTAGCAAAGAAGTGAAGAATCATAACATTGTAAGTAAAATTCAAATTGAACATAAATGCAGTTATAGAAGAAATAGCTAACCATAGAAATGTTTACATGGCTGCCATTGAAGAGACTAGATACTCAGGCAAAGAAACTTAGTGAAGGTGACCTTATCAACAGAAATGAAATGGTTGTGATAAAAATGATGAAGATGTCCCAGAAAAAGTGACATCGGCAAGAAAACCTTCACATTAAAGCAATTCTTTTATATATTTCATGACATTGAAAGCACAAATAACAAAATATTGGAAGCTGATCCAAACTTGGAAAGGAGCATGACAATTCACCAGAGCACACAAAAGCCACTCACTCCATCAGATACTATGCAATGAGAAGGCAATCATTGTTTAAACTATTCTTAATAGTTTTTTGCATAGAATTAAAACATTTTATATTATCTCTCATGCTTTAAATTATAGTGTAGTAAATATGCATTAATTTGCTATTTTTCAATTTTCCTATATATTTATAAATGACAGTAAGAGAATTTCTAATGTTTTGGCAAGCATTTTTAAAGATCACAGAACAATCACAGTCTTTCCCATTGATAATGATCACTGCCTGTTTTCATTTGGATGGGTGTTTTTACGATGTGCCACTACTTCAGAAGTGAGGACTGCCTATATATATTGTTATCACATCACTCTTTAGAATAATCATGTGTGGAAAATACCACTATACCATAGCAATTAAACAGAAAATATCGGAAATCCTCTTCATTAATTGTCAGTGATTATTTTCATTTTTGTAAGACTGGAAAAACATAGACCTATTTACTTTTACAAATTACAAATCAGGAGATGTTATTTAGATAGCATTTCAGAGGAAAATATAATTTTATTATTTATAAATATATTATATACTGTATTTATTATATTGTTACAACTTTAATTTAGAAACATCATTGTGATTTATGTTGTTTTAAGTGCTCATTGTAAACATTTTTGTCAATCAACTACAGCACTTTCTAGTAGACATGTGGTAAAAATGTTATGGCTTAAAATATCCAGATCCTTCTTGATTTCCTTATCTTCTCCTATCACATAACAATCCCCTACTGCCTCCACCACTGCCCCCACCTCCTCCATAACTACGGTCTGTAGATCAGATCCCTGTCTCCACAGCACACACCGTGACCTATGCTTTTCACACAGTGGTGCTGTGTGCATAACTCCAATGGGTGCAGTTATATAGAAAATGGCCTCAGATGCATTAACACGAGAAGCCTCTTTGGGTACACTCTTCCATTTCATATTGACAATAATGAATACATATATTTATTCTAAATACATAGTGAAATAATTGGAGAGGAGGTCAAGTTTACAAAAATATTTAAAATTATTAAGGGAAGAAGTACATCAGGACTGGAGAGAACATTTTAGTTATACATGAAAGTGTGAGGCTGAAGCCAAAAAAATTGTCAAGGTCAAAAATCAAAGAAGTTTACTTCAATTTGAGGGGAGTGGAATGTGGAGGTGAGAGGGTGGTCATCATTGTTTTCTTTTGTTTGTTTGTTTAATATAACACCACTAATGATGGTAAGAAAAAAAGAAAAGATCAACAGCAGCCACAAATAACATTTACTGGTAACTTATATGTCCCTGACAATATTCTTACCATGTGAGTGGCTTGCTTAATGCTCTCAATAACTGTCTGAGGTAGTAACTATTATTAGTTCCCAATTTCAGTAATCCAGTTTTAATATATGAAAATAGAGAAATTAAGTAAATTCTTCAAGGTCACACAGGAAGAAAATATCGCTGCTAGAGTTAGGAGTCAAGCTGTTTTCCTCTGGAACACAAACCCAATAATCCGTACACTATACTTTACATTCAGATTCAGAAATGGGGCCAAAATGCATAAAGTTTACTTTATTATTGTATTCCAACTAGGGATGGTAAAGTAATGTGAAGTAAGAGGAGTATCTACATTTCAGTTAAATGGGTGAATGACAAGAGTAAAAATAACATTTGGGATTCAAGAGTTGAGTTTATGTTACAAAATGGACCTGCTGGGGGGGACAACATACTGTTACCAAATGGACACCCCCTTCCCTCTGGGTCTCTCTGTTCTAGGTTCACTTTGCCCACTGCTCTTAGGCATTATAGCTCTCAATGCCAGAGTTTGGTGTAAAGGAAAGGAATTATTTATTCAAGAGTTATACAGATTTACAGCAATGACATAATGTCTGCATTAAAATCCCAAAGTCCCTCAAAACACCCACAAACATACATAGTCCTTCCTTCCACTTTGTCCTGGCAGGCCGATCTTGGGTACCATATCTCAAGAAAAGAAATAGAAGTCTTCTGGTCACTTCTCCTGGTTTCTCTCAGTCATCAGGCTGGCAGGCCTCCTGCAGTTCCCAGCACCATCAGCTGTGTGACCAGGATCTCCAGTTCTTCATCCAAAACCACGTGGCACCTTCTCATGACCCACCAGAGAGTCCTTTCACCCCTTTCCTTCCCTGCAAGGTCTTGCATTGTCCTGGTCCCTAGTCCTGCACTGCCTCTCCTGCTTCAAAGCTTCATGGTACAGGGAACCCAAACTGCATGGTTTCAACCCACATGACTGCCATACCTGGGTTTAAATCCTGGCATGAATCTTCCTTTGCAACTCCATTTCTGACTCCTCCCACAATCAGCTACATCTGCCAGCATTCCTGTATTTTTTCAGCCCTTCTTGGCTGCCATAGTAAGTCCATGGCACACGTGGCCCTGTGGCATGGATCAAACCATCTCCAAGCTCTCACGCAGGTGCTGTAACCAGGGGGAGCCACCTCCCAGTTGCATCTTGGGTCAAAGTCACCCCCATCTCCATGGCTCAAAGCACAGTCACAGCTACTTAACATATCTATGAAGCTAGCCAGCAGTTACAGATATGTACAATAACTCTTTTTGCATATCAGATTTGAAGCTGAACAACTGTTCATATGCAAAATAACTCTCAATGGCCCTGCTCTGTGTGTCCCATTACCCAGTCCAGATTTGTAGGGTGAGGATATCCTCTATTTTTATATTTCCTGGATACCCCAAGTCTGGACCCCATTATAAACCCCCCTTTGGGGGGCCCTGGCGGCACCTGGGTATGCATACACAGGAGTGACAGGTTTCACTTCTTTTGTCTAGATATTTAAAGACAGTTCTTACAGAAATCAATATGTAAAAATAGGTCAGTCAATTCATCATGATTAGAAACTGAAAAGAGAAACAAGTTCCAGTAGACTTTTAGTCATATTCTCTGTGATAGAAATATAAACATTTAAATTTACTTAAAAATATGAATAACCCATGGTTTTGCTCTGGGTCTTTGAGCTTAAATATCTGGGTAACCAAGAGGTAAGAGAGACCACAGAGACATTGCCTATAGCATTTTGTTCCATCTCAGCCCAATCAAACACACGAATGGTTCATGGATATAGTACCAAGCACCTGCTTGGAACTGTGTCCTAAAGTTGTCTAAAAAAAAGAAAGAAAGTAAAAAAGGTTCCACTGTCCAGTCAATTTGAATTGATTCGTTGACAACCATTTACAGATTTCATTTACTCATTTTATAGATTCCTAAAACTATAGAATTTCACAAAAGAAAGTACTTTGGAGTGAGAGGTTTATTCTGCTTTTAAACACTGCTTTCTTTCATGCTTGATTAAAAAATCAAATTGTGTAGACAATTTCATCTGTTAAATACATGGCCAAGATTGATTTCGTTTTAAAAAGAATCGGGCAAATTATTGACACTTGCATTGTTTAGAAAGTATCACAGTTAACCTGCCCAGAAACCTAACAAAATGTCTCATTCACGGGTAAATTGAAGCAGCACAAAGAAAGTAATTTTTGTATTAAGGAAACTTGCAGGTCAATTGATAAACAGTGGCGGAGTTAGAAAGCAGCAGCAGGGGCTGGAATTGGGCGCTGGAATTGGGTGTGGTGCCGGGAAGTGTCTTGTTTCTTCCTCTGTGTTTGCTATAAAAAAAGGCCTTTGAATCTATCTGATCTGTACTGAAGCTTGATAATGAGAAGAAACCGAAATGCAAGAAACTGTAAAAGAACACCCTGTACTCTCCTTGAACTTCTCTCTCTCAATCTTTACATATATTTTCATTTCATCCTCAGTATTTTGTTGATTGCTTTTGAGGAATAATATGGAATAATGTGGGCTCCCTCTGGTGACTAATTTCACATGTAAACGTTCCCATGGCAGTTAATTAAGAGGCTGCAATCTCTGGATCCTGTGCTTGTCTTATGCAGATAAGTATATATGGTTAGAGGCCCACAGGGAATGTAAAAACAAAAATCAGAGTTTAGCAGTAGTTCTCCATTAAAAGCACAGAATAAGTTTTCATCATTTTACTAAATTCATCACATTAAATTCACTACATTTCTTTCTTTTTATTGTAGCTGCCATCTCATAGAATGAGACTATCTTGACATTTTCAGGCAAAAATATTTCTTAAGTTCAAACAAAACTAAAATATTATAAAAGAATATGGTTTTTTTTTCATTGTGTTTGTGCACAGAGGAAATGGAGTTTAGCCTGGAAAATAAGAAATTGATACCGTAGATGAAGGACATCTCCAAGTCCACTCTATTCAAACTGGATGACTCTTCAGGAGCTCAAAACAGATTATGTGAGTTCCCCTTCCCAGAATTTTGTGGCAAATTTCAGGCTCCTTATTCAGCCCATTCTTCCATTTCTTTTATTCTTTCTTTTTTCTCTTGTTTTCATTCTAAGAAATAAAATGTATTCTATGGGATACAATTAAAGTTTTGAATGACATTCTGGTCCCATTCTTCTCTACTGAGAAATAAACATTTTGAAGTTTCTATGTATCTTTTACATCCACTTGTTACATTTTCAACATACCTGTATGTCCACATAAACAGTCTTGAAAATGAATATTGCTTTGTGTCTAATTATAATTTACTTATGTTAATATCATAGTGTTTATATCTTCCTGCAACTAATGTCTTTAACCACCTGAGATTTTAGATTCATACATATTGATGTTTAAATATAGTTCATTCTGCCATCAGCTGTAACACTAAAATACCATGCATTTATGCAGGTTGTTGAGGTTTTCATTTTTTTAGTCAACCCAAGGATTCTGTAAAACTAAGGGTTTTTTGTTTTTCACACATATGAGGGTTTCTCAGGAATAAAGATCAAAGTTGGATTGATGGGTCTCAGTGGATACACGTCTTTATCTCTCTTCACTGATGCAAAATTGTTCATCAAAGTGATTGTTCCAGTTTATTTTTCTACCTACTTGGTTTTTGTGTACGTTGAATAAGAAAACTTTAATATAGAAAATTATTCAATTATAACAAGGGATTGAGTAAGGAGGGATTGGCTAATAATAATTAACAAGAACTCCATAGCGTGTACCAACAGCAGATACAATATATTGTTAATAGGTGGATTTCATGCACTAGGTTGCTAGAGTTGCCGTAACCACAGGCTGGTATTGTATTACTGCTATTAAACAATGAAAACTTATCATAGTTCTGGAGGATGGAAGTGGGAAATCAGTCTTGGTAGGTTTGGCTTCTCCTGAAGTCCCTCTCCTTGGTTTGCAGATAGATGGTTGTCTTTTGTGGTGCCCAGACATTTGGTCAAACATTCTGGTTGCATCTGTGAGGGTGTTTCTGGATGAGATTAACTTTTGACTTTCCAGCCTCCATAACTACATGAGTCAATTCCTTGTAATTGTTTCTGTTTCTGGAGAACTATGACTAATGGAGATTTATATCATAACTACACCTGGCATAGATATCTAGCTTCAGCTTAACATCATTTGCATTATTACATTTGTTTTCATCTTCTATGGCACTGATTTACAGTTTTGTTTGTATTTAATATTCAAAAATATTCTAATTTTGCTGTGTGTAAGACCTCAATGAATATAATAGCTATGACATCTCATTGCTATTTTATCTTAAAAAGCAATTAAATGCCTTTAACCTACATATCATCCTTTTGTTACCTTTGCTTTTATTTGTACTTCTTATTTTAAAAAGGATTTTTACTGTTGTTTAAGTACAGTTGTCTCCATTTTCCCACCACTATAGGATTCTTACCCACTTCTTGTTTAGTCTATGAGAGCATTTTTCTGAATAGTTATGAATATTTTATTGGTCTATTTTCTGCCATTCTATGTAATACTTTTAAAACTGGTTTTCAAGTTGACTTTATTTATGAACAGTTTTACATTGTCACACTCTTCCCCTAATCACCCATCCTTTTGTATGTGACAAAATAAGTATTATCACTTTCTTGCCCCTATGCACCCTGATAGGACAGGAAAGGGAAGGATTTTAACATCTACACCATTGCTACTTTCAGAAAAAAAAACTTAACACCATATTTAAGTATTGTTTCTCCTTTTGAAGTTTACAGCAGTCAGTTACACCACTCTACTCTCTTTCTTCAATATCATCTAATTCCAGGTCATTTCCCTTTACTTTCTCAGATGTTTTATGATGGTAATTCAGTTTTTTTTCCCTATAGGGTTTCTCTGTTAGCTCCCTTGGCAACAGATAAAAATAATATCCATAGGAAAGTCTTTACTACTTCAGTGACCTTCCACAGGCTGCTATAGGAATCCTCATCTATCCCAAACACCTTTGAATTTTTTAACTGTAAATAGATTTAACCCAGATAGACATTTTCTTTTTATTTACACAGCACCAGAAACACTTCATCTAAATGTGATTAAATGATAAAAACAGATAAGCCCAGTACACATCATTTGAAGTTTTTAAGTGTTAGTTCAAGTGAGCTATGTTGCTGCCCAGAAAATCTACTCACCCTCCCTAATTCCTTTTCATATATCATAAGCAATGATTTCCACTCTTTTTCCCAAACTATCAAATATACTTTTTAAATGTGGACTCTTCTATGATGTCCATGCTTCTCATTTCCGTGTAAATGCTGTAACAAAGCACAGATATCTTCCGTGTACTCCCAAAGCCACGTCTATCACATTAATTGGATTCCTGCCGTAGGCAGCCATTGCTCCCACTGCAGTGGTGGAATCGTCCACACTGCTGTCGTAGACAAACGGCTCTGCCTACATACTGAATCTCATCTGCTCAAAGACAGGACTTCTGCATCTCAATTCCATACTTTAACATCTGATTTCTACATGAACAACAGTTTCTTCTCTGTTGGAGTATCATTATAATTGTACCAAAATGTTGCCATATCTCCTTTCCAAAAATCTCACAAAATCTGCTGTAACCTCAAGTTCCCATCTGCAGAAATCACCTGGTGTATTTGCTCCACTTTGTAGAAAGGTGTTGTTTTCACTCCCCTCCTCCCATTTTCAGTTGAATTTACCACAATCACATTTTATTTCCCAACTTCAATAAAACTGCAGTTAATCTGTTGGGACACTCATGATCCTCATGTTGCTAAAACCAGTGACAATACTTCTGGCATCACTTTACTCAACTTAGTACAGTATCTGACCCAGGTGACCACTCCCTTTTTCTTGGAACACTCCCTCTCCTTCCTTCTAGCCATCACCTTCTTTCCCCTAATTTGTCCTAAACATTTGTCGCTGAATCATCCTTATCTAAATCTTGACGGCCTTTGCACTCATTTCTCAAACCTCTTGTCTGTCTTGATGATCTCTCCCAGATCTGTGACTTTAGAAACCATCTGTATGCAAATGCCAGGCATATTTATTTTCCTACCCGACATCTCCATGTGCAAGTCTAGGAGTCAACAAGTCAAATCCAACAAGTTAAAATTTAAATTTATATCTTCTCCTCAATTTTTATTTTCCCTTTTTTAGTTTTTTCCACTACATCATAACTTTATCATTCCTATTGCCAAGGCTAAGAACATTTCACATATTCTAAACATCTCTCTTAACTCATTCGTCATCTAATATGTTAGAATTGTTTTCCTTTAACCTTCAGAACATCCCCACAGTCCAAACACCTTTCACTAATGTTACCACTATCACTTCATAATAAGTCTTAAAAGTATCTGATAGGTTTGCCTCATTCCAGTATAATTTTCCAAACACCAAACAGAATGGTACTATTGAAGATATACCATCTCTCATGTCACTTATTTTCTAAAATCACTGCAATTTTTCATGTATCTCAAAAAAATCCAGAATTATTACCATGTCTACATTAATAATGCTCTGGCTACCTCTCTCATCTCCTATCCTATCTTCCTTCCCATTGCTCACTTCACTGCAGCTATTCGGTTTCTGCTGTGCTCCTTAAGCACAACAAGCATCTCTCTGTCTGAAGGGTCTTGTATCCAATGTTTCCATTTTCTGGAATCCTGTTTCCCAGATCTTTACATAACCTTCAACAGTTTACCACTTGTTTACTCAAGTAAAAAAGTCTCTCTGTTACCATAGGCAGCCAACAGTCAGAGCACAGGCCTGGCTGGCTACTTTGGAGTAATAACCATGAAGGAGCAGCAAAGAGAATGAAGGCACATGGGGACCCAGGGACTGCAGTGGACTCCAACCTGTTCTCCCTGATGTGCAGGTGCCTGTCCAGTGTAGGGAGGTGGGCTGAGGACTCCAGCATCTTCAGGCTTTCCTGAAGCAGGTTCTGTATTTCACCCCCCCAACAGACAGTCAGTAGGAGCCCCCGAGAACCTTCTTAATTGGCCAAGATGGTACAGGGGGAGGATCTTACACCAAGGACATCAAAAGCTAGAAAGATAATTGGATGGGAAGGATCAACCCTCCCTTGCCTATCCCTATAAGAACTAGAGGTTTAAGCAGGAAGAGGGGCTGTTCTTTGAGGTGAGAGTCTACCATTCTCCCAGGTCACACTCACCTGAATAAACCTCTTTCCTTTTGTACCAGCATCTGTCTCATGAGTTTGGTTGTCCTTACATTAGGCAGCAGAAACTGCTTGTTTGGTTATGTAACCATCTTTTCTCATATAGAATGTACTCCACCACCTTCTATTTAATTCTATTTATCTTTCATAGAATATAGTATCATCTAACATATTTTTATTGTTTATTGTTTATTAATTATTAACTCTGAGAGAATTAACCACAATGAATACAGGTGCTATCTTTCTTTGCTACTGTATCCCCAGAGCTATGAAGGAGGTACTTAATAAGTATTTGTTGAATGAATGAATAATGCCACAACCCCCAGTGTACTCACTCTATTGATATTCAAGTGATGAAAGCTGATTTTCCTTTTTAATATTACCTGGACTACCTAAGACAGTTTATGTTCACAATCAGCTCTCTCCTCACTTGGATTTTTTCCCTAGCTCATTTGAATTTAATTGTTTCTCATTCAATTGCATCTATAAGCATTCAATATTCTAACCATATTCTTGTACTTTACCAATTTAGGTAAAGATAAAACTCATTTTCCAGTCTTATTACTTAAATAAATAATAATTTTCATTAAAAATATAAGTATTTCATTGTATTATGATTTGATGTGGAGAGATTTGGAAGTCAAATCATAGTCTGTTGCAGGCAGTGTGTTCTTCTATTAATGCTTGGCAATAACTCTACTTTTTTTCCAAGAGTGCAGAAAAAAATATCATGCTATAAAATGTTATTTTCTGTCTGAAAACTGTATTTGTTGTGCAAACTAGGGCTAAAATATAACTCTTTCAATAGTAAGAAATACCAGAAATACTAAATTTAAACATATTTTTAAAGTAGCAAGTCCAGCATAAAAGAAAATGGGTGATGAAACTACACAGACACAGGTGATGTGACAAGATTCTCACCCTGTCCAGTGACGTGAGGTTGAAAGTAGACACCCATTTCTTGGATATCCCTCTCTGCTTTTAGATCACACATGATTGAGAAATTAAAACTTTGATTTGAGTAAGCCCCTCAAATAGGCTTATATCTTTGAACAAAGAAAAAGAAAATGAAGACATATTTTCTCTTTCTTTTTCCTATGTTGTCATTTTTTGTTTTATTGTTGTTATTTTTCTTTTGATGATGAAATTAACAGCCATTTAAGGAGACTGCTGAGTTTACCTTAGGATCCTGGTTCCTAAGGAGCCTTGGGTAAACTTGCCTATTACAAAGGAAATATTTGAGTATTTATTAGGGATTTTGAAACTCAAACCAAATCCTTATATATAATTAAGCTCTAGGCTAATCTTTTCCATTCATTTTTAATGGCCCACAAATTCCTGTTTACTAATTATTTTTCCCCAAACCAATGATTCATAATTGTTTTTCCTCTCAGATTCTAACTTCACCTCCACCCTTCATAAAGGACTTTGCCTTTAAGATCCTTGAGAAAATTAAGTCAATCTTATAGGGCATTCTTTAAATCTGTCCTTACCCATCCGGAATCATAGAAATCATGAACTTATATTTCATTAAGTTCTCATGACTCAAAATAAGGTGCAACTTATCAGATTCTTACCAGTCTATAAGAATAAGCTTACCAATTTGTAATGTTATAACAAACTCATCAAACAGATTTCTCTGGTGATGAAATAGAAGCAGACTCAACACAAGAGAAAATAAAGTACTTTTTCTACTAGACTAAAGGCAATTATTTGAGGATTATGCTGGGACTCACCAGTAAATACCTAATTTTCATTTTAACATACATGGTCCATTTGTTTTAAATTTAAAAACTAAAATTAAAAAAAAATTGGACCTATATATTTCTCTCTCCCTAACTCATATTAACTCTTTCTCTAAGATAAAGGTATTCTTAAAATATACCAAATTTCAACAATGTGCTGTTTTCATTGGGATACTTAGGTATCTACTTTAAAATTTAAAGAATAAAATGAATTGCATAACTTTTTAAAGACTGTGGAAGACATTTTCATTATCTAGATCTAACTAATTTAACAATTTTAAATTTTTATTACTTTCTCCTAATTCTCTGACCTCACACACTTCTCCCAGCCTTTCCTATAAAAAGCAGATCTCTGTATTATTCAATATCAAATTTCATCAAATAGAAGTAGAAAACGCTATTTTGCAAGACACAGGTGCAACATGAGTCAAGATAACACTATGTCATAATATTACACTCTACATTGAACTTAATTTTTTTCTATTTATTTTATTGTGCTTTTCCATTACTATTTAGCCCCTTTATATCCCTCTCTCCTCCCATAATCACCACGCTGTTGCCCATGTCCAGGAGTCCTTTTTCTTTTTTTCTCAGTCCCTTGAGGCACCCTCTAACCTCCCCACTCCTTAGCTGTCATCCTGCTCTCTACCTATGAGTCTGTCCCTATTTTACTTGTTAGTTCAGTTTGTTCATTAGATTCCACAAAAGAGTGAAATCATATGGTATTTGTCTTTCTCTGACTGGCTTATTTCACTTGGCATAATGTTTTCCCAGTTCATACATACTGTTGAAAAGGGGAAAATTTTCTTCTTTTGCCATCTGAGTAGTATTCCTTTGTGTCAATATCCCATAGTTGTTTTTATCCACTCATCTACTGATGGACACTAATTTTGATTGGAACTTAAAACATAGAATATAGAAAATTAGGATTACAGTTATGAATATGTGAAGCACAGAATTTATTCTTAAATTATTTGTTAATTACTGTATTATTTTCCATACAAACAACTGTAACCTAGCTTTGTTCCACCGTGTATTGTCTTGGCTACTGATCACCATTCTAACCAGGATTTCTTGATATAACTATCTTTTCTATAGATGATGTTTTGTGGAGATTCTAAACCAATGATTTTAAGAACACTAAATCTGATTTCTGGCCAAGATGGAGGCATAGGTAGATACACTTTGCCTCCTCACACAACCAAAAGAAGGACAACAAATTTAAAAACAAAAAACAACCAGAACTGCCATTATATTGACCTGCATGGAAGTTGAACAACCAAGGAGTAAAGAAAAAATGGTCATTCAGACTGGTAAGAAGGGTGGAGATTGGCAGCCTGGGGGGAAAAGATGGACAGCAAGGTGGCAGCTGGTGTACTGGGTGGTCCCATATTTGCATGTAGATAAACCAGGAAGAACAACTGGGGAGTGAGACAGACCACACAATCCAGGTTCCAGCATGGGAAAAGAAAGCCTCAAAACCTCTGGCAGTGGGAGTTGCAGCAGCAGGAGAAACTCCCACTCTCACAGGAGAGTTCATTGGAGAGACTCACAGCTTTCTAGAACATACACAAATTCACCCACCTGGGAATCAGCATCAAAAGAGCCCAATTTGTTTGCGGGTAGCTGGAGAAGTGACTTAAAGCCAGCTAAGAGATAAGCAAGCAGCCTTGTTTCCTCTCTGGCTGCTCCCCCACATACAGTGCCACAAGCAGCAAAGAAGGTTGCCCTGCCTTGATGAATGCCTAAGACTCTGGCCATTACAATGTAACAGGTACATCAAAATAAAACAAATATGGCCCAAATGAAAGAACAGATCAAAGCTCCAGAAAAAAATACAACTAAGTGATGAAAAAATAGCCAACCTATCAGATGCATAGTTCAAGACACTGGTAATAGGGATGTTCACAGAAATAGTTGAGTATGATCAAAAATAGAGGGAAAAGTGAAGGCTACACAAAGTGAAATAAACAAACATATGCAAGGAACCAACAGGGAAGTGAAGGAAACTGGGACTTAAATAAACTATTTGGAGCAGAAAGAAGAAATCAACATTCAATTAGAACAGAATGAAGAAATAAGAATTCAAAAAAATGAGGAGAGGCGTAGGAACCTCCAGGACAACTTTAACTTTCCAACATCCAAACCCTAAGGGTGCCAGGAGGAGAATAGGAAGAGCAAGAAATTGAAAACTTATTTGGAAAAATAATGAAGAAGAACTTCCCCAATTTGGCCAAGGAAATAGACTTCCTGGAAGTTCAGAAAGCTCAGAGAGTCCCAAAGAATTTGGGTCCAAGCAAGCACACACCAAGGCACATCATAATTACATTATCCAAGATTAAAGATAAGGAGAGAATCTTAAAAGCAGCAAGAGAAAAGGAGACAGTTACCTACAAAGGCGTGTCCATAATAGCATCAGCTTATTCCTCAGCAGAGACCTTGCAGGCAAGAAGGGGCTGGAAAGAAGTATTCAAAGTCATAACAGGCAAGGACCTACATCCAAGATTACTCCAACCACCAAAGCTATCATTTAGAAAGGAAGGGCAGGTAAAATGCTTCCCAGGTAAAGTAAAGTTAAAAGAGTTCATCATTACCAAGCCCTTATTATATGAAATGTTAAAGGGACTTATCGAATAAAAAGAAGATAAAAACTATGAACAGTAAAATGACAACAAACTCACAACTATTAACAACAAAGCCTAAAAACAAAAACAAACTAAGCAAACTAGAACAGAAATAGAATCACAGAAATGGAGATCACCTGGAGGGTTATCAGGGGGGAGGCAGAGTGGGGAGAATGGGAGGAAATGTATAGGGAATAGAAGCATAAATGGTAGGTACAAAATAGACAGGGGTGGGGGTTAAGAATAGTATAGGAAGTGGAGGAGCCAAAGAACTTATATGTATGACCCATGGACATGAACAAAGGTGGGGAAATGCTGGTGGGAGAGGGAGTGCAGGACAGAGAGGAATAAAAAGGAGAAAAAAGTGGGACAACTGTAATAGCATAATCAATAAGATATACTTAAAAAATACCAAAATCTCATGTAGAATGGTGGAGAAGATAATCTTAACAATAATTATGAAAAAGATGCCATCTTAATGGTATTATTTTTGGAAGAAAACATATGTTCTAGTGTGCCACTTAATAAAAAGGAAAATATTGCCTTTATATTGATCAATGTTGGCTTTTTCTACAAACTACCAAAAGCAATACATTGAAGCTCCAAATCAATCAAACATTTAACATTAGTATTACCTCTTTGGAATTCAGCATGACATATTCATTGATTTGAATTGACTTTACTTAGAACATTGACTATGATGAATTCATCAAATAATTTTATGTCATTCAGATCTTCATTTTGGATTTTAAATACTAATATATCAAACATCCCTAAGTCCTCATCCCCAACCACAATAAATAAAGTGAATATGAATTAAGCATTTTAAGTAGTTTGAATTTATCTACATATATACTGAAACAATGTAAGTGAATATCAAAGACAAGAAATTCTCCAAATCTCAAATTTAAGAAACAAAATGAACATGTATCTAGAAATCTCTCTTTTATAGTACAAAGGAAAAAAAAAACAGCCTGTCCTTTCACAGCAATTTAAACAATGTACCTATAAATGCAATTGGCAACACTATCTTAATGCAATCAAAAAACAATTGTTAGTATTACAAACTGGAAACTATAGACCTTCATCCATTATGTAAATAATCAGGTAGTCCATGTTTATGAATTTGAAGGCTCAATATTGCTAAAGTAATGATTATTTGCAACTTGGTTTATATATTCAGTGCAACCTGGACCAAAATTCCAACAACCTATTTGTAAAAATTGACAAACTAATTCTAAAATTTATATGATAAGGCAAAATACCTATATAGTCAACACAATACTGAAGAAAATAAAAGTTCAAAGACTCACAATACCTAATTTGAAGACATTTCTAAAGCTACAGCAGTCAGAAATATGGAATATTGATGAGACTGGAAGCAGAGATCAACACAACAGAATAGAAAGCTTAGAAACTGATTCACACAAATATAGTCAACTAATATTTGACAGGTCAGCAAAGACAAATCAATGGAGAAAAGATAGTCTTGTCAACAAATTGTGTTGGTAAAATTGTGAAATATTAACCTTTATATTAACACTTTATACCTTATACAAATCTTAGCTCAAAATAAAATGTGGGAATTAAAATGTTAATGCAAATCAATAAAACTTTTTGAAAAAAGATAAAAATTGACATGGCCTTGGATTTGGTAATGACATTTTAAATAAAATACTATTAGCATGATGCATAAAAGGAAAACAATGGTAACTTGGGCAATATTAAAAATAAAAATTTTTACTCTGTGAAAGACACAAATAAGAGAATTTTTTAAATGAGAGGAAATACTTCAAAATGTATGTCAAAAAAATAGCTTTTCTCCAAAATATACAATAGGTGAATGGATATAAGCTGTGGTACATCTTTATTATGAAGTATTATTCAGTAATAAAAAGAAATAAGCTAGTTATCCACAAAAAAGAGAGAGACAAACCTAAATGCACATTGCTAAAGGAAAGAAACTGATATAAATAGCTCACATACTATATAATTCTAATGATTTTGTATTCTGGAAGAGGTAAAATCATAGAAAGAGTAAATAAATCAGTATTTGATAGCATTTTGGCAAAACTGCAGGGAGTGGAAGGTTGAATATGTACTATATCAGGGTAATTTATTTTTTAAGGTGATGAAATAATTCTGTTTGATACCATAATGGTGACTACAAGTCGTTAAACATTTGTCAAAACCCATAGGAGTTTACAGCACACAGTAAATCTTAGCATATGCATATTAAAAATATTTTATAGGTCAGAGGGTCCACAGGTGAAATGAAGAATGTGACAAACAATCTGAGTATATTCTAAATGTGTGCATCAATGTGAAGGGGGCAGGGAAATCATATGTTGACTTAAGTATCTTTGGAAATGAGTGATTCTGTAAGACAAAGAACAAATGAAATTGTATAAAGCACAACATTCTAGTTGCCAGTGTTTCCTCATTTGTTTCTATGGGGATACTAGGCTAATGATTTAAAAATCAGTATACCTGTGTACTGTGCAATTGAACAGTCAAGCAAATGGTAGAAGCCAGTTATCACACATTGTGCTGGAAGACTATGGATAAGCCAGGAAAGTGGTATATAGTTATCAATATATAGTAATGGATTAGAGTGGAAGACATCATTAAAGACTCATTTTAGCTTAATAGGGATCCAGATGTGTACATATAGAGATGTAAATAGATATTTGTAAGTACATGGGTTAACATACACACATATATCTCCTTGCTCTGTCAGTTGAGAGGACATGGAATAATGACACCCCGGTAGTAATGAGCACACCTAGTACCACAATATTGGTTTCTAATGCTATTTTCCAATTAAAAATAAAGTTTACCTAGAAAAATAACTTCTTCTAGGACTTGGGAAATAGTATGTAAGATTAGCCTAGAGTGTCTTGTAATTCTAAAAGCCAAGAAAATACTAAAAATAAACAAAAAAATTAAAGCAACCTAATGATGGAAGTTTGTCCTGTGGACACAGGAGACAACTGAATGAGCTTCAGTGGAAGAATCTGAACAAAAAAGAAAGAAAAATGTAAAGTCATATTGGATTATAATAATCTAAAGAATAAGTAAGTATCCATGAGTCTATACTGACATAAATAAATGCTGGAATAAATAATAAATGGGGATAATAAACACATATCCCTTTCAAAACTCCAAGTAAAATTTTTAGATATTTCACATTCAAAGAGGTTGAACACACTTCACACTGCTAAATTACGGCTGGGCACAATGACTATATTTCAACAAATAAAGCAATAGGGAAAGAGAAAATAAGGGTAACTTTATGCTTTAAGAACTTGAGAAATACAATTTTAAGTCAGTTGATCAAAATTAACATTGACAGTAATAAATCATATCGATAGTGTGCATCCTTGGTGTGATGTAATAAGAATGGTACTTTATCCTTGTGGCCTTCCTCCCCAAAACATATTACCACAGTTTAGCCATAAAAGTCATCAGGCCAATCTCATTTAAGTGACATTCCACGAAATACTGGACCAGTATTCCTTAAAACTATCAAGGTCATTGAAAATCAAGGAAAATCCTAGAAACCATTATAGTCTAGAGAAGCTTAAAGACTCATGATGATTAAATATAATGTTAACCTGAATGGGATTGTAAAATAGAAAAAGGGCATTAGGGTTAACCTAAGGAAATCTGAATAATTTATGGACTTAGTTACAATAACATATCAATCACTTCTCAGCCTTTTGGCTAAAGTCAGGTATAGTATTTACTCTGATAAGTTTAACAATAAGATATCAGAAATTTTTCATTAATTCTCACATATATTTCTCACAATTTATATGCTACCACTATATAAAATGGTAATAATAAGATAAATTAGGTGTGGAATATACAGGAACACTATATACTATTTTTGCAATATTTTTGTATTCCCAAAACTACTCTAAAATTTTTTAAAAATGTTTATTTATATATATTAGCTGATGATGTATTTTTCATAAGTAGTGACTGCATGTGTGATTGCATAGCAAGTACAGAGTCTTCAAGGTGGAGAGAATCAGAGAAAGGTGCTGGTGTAATTTCATTGCATTGTGAAAGTCCTATTTGTTATTTCAGTGATTTAAACTTTCCAGACTTTCTATAAAATATACGCATTAGCTTAAAATATTTAATCAGATATGAATAGAAAAACCTCCAAGATAAATTTTGTTTTATGTATTTATATATGTATGTATGTATACATTATTTATTTATCTATTGATCTATCTATTTATTTATTTTTATTTATTTATGAGAGGCATGAAATACAGTAGGGCCTTCAAATAAGTAGGAACTTTCAAAAAAGTTGGAACATAAAATGAGTCATATCTCCATTAATAATTGCTTCTTCTTTAATCAACTACTTTCATTTATATTAAAAAGTAAATACTTTCTGTGGCACTCACCTTTTCTCCTATTTTCTCCTAAAAGCACAGTTTCTTTCTCCCATATTTTCTAGAACACATACACAAAATATCTTTTTTCCCCTTACACTAAAATGGTCAATCTCAACTCTTATCTGGGGTAATATAAAACAGAAGTCTAGCCCTGGTTGGGTAGCTCAGTTGGTTAGAGTGTGGCCCTGATATGCCAAGGTTGGAGATTCGATCCCTGATCAGGGCACATACCAGAATCAATTAATAAATAAATAAGTGGAACATAAAAATTTATATCTCTCTCTCTCCCTGTCTCTCTCTCCCCTCACTAAAAATCAATAAATAAAAAAAAGAGTCTAAGAAGTGTCATGAAGCTTATTTTATTATGTATGTAGGACAATGGTGCTAATTCCATAGGTGCAATAGTGATTATGAGCCAGGTAAGGTAGGTAATATGTTCAATGTTGATATGGATTTAGATTGTAGCTGTCTCTAGAATAAATGCCTGACCCTAGGATAGAAGGTATATGTGTCTGATTTAATAGGTTCAAGAAGAAGAGACTTGTCTGCAATTGACTGCAATGAGAATATTATAAAGGGAACCATAAAAACTGTCATTGTAAATTGTCTCTATTTTTCGGACTGTGAAGTAATAGACAAAAGTGACCATCTTACAAAAGACCCAAAGTGCTACCCAGAGATAATAATTGAGACATGAGAACACTTGAAGAAAGGAATGGAACAAAGAGGAAAAGAGATTTAGAGAACCAGAGCCTTTCTGGGAGCTGAAATGGGTATCATCCAAATGTGAGTGGCAGTTGATCAGGGACACTTGAAGATGTTTGAGGTGTATGAAGAAGTGGGCCATACATGTTCAAGTAGGAAATAGGAACTCATTATGAGAGAGAATACTGTAGAAAGCTAAAGTGCTTCAGAGATTTTCCTTTGGACTCTCACTGTACCCCATTCTTCAAAAATAACTTCATGTTTATTTGCAAAGTCTGGTATGATAGTTCTCAAAAAGCTAAAGAAAGGTCACTCAGTTTGCCTCCCATATTTCCTTAGATGAGCCTATAGTGATGGATATCAATCTTCTTAAACCATAGTCTTGAGTTTTAAGTGATAAAAGGAAGTGAGCTCAAAGGAAACTTAAAACTCAACATTCTGATTACTTTTATAATAAAATATATGAGAAGTAGCCAGCTAATTAAAGGATAGTAAAGGCTGAAATGTGTGTTATATTTGCAATATTTGAATTTTCATTAGTGTTTTATCTATTTATTGAAGTAAAACATAGTATTCCAAAACTTGGAGGTTTTAAGTGGTGAAATCCATTATCATAATTCCGCGGGTGTTCCTCTGATCCACATTTTGTACTGAAGTCACTCACACAGCTACATTCAAACGTGAGCTCATTTGGGGCTGCAGTTTCTAAAGTGGTCCCTCATCCTTCAAGGTTTCTATTTTTCTGTGTCACCTTTCATTATTCAGTCATTTTCTCTGAGTTTCTTTACAGAATGTTGGCTAACTTCCAGGAAGGGGGTTGTAAGATGACAAGCCCCGATGTGCAATTACTTCTCAAGCCTCCTGCTTCCATTGCTATGCTAAATGTCTCATTGATCAAAGCAAACTATGTGGCCAAGTCCAATCAATGTAGAAGTGAATTCCATAAGTATCTGAATATTAGAAGGTGGGGTTTATAGGGCGTTACCAATGTGGTAGCCTCCCATAATAAGAATTTCAAATAAACATCAAATTCTAGAAAATTGAATTTAAATTATTTTGCCTTGGGTACTGGAGAGAATACATGGGGAATGTTCATGGGAGATCAATGTTCTATTTTTTTAAACAAAGAATATTGGTTTCTAGTATTATAATTACCTCATGGGACACGATTACCACTTTGATACACCAAATCAATAACTTTAGTTGAACTTTGTTCCCTGATGTGTTAACAAACTGAATTTTACAGAACTAATTGGAGATATATATATCCTCTGTTAATGTCATTTATCCAGACACAAAACTTCTTTTATTACAACCCAACACACACTGTTTACTGCTCAACACAGGAAACACACACACGTGCACACAGCTTAAATTAAATGTCAAAATAATATAAAAGAATTGATTAAATATTTTATAGGCCTATTTCCTTAATTTTATTTTCCTTCTCATTTAAAAACCTATGGCACTTAAAAATAGTTGAATGTCTTTCATATTTTAACACAATACGAAACACTGGGGAGTACAAAAGAAAATCTAAGACACCATACACTAATTTGCATGATACCTTTTAATTTAGGTATTTATATGCATTATGAGTTAATTGAAATTTTATATTAGAGGCTTTCAAGAGAGATATTATATTCATGTTGTGGATGATATAATTGAGGGTCAGAAGGAAGCAAATGTCCACAGCTGTACTACTAGAAGGTCACTGAGTTCCGACTACAATTGTGATGGTTTGAGTAGAATTCCAGTGTTTGTTTATGACAGAATAAATGTTAGCTGCAGAGTTTTATAGATGTGGATTTATATTTTAACATCAACACATGGGCAAATTACATAACTGTGAAAATGCAGATTCTGTGTTATAAGTATTATAATCGTGATAAATCATATAATTAGCATGATTACATTAATATAATTCTACTGTGTCACTTGATCTCTTTGAGGATATAACCACTGTCCTTAAAAGTTTGCAAGCTAGTTAAGGAGTACTGTGTAACTACTGAAGGCAATAGTGATAACTATATGAAAGTTTTAAAAGGAAGAATGAATAATGCAAAACATGGTTAAATGTTAAATTGTGTGGCAATAAAGGAAGCAATATATAAATTCACTGAAGAGGAAGAAAAGTGAGGGCTGATATAATCAGAGAGGACTTGATAGAAAAGGCTGCACTTGAATTTGGCCTTAAATTCTTTATACTCGCTAGAAGCTTGTGTCTTTTGCATCCAACCTCAGCAAAGTTCACATTCATTCTTTCTATAATGAGAGTTCACAGGCATGAAGTCCATTAGCAGTCAAATCTCACTCATGAAGGTTTGACCCATTTTGCCACATGGATTAGGCATCACATTGATCTGCTATGAATTAGGTCAGTACAACCTCTTCCCCTTTTCCTCCCTCTCTATTGTACAATTGCCTGCACTTTGCCCTTTCAGGGTTTAGGTAACCACTTTCAGCTTATCTTTCCTGGATTCCTTAAACTGAAAAGCACCAGGTTTTTTATAATAAGCACTTACATTGGAGAAAATGTGCTCTCCAAAAATATAAGTGCTACTACTCTAAGTACTCGAGGTAAAAGAACAATCGTGAAATTTAATAAAGAAGAAGTGAAATGTTCAACTGGAGACTAAAATTGCTTTACAGTTATACAATAAAATAAAACACAAACCAGTTGCTCTCAGCACTGGAGTATATTATTCACACACAGAAAAACAGGAAGTAGCCCACAGGGTTGCTTGACCAAAAATATATATGTGATGAGAGTTTCATTTTTTTCCTTTTAACTTCTAAGGAACTATGGGGAAAGGTAAAAAAGACTCACATTCAAGCAAATGGCAAAGATACTTTCTGTTCTATCCTTCTGCCATCTTTCTCATATTTTATTCTGATAAAATGGTACTAAATTGAATAGAATGTCTACCCTATTTATTTTCTTAGATAATGATGCCAGTGAGGGAAATAAATTGGCATTATTCTTCAGAAATGACACAAATGATTTCCCTTGGAAAAACTAAGTGAAAAAATTGAATCTTTTACCTCAAATTCCTACTTGGTACCTAGTGAAATGCCTGGCTTATTATAGCAAGCAAGAATTTTTGTTGAATAAATAGATAAAAGATGTACAAAGAGATTACAATCTGAATAGCAGAAGAAGAAGAATCATGGAAGACTTTTCTTGAATCTGTTTGCTCAAGGAAGCACACTAACTTTACTCAGATGGTGTGTCTATTTAGGATGGCTTGAGAAGAGAGCTGATAGAAAATCATTCCATGTCCTTTCTCTGTCTAGTCTACATGTGTATTTCTTCAAAATTAACATAATATTTCTTCATCTTAGACCAGAACTTTTGACTGTTTTTCTTTTGCTAGAAAGGTAGAGGAGAAAACCTGGTAGGAAAAATAAATAAATGAACTGTATTTGTTTCATTTATGACTCATGTTTACTGACACCAAAAAATCTTGGGTGTTCTCTTAATGAATCACACATATATATGTCTATTGTTCTATTCCTATATACATAAGAGATCACTCTTGCACAGAATTTATATAGGACTTAGCATTTTAATTTTTTTTGCAATATTTTTCCTTTTTTCTTTTGCAGCCTTTAATTAAATCTCACATCCTTTTAAGATCAGGTAATATTCACGTAATGTGCAATCTCTTGCACAAACCCTTACACTAGTATTTTACAAATAATTTACTAAATAATGACCAAGAATTTAAATTGAAGGTAGCAAATATCCCTCAGTCTTTATTATATATGTCACATAGAGTCCCTCAGTAATTGGATGAATGTCACTTAGGAATCATTTTGGGGAAGAGGGAGTGTGCAAGTGAAAAAGCAGTGGAAATCCTGCATTCCCACCATTCTGAAACCAGCCGTTAATTCCTCTCTGTGAGGTTCTAGAAGAAGAAAGTGTCCTTATTAAACAAAAACTGAAAACTACTGTTTTCTATAACTTACTAAATTGATGGGTAAGATACTTATTCCTATGAAAACACTCATTTTAATTGTAACACAAGTTTTTTTTTAGACAATGGCCCCATTACACTCCAACTCAACCATTTGTTGATTGACACAATAGAGATCTGGAGTGAAAACAAAATTTAAGGCCAGTCAAGGAGAATATTTTGAGGCAGGATCAACAGCATCAAATCAACGGCATCCCCAAGGAAGACATAGTCATATAGTGCTTCATTTACTGCACACTAGGGAAGAAGAAGTACCTGAAACATCCATCCTTCACCTAGCACCTGAGGCAGAGAAGAGAGGAAGTCTCTCCCTGATTGTTTCCCTAGCCCAATCTCACCCAGCCCTTAGAGAAACATAAGAGTCAAACTTTGCAAATGGTTACATTCACCTGCTCCAAAGCACTTTGCTATTTTCTGCTCTTAAATTGAGTTTGGTTTCCTTCCTGATAGTCTGATTTTCATGTAATTTCAAATCTTTTTTTTTTCTCTTTAATAGCTAATCCATGTATCCTGACAGTTTCAATGAAGCAAGCAGACACCTGTGGGCCTCTTGGCGTCCTCAATTCTTTATGCAGTTGAAAAGTTTCTTTCACTAGCCTGTGAAAGTCAGCCAGGACCCAGAAGTTTCTATAAACATTTCTATTAATCTTCTAAATTCCTACTTGATACCTAGTGAAATGCCTGGCTCATTATATAGTATGCAAAAGCTTTTGTTGAATAAACAGAAGATATTTATGTAGAGAGAGATTACAGTCTGGGTAGCAGATAAAGAGGAATCATGGAAAATTTTTCTTGAATCTGTTTGCTTAAATATTTTTCTCAGTCCTTCAGACTGGATGACTGCCTCAATGTACTATTACAGGAGCAACCACCTTATTTTCCTCCAAGCAGAGAACAAGTAAGTATCTATCTATTTACAAAATGAGTTAAAAAGGTCACACCTATGCTTTCTTCCATTTAACCAAAGAGGTAAAATTGCTCATTTGTCTTGGTAGCATTACCGGCCCTATTCTTAGTGTTTGCTTAGTACTAGAAAATTCACTGCAGGCAGAAATGTTAGCTTTCCTTCTGAGATAGATGGAAGGGGAAACAAAAAGAAGAAAGGATATTCACAATGGGATGAGGAGCAGTGTTAGATAAATAAAATAATAATAATATGAAAGAATGAGTGACAAGAAGTGAAAGAGAACAAGAAGTACAGGAAGAGAGTTAAGGAGTAATTTAAAAAACCTCTATGCAAGGTAAGAAGATAAAAAACAACATTGATTTAGGATTTTTCTCTGTCAAACACAAAGCCAGAAACTATTTAAACCAATAATGATACTTTTTCCTCATTTAACAAGTATAATTAATCAAATAAAAAGAAAGAAGCAATCTCATCAGGATTACTTCTCTTTGGGCTTTTCCTCTTTTCCACGGTCTCTGTCATCTAAAGGAAGGACAACACCTGTAATTTCTTTCTCACTTTGAAGTAAATTCTCAGCTAAAAGGGCATTCAGAATTTTGATCCTAGAAATAGGAAACAACTTCATTTATTGTCAATTTTTATCTTTTCTCAGAAAGCCATCTGCTGAAGAACTAAGAAGCACTCATGTTGCAGATGAAGTTGAAAGCAGTGTCCTGCAGAGTTCCCTCTTGTCAGGGAGTGGGTGTCCTGAGGATAGAAAGTGATCTTTTTGTTCTGTTCTGACTTTCCACTGATTGTATGAGGTCTATCCACATTAGGGAGAGAAATCTAACTCAAATTCTACAAATTTAAATGTTAATCTCATCCAAACACATTCTCACAGAAACACCCAGAATAATGTTTGACAAAATAGTTGAGTACCTCATGGCCCACCCAAGTTGACACATAAAAGTGGCAATCTCTAGTCCACTCCTCCTCAAGTTGGCACACAGACATATCTCCTTAAACCATACAGAGTCTCCAAATAAAGATGACAACAATAAAATAAGTATATTGTTCCATCTAATATGGTACAACTGTTACAGGTGTGCACAGGTAACCAGGTTCTTAGTGATCGGGACAAAGAATTAAACCGAACATCCAGAGTTCACAGAAGAAAACATGGGAGCAGGCCAACTCCAAGCAGAGAATGACTTCATGGGCTGGAGGGACTCTGTTCTTATAGGGTAGATCCTTCCTGGCTAGTTTTGGTGGGCTTTTACTGCGCATGTACAAGTAGTATTACTTTAAAGCTACTGCACATGTGGTCTCCCATGATTTTCCCTGACTGGCCACCAGGGAAGAGGGTCCCACAATGCTACCAGATTGATCCCCGTTTCTCCTGGGGTCCCCCTGTACTAGGTTCACCTTTCCCTTCACCAGAGAGTTACAGTTCTCCATGTTAGAGATTGGTGAAAAGGAAAGGAATTATTTATTCAAGTTATACAGACTTAAGAGTAATGACTTAATGTCTTCATTAAAGTCCCAAAGTCCCTTAAAACACCCACAAATGCACACAGTCCTTCCTTCCCCTTTGCCCAGTCTGGGGTACCGTATCTCAGGGAAAGAAATAGAAGTCTGTGGCTCAGGCAGATCCTGGTTCTTCCCAGTAATCCGTGCTCGGCTGTTAGGCCTTCCTTGGTTCCCAGCACCATCAGCTGTGTTGCCGGGATCTCCAGCTAAAGTTGAGTGGTGGTTCTCTGCTAAAGCCTCATGGTGATTCTTCTCATGGCTGCCCGGGGGGGGTACCCCCCACTCTGCCAGAGCATGTGGTTCTCCTTACTGACACAGCCGCGTGGTCCTCCCTACATGGCTGCAGCTGCTTGGTTCTCTGCACAATGGCCGCGGGAGTCTCTACCCTGCCAAAGCCGCATGGTTCTCTCTCCCAGGTCCAAGGGAGTCCCCACTCTGCCAGAAGCACATGGCTCTCTCTTAATGGCTGCCGTGTTTGGGTTTAAATCCCCGTGCCAATCTTCCTCTGTAGCCCCATTTCCGACTCCTCCCACACTCGGCCACACTTGCCCTCAATCTGCACTCCTTTTCAGCTTTTCTGGTTGCCATTGTGGATCTGGGCAGGTGTGGCCCCAAGTCGTAGAGCCAATCATCTCCAAGCTCCCGTGCAGACACTGTAACTCCAGGGACCTGCCCCGCCCCCCCCAGTTACTATTGTTGGGGAAGTTACTTCCATCCCCCTGGCTCAGAGCATGGCCACAGCTATTTAACATATCTATGTAACCAGTCAAAGGTTATAGATGTGTTAAATGACCACACCAGAGGTTAGCTGCAAGGCTGTTGCTGTGCAAAACAGCTCCTAATGGGCCTGCTCCATTTGTCCCTTCCCCTAACCCACACCTGTGGAGGGTGAGGACATCCTATATATCTTTTTAATATTTCCTGGACACCTTGAGTTCTGGACCCCATTACAAATCCTTCTTTTAGGGGGCCCTCTGGCTGTACCCTCCTACACAACTATCCTGTGTTGTACCAAAAACATGCACACACTTTTTACAGAAGGGGATGTGAAGTAGTTGAGTGATCTTTGCTCTTCTGTCTGATACACTATAATTTAACATTGTGACATAAAATCAACACTTCTGATGTAAGGTGCAACAATGTATCCTTTGCTTCCATTAGGTGCTGGAGTGCTGCTGTGCAGGACCGATTTTATGGCTTAGTGGGTCATGCAAGAGCTGGTTTATGACAGGCATAACTTGGTTGACATGGTAAAGTGTGCAGTTTTTACCAGAGCCCAATATCAGCCCGAAAGCTGTTTCACAAAAAGAGAGTAGTTATCTACAGAGAATAATAGGGTTTTACTACAAAATTTTAACTGTGTGTTGTGCTTCAACTATAGAGACCTGCCAAAGACTCTGAACAGCATCCCTCTCTGGTGTTGTCACTTTATGCAGCATTGAATCTACTGGATAATATGGCCCACATAGAACAGCCAAGTAGCCTGGATTAGCTGCAGAGCCTTCTGTTACTCTAAGACACACTCAACACATACAGATTTTGGGTCAGACAGTAAATGGGCTGGAATAACATACCCAAACGAGGAACATGTTACCTCTAAAATGCAAAGAAGCCCACTATACATTGTGCCTCTTATTTGGTTGTATGAGGGGCCAGATGCAAAGACTAATTTTCATTTGATTTTATTTTTTATTCATTTTATTGGTATTATTTTTATAAATAATTGAAAATTAATCAAAAGGACAAAGCAGAAAATGAGAACATAAATAAGATAATGGAGGAACACAATTCATGGCGTATGATGAATAATATTTTTAAATTTAAATGTCATACTGTTTGTTCTACTAGAGTTTCCCAATTTTCCCCCTTTGCCCCACTCCACCTTGCATTCCCACCACTCCCACAGTCAATCCCCACGTGGTTGTCCCTGTCCACGAGTCATTCATATTTGCTCTTTGACTAATTTCACCTTCGTTCAGCCAGTCCTCACCTTCCCACAGCTCCCCTCTTACAGCTGTCACTCCATTCCATGTTTCTATGTCTCTGGTTCTAGTTTGCTTGTTAGTTTATTTTGTTCATTGGAAAACAGAGGCAGTGAAACTTCATATATCTTGCATAGCAATATTTTTGCTAATGTTTCTTAGGGCAAGGGAAGCAAAGGAAACAATAAGCAAATAGGACTACATCACATTAAAAAGCTTCTGCACAGCTAAAGAAACAATCATCAAAATGAAAAGGGAACCCATTGTATGAAAGAACACACCATATTTTGCCATGTATAATGCGCATCCATGTTTTGGGCTCAAACTTTCAGGAAAAAAATTTCATTATAATTTTTAATTCACCCTTTTATATTTATTTATATTTACATAATTTTTTGCATTATAAAGGAATTTTAGTATTTATTTTTGAACATATGGATATTGTTATTGTTTTCTAGAGTTAAACTTTTTAACACATAAGCATAAATAAAAGAATTAAAAACATTTATATAGATATAGAAATACTACTACCTATGAATAATATACATTCTTATTTTTCCCTCAAAAATTTGGGCCAAAAGTACACATTATACATGACAAAATATAGTATTTGCCAACAATGTATCAGAAAAATGTTTGGTCTTCAAAATATGTAAAGAACTCCTATAATTCAATACCAGGAAGACAAACAGTCCACTCAAATAATGGTCCAAGGACCTGAATAGACACTTCTCCAAGGAGGACATAAAGAGGGCCCATAGACAAATGAAAAAATGCTCAACACCACTGGCCATCAGAGAGATGCAAATGAAAACTGCGGTGAAATATCACCTCAGAACTGCCAAAATGACCTTTATTAATGAACAACGAGTGCTGGAAAGGCTGTGGAATAAAGGGAACCCTAGTACACTGTTGATGGGAATGCAGGCTCATGCAGTAACTGTGGAAAATAGTATGGAATTTCCTCAAAAAAATAAAAATGGAACTCCTTTGACCGTGCCATTACACTGCTGGGAACATATCCTATGAATCTTGAAACACCAATTCAAAGAATATATGTTCCCCTATGTTCATAGCAGTGCTATTTACAATAATCTTCCCTTTAAAGAGATATTTTGACATGTTCCACACTACTGGACCCCTAGAAATCTCATTGAGATAGAAGTGTTCTGAATTTTTGTCAGACTTACTTCCCATTCTCAGACACATAGCTGTCTTAATAATGCATCTAAAATTATTGTTTTTATTGATCCCTAGTCCAATTAGTAGGATGCCATCAGTGTGGTGGACTCATGTCATCCCTTGTGTAAAAGAAACACTAATAAGATTCCTGCTAAATTATGAAACAAAGATGGAGAGTAGAGTGGATATATCCAAAAGGTAGGAGAATAAGAATGTGTTTTGGGCCTTCCTAGGTGAAAGCAAAGTATTTCTGGTGGTTCTTATTGATGAGTAAAGGAATTACTTTTCCAGATCAATTGCTATGTATCAGATATTAGATGTATTAAAATGCCCAAGTAATAAAAGCATATCTGGTAGAGAAACTTCAATTGTAGTTACCACATGGTTAAACTTGTGATAACCCACTGTCATTATCCAAGGTCCATCTCTGTCTTCTCTCTAGGCCTAATATGCATGTTGTATAGAGATACAGTAGGAATCACTACTCTTGTATCATTCAGATCCTTGATGGTGGCATTGTGTTTTGCCATCCATCGAATAATGTGCTATTGCTTTTGGTTTACTATTAGGTAAGTTTCGTGGGAATGCAGTAGGAATTACCACCTCTGCATCTTTTAAGTTCTTGATGGAGGCACTAATTTTTGCAATTCCTCAAAGAATATACTACTACTTTAAGTTTACTATTTTCCTTTGTAGAGGCAATGCCAGTGGCTTTCAATTGGCTTTTTTCATGTTTTCGACCCTCACAGTACAGGTTGGTGAACTTGTATGGGGATTCTGAAAGCTGTTGTATATTTTGATTCCCATTATTCATCCTGAAACTGGGGAAACAACCACAGAATTAATTTAGGATCCACTGAGACCATTTGGGCAGAGATTTGAGCTAAAACTTGATTGGTCATGTGAATCTCCTATTCTGACTTGTGAACTACAGTGACGTTTTGAGTTTCCTGAAATTGGTGTCAATTCACACACTCATCCTTTACGTCCTAAAATGTCTGATTATTTTATTTTGCCCAATACAGGCATCTCCTTAAAATCTGTAGATCCCTTTCAGGAAGACTGGGAGAAATATCCTGGTTGAGTAATTTAGACCCTGAGCACACCTTCTCTCAAATACCCCCAAATTATTTCAATTCTGTAAAAGTATCCATGCTTCTTTTTTTCTGTGTGTATGTTTATTATCCACACCTCACAGCTTTTTGTCCTCTTAGCTCTAATTCAGTGACTAGGAGCTAACTGGAATGTACACTAAGGTTCATTTAAATTCTCAACTCACTTCAATATTCTAAAAAGCACTGTGTAATTGCAAAGTGCCTTGGCATAGTATATTCCAGTTAATCAATGCAATATTTTGATAAAGGAGTTTGACTGGGTATTAGGATTAACATGAAAAAAATGACCTGAGTCTCATATGTATTATGGGTCTTAAACCATCCAAAAAATATGAAGAGATCATATCTTCTGAGGACACTGATGTCACTGAGGAGACCTAATTCAAGAGGGCTGCCTCTCTTCTGTTCTTCTCTTGCTTGAAAGAGAAGAATTCAGGTGAGAGACAAACATGTATAGTAGAATGAGATAGCAAGTTTATTCACGAAGCACATATGAGCACAAAGCTGCAAACAGAGAACCCAATAGTCTGAATGTCCCACGTGCAAAGGAAATAAAGTTGTTACTCAGTTTGTTATTGTTTGTTCTATATATTTGAGCACCTGGCTACAAGTGGGTACTCAGCTAATATGAGTGCATTGACTGTTGGGGTTCAGGTGTTATATACTTTACTCAGTCTCTAGATTCCCCCTCCTTCTCCCATTCTAGTAGACCTTGGGGTCAGTACACAGTTTTAAAGGCTTTCTTTCTCAGCTAGTGGAGATGAAGCATACAGAATTTCAAGGGCTTCTCTCCTCTTGTGTTACCATAGTTTTGCTCTGATATTTGGAATTCCTGACAATTTTATTGAAGAGGCTCAGGACTGCTGAGTAAATTGGTGAGATGGGTCTCTCTTTGTTTCTTGTCTCCTGTTTTAAGTTCTTTGTTAGATTGTGATGGTGGGGGCCCTGCTTTATTTCCCTTCCAGTCATTTACTCTTAGCTGCTAACAACAGTATCATTGTTTATTTGGATTTTTGCCTTGTTCTTCATTTCTAAATTAAACTACAGTGAGAAAGTTACACACAATTTAATAATGAAAATATCACATAGAAAATGTATTTTTTTACTTTTATAAAATCTTTACAAATTTTTTATAAAATCTTCTTTACTTTTTGTTGATTTCACAAAAAGAACTAAAAAAGTTGTGAAATATGTTGACTTAATCTTCATTAATTTTCATAAAGTCAAATTTTAAATTTTTATTTGTATATTTAGAAATTTTTTCAATGAGATGAACCAAAATCAATGTGTAAAATAATTATAGATCATTGTTAATGCTAAATAACTTCACATCACCCTCCATGAAGAAAACGGTATTTGTCCTGATGCTAATTATAATATTGCATTCTATTAGTTTAAAGAAAAAGGTATATGTGAACATTACATTCTATTAGCAAACTTTTTTATTCTCATTATTCATTCAAATATGTTGTAAACAACTGGAATACGCTATTTCTGTGCCTTTTCTGTCCTAAGATGATAAATGTACAATGGAAATTTGCTTCATACGGTTTAAGCTAATAGAAAAGTTCATTCTAAATAAGAAGCAATTTACACATTTAGATTTAATCAAATAAAATATAACAACACAGAAAATTACAACAGAGTATTCCATTGAAATCAATGAATAAAATAACTGGTTAAAATTTTCAAGTTTATATAATCCATCTACTCATATTATACAAATGAAATAATATTTTCTAAGAGCATGCAACATGTTCAAGGTCATGGAATAACTAAATGACAAAGTCAAATTCCCAGCTTCTTTTTAGTGGAAAATGTATAGACTTTTCTTCACAATTATTTGTTAAATAGAGTAATCTTGGTCTCATCACTTTCATTTTATTTGAAAAACTGTAATAATTTAGCTTGCACTCAGCTCATAGAAAAACTTATATGTATAATCACAAATTATATGCTATCAATAATAATAAAACAACCTATGTTCCATAGAAAATCATTTTTGAGTACACATGATTAAATTTCATGAAACCATTAATAATATTGTCAATCAATGAAATAAAATACATGCTTACCAAATTAGTGTATAAAAATATGACATTAATTTCAAATGTGCTGATATATTATGTAACTAGTATATAAAGTGCCACTTAAGTCTTATAATGACATTTTATCTTTATTTTACAATTAAACAATTAAGATTTATTTGTTATGCTACTTGCTGAAAGTCAAATATCTAGTAAAAAATAGGGGATTTGAATGTAGTTCTTTCTAACTAGAGAATTGATTTTAAATTGTTATAGTTATTGAAGATTTGAGATAAAGATAATTTAAATTAAAGTTAATTCTTATAAACTTTATGAAATCTATGGGTTTTCAACTGATATTAAAGAATTATCATGAATATTAAAATATAGAATATCATTTTAAATCCACATAAAATTTTTGCTTGCTTTTATTACTGTTTCTATTGTTATTTCAATAATTACATCATAATAAACAACATAATAATTAAAAATTATAAGAAAAAACTGAGTAATCAGAGGAGAGGTAGGAGGAAATGAGGGGATAGGGGGAAGCATTGTTAAGGAATGTGTATAAAGGACACATGGACAAAACCAAAAGGGGATAGGATTGAGGGTGGGAGGTGAGAATGCCTGGGGTTGGGGGAAGTGATGGTGGGAAAAATGGAGACAACTGTACTTGAAAAAAAAAAGAATTAGCAATTAAAAAAATAAAAAGTAAAAATTGTAATGAAAATTGAAATAAAATTACTAAACTCCAATAAGTATTTATTTATTTATTTTTAGTTAAGATTTTCTTCTGTTATATATTTCTCCATTTCTAGTTAGCTTTTAGATATTTGTTACTATTCATCGATTTACTTTTCTAAGGAGATTTCAATTACACTAATAAAGAGTGGACTGTTCTTTCAGAAAATGGCTGCTAAAATTGTTAATCATTGATTTTTATTTTTGGTAGATGCACTTTTCACTTTAAAGCACTTTATAAACAATCTCATGTGTTTATATGCCTTATACTAGAGGTGTCAAACTCATTTTCACCGGGGGCCACATCAGCCTTGCAGTTGCCTTCAAAGGGCTGAATGTAATTTCAACTGCTTAACAGTTAAAGAGTAGTTACATTTATACAGTCCTAAAATTATTTCAGCCCTTTGAAGGCAACCACAAGGCTGATGTGGCCCCCGGTGAAAATGAGTTTGAAACATCTGCCTTAAACTATCTCCAAATTACAAATGTCTCACAACTCTCTCAAACATATTGCTACTGCCCACTGATAGTTTCAATTATCTTGACACTACATGCAACCCCCCCCCAAAAAAAACTAAAAACAGTTATTCTCCCTGCTGTATTTAAATTACAATTGACCTCATGTCCTGCTTTGGCTCATGAAATATAAAATATATCAGTTCCAGGTGGAAACACTTAAGAACCAGTCGAGTTCAGTGTGTTCTCTTTGTCTGCCTAAGGCTTCTCACTGAAGTGATGCAATCATACCTTGGTGGACTTGCAGTCAAGAAGTGTTCATGACTATAATGAACAGTCCTCCTGCCAAGTGAAGAATCAGGAGTGTTTTGTTACTGAAACATGAAGTAACCTAACTTGAAGTTATGTTTTTATAGAAGACCTCTCCAGAGTGCTTACCATTACATCAAAGTTTAAAATAAACATTTCCAACTAGATGATACAAATAAGCTTCACACTGAGATAATTTTTTCCTCCATCCTCCAAACATATTGTTCTTCCCTTCATTGTTGTTCCTAACTGCCGCCTACATACTTTGGTTTTCCAACTGCAGCTCCTCATTTTGGATCCATATCTATGTTAGGGCATAACCTGTATTAACCTAAAGAGACCAATTATGACAAAAAAACTAGTGTCATATTATACTACCTGATATCCATTTTGGAATAAAACATTCCATTTATTACATTATCAGTAGCATCCTTTATGTGTGGTATATTTCAAACACTAACTCAAAAGAATATGTGAACACCTATATTCTTTACAGTGTGAATTATAATAGCCAAGATATGGAAGCAGCCCAAGTGCCCATCAATAGACGAGTTGATGAAAAAGCTATGGAACATTTACACAATGAACTACTACTAAGCATAGAAAAGAAGAAAATCTTACCATTTGTAAGAGCATGGCTAGAACTAGAAGGCATTATTCTAAGAGGAATAAGTCAGTCAGAAGAAAAATAAATAATTTCACTTATGTGAAGTCTAGAGAAGAATATAAACAAACAAACAGAAACAGATTCAAAGAGATGGAGAACAGACTAATGGCACAACAGAGATGGGGTGTTGAGGGACTGATGAAAATTTGAAGGGATTAAGAGGTACAGGTTAGTAGTTACAAAACTGTCACAGGGATGTAAATTACAGCATAGGAGATATAGTCAATCATATTGTAATAACTCAGCATGGTGCAAGGTGGGTATAGGAAATACTGTGGAAACATATTGTAAAGTATATTATTATCTAACCATTATGCTGTGCACCTAATACACCTAACTACTACAAAATAATATTGAATGTAAAAAATATTCTTCTGATTAAATAAAAATACAAAGTATAAACACAATACCATGATATGCACCTATGCATCCAAATCCAGAATTAATAAAGGATAACATGATGCCGCATGATTTTCCTTCTCCACTGAATTCAAAAATACATTAAAATGTCTTGATTTTCTATTATTAGTATATTTTTTCTCTAGCAAGCACCAGAGTATAATTTTTATGAAATGAGCAACCTTGATTTCTCATTGTTCAAGATATAACACTTACAAGAGTGCTTAGCACATTAAAGATACTTATTTGATATTTACCCAATAAAGATTAAATTAATGTGACACTGTGATTTTGTTTATTAGCCAATATTTTTACCTTGGATAATAGTCAAAATTACTCACCTATCAAAATTTATTTTATGCTTTATTTTTCAAAAGATACCAACACTATTCAATTTATAGTATAAATTCCAAATAATGAGCACTACAAATAACCAAAATAATTGGAAAATAGCATTCCACAAGACTAAATTAAAGTTTAAGGAAATGAAGTATAAGACTGGATAATTAAAATCAGAATCCTACCTGTTCAATTTTACTCATTCTTGCTATTCAATATAAATTGTAAGAACCAATCTTAAGTATACCTTGGGATAATTAAATATTAACTCTTGCTTAAGTGCACTTTCTGCCTTATTATATGTTTCTTCCTTATTCTTCAAAGCTTTTCTTATCAATTCTTTTACAAGATTATCAAGGAAAATAGTTTAAAAATTGGTTTGTCAGTTTGGACTGCTATAACAAAATACCAAATGCTAGGTGACTTATAAACAACAGTATGCTATTGTGACTTAGCTGGATATGGAAGGAAGGAAGTCTATACTGTAAGTGTCTTATACATAGACGCACGGATAGATACGTGGATGCATGGATGGATGGTTAGATAGGTTGATTGGAGATAGATAGAGAGATGGTAGATGTTAAATAGATGGGTTATAGATAAATGGATGAATAAATTAGAAAATTTAAAGAACTATAAGTCTTTTATTAGGATTACTGAAATTAATTTTAATACAAAAATTAGAACCAAATTTCTTATTTTAAAAGTCACTTACTGTGACATTTTTCTCTTACTATGATTATGTTGATTATGCTACCCACTGCATGCACATTTATGGCCATTTGTCTCATTTCATTTTAAAATTTCAAAAATTGTTGTTTCATACAAATATAGAATATTTATGTTTCCAAAATAAAATCTACTAAACAAGGAATGTGCAAAGCAGTTTAGTTTCTAGCTCTGTCCCCTCCCATCCTCTATAAATTTATCTCAAAGAAGCAAGTACTATTATCCTTTAGATGAGAAAAACGATACTGATGGGTTATGTTACATGACTAAGTTCACACAGATACACTAACAGAAAAAACTAGGGTTGGAAACTAGTTTTCCAGAAACCTACAGAAGACATAATTGTATCTATCTTTTTTTATTGAATTTCTTGGGTGACATTGGTTAACAAAACCATACAGGTTTTAAGTGTACAACTGAACAAAACATCACCTGCATACAGCATTGGGTGCTTATTGCCCAAAGTAAGCTTGGTTTTATGCCTCATTTATCCTTCTTTTCCATCTTCCACCTCTCCCCACCACCATACTATTGATTGTGTCTATGCTATTTCCACCCCCCTGTGGTTTATGTGCTCCCTCTTGTGCTAGTTGAGTCTTGAATTCTGCTGATCCATTCATGGGTAGAGTTAACTGTCAGGCTGGCTGACTATAAGGATATATCTCATTCACAAGATATATCCATGTATGAGTTTCTGTTTAGGGGCTGGCCCCCCTCAAGGCAGAGTTGTTTCTAGCAAGGTCTGGTGCTTGTTGGAGTCCCTATTTGGTTGTGTCATTGTGTGGTTATTTGGGTTGAGCTGTGGTGAGGTTTGAAGCCTATAACTGCTTGTGTTTGTTCTGGACCCACTTGCATGGGGTTCTGGTGCAGGTCAATGTCAGATGTTGTGTGGAACTAGCCTTGAGCTACCTGCCTGATTCTATCATGCTATTCACTGATAGTGGCTGCATCTACTGGGCCTGGATGTGGTGGGAGGGGAAAGCTGGGGACAAGGGGTGGCTTCCTGCAGCTCTGGGCTGGGGACAAATCAATAAAAGTTCCAAGGTGCTCTGAGTTCAGTACCCACCTGTTGGCTACTCTGCCACTCCCTGAGGTTGTCTGGATTGCTTCCAGAGCCTTTTGAAAAATGATTGTAGAGTGGGTCCCAGCTGATGGTGCTCCACTACCCCTTCCACATGGCACAAGCTGGGTACCATGGGGCAACTGGGTCAGGAGGATGGAAGTAGCTAGTCCCCTACTTGGAAACAATGTGAGAAGATGGGACTAGTTAGTTCCCTACTTGGGGGCTACGTGGTCATGCACACAATAAGAGAAATATGGCTCATACTTCAGAGCTATACTACCCACCCTCTGCTAGAGTCTCTTACTTTATCTTCCCGAGAGCAGTGCACCACTGATTCAGGTTGGGTTAATCCAATTGTCACCACTGCAGGAACAAGATCAACATGGTGGGGCCACAGTGATTTGGGGGAAGAGATCAGGACAATGTTTTGCTGGGGGTGAAGGTAGCTGAGCCTGAAGAGGGGGAGTGAGCTCCATGTCTCTCCACACCTCCCTGGACCACAGCCTGTAAGGCAGATGCTCTCTGGAGGTGTCAGCTTAGCTGTCTTTTCATTGCTTACAGTACTGAGTTTAGTAAGGCAGGGCCAGCAAGACTTGGGAAGATAAGACAGTCTCACATTGGGGAGGGTATTAGCCAAGCATCCATATGGAGGGAAAATTTGTCCCTGTTCCAAAGCCTCAAAGTTCAGTGTCTATCTGAATGTCTGCCTATAGTTTCTCCAGAGAAAGAGTGCACAAAAGATTCTTAGCAGAATCATCTGCATTTGAGAGACCAGGTTAGTGCACCTCCCAGACTGGTGCTGTAAGTACAGAAGTGTTCGACTTGGGAAGATGGAGCATGAGGGTGGTGTAGGATATTGACACAGGACTGAGCCCTCAGTAGCTAACCCTCCAGATTTGGGACCACTCCATTCTTGTCTTCTCTTTGTGACTCCCATATGCCCTGAATCACCTTCCTTTTATCAGAGTCTTGGGTCAGCGCTGGAAACAAGCTCCTGTGCATTGGGTTTTTAGTAGAGCATGTGGGATTCTAGCAGACTCCCTCCTCTTCCTAGCAAACAGAGTACCTGCAGATTTTCACTTCCAGATGCTATGCAGGCTCCTTTTCTTGGCCTTGGTGCTCTAGGTTGGGGGTCTGAGCATGGGTAGAGACCCCACACTCTTCTGGGGGACTTTTACTGTAACATATGTATTGTGAATAGATTTCCCTCTTTGGGTTAATAAACACATCAATCACTCCATCACTTCACATCTCTCTCTCTCTCTCTGAGAACATTTATGTTCTAATCTTTTAACACATTTCTATTATATAATATAGTGTTAACTATAGTCGCCATGGTGTACATTAGAGCCAAATAAATTATTAATGTTATAACTGAAATTCCGTACTGTTCTAACAACTGCTTCCTATTTTCTCCATTCCCCAGCCCCTGGCAGCCTCCTTCTATTCTCTGATTCTATGAGTTTAATATTTTTTTTTAGCTTAAATATAAGTGCTACCATGCACTATTTGCTTTTGTTCTCTGATTTATTTTACTTAGCATAATGCTTCTCCCCTCCAGTGCTTCCGTGTTGTCACAAATGAGAGGTTTTTCTCTTCTCAAAAGGCTGAATAATATTCCATTGCATATGTGCATGTATATATATACATGCATACATAAATGATATTTTCTTTATTAATTTATCTGTTGTCACTATAGGCTTTTATTGTTTTTTTACCTTGGTTATTGTGAATAGTGTTGTATGAACAAAGAAGTACAAACATCTCTTGAGATAATGAGTTTGTTTCCTTAAGATATATAGCAAAAGTGGAATTGCTAGAATCTATATTAGTTCAATTTATAATTTTTTAAACAACCAGCATATACCTCTCCATAATGGCTGTACAATTTTATATTTCCCAAAACAATGTATTTGTTGCCTTTCTCCACATCTTTGCCCAAATTGTTTATCTCTTGTTTTTTTAATAGCAGCCACCCTAACAGTTGTGAGGTGATATTTCACATTGGCTTTAATTAGAATTATCTTGATTATTAGTGATGCTGAACACTTTTTCATGTACCTATTGGTCACCTGTATGTCTTCTTGGAAAATTTGCAATCAGGTAATTTGTTCATGTTTTGATTCATTTTTTTTCTATTGAGTTGTATAAATTTCTTGTATGTTTTACATTAACTGACCAGATAGGTAGTTTGCAAAACTTTTCTCTCATTCCATAGACTTCCTTTTATCTCTCTCTCTTCCTTCCTTCCTTCCTTCCTTCCTTCCTTCCTTCCTTCCTTCCTTCCTTTCTTTCTCCCTTCCTTTCTTCCTTCCTTCTTTCCTTCCTTCCTTCCTTTTTATTCCTTCCTTCCTTCCTTCTCTCTCTCTCTTTCTTTCTTTCTTTCTTTCTTTCTTTCTTTCTTTCTTTCTTTCTTTCTTTCTTTCTTTCTTTCTTTCTCTTGTTCTGTGCAGAGCTTTTTAATTTGATGTAATCTCACTTGTTTATATTTGTTTTTGTCATCTTTGCTTTTGGTGTCAAATCCCAAAAAATATTGTAAAGGCCAATGTCAAAGAGCTTGTCTTTTATTTTCTGGGAATTTCATATTTCTGTTTATATATTCAAGTCTTCAAGACTTTATGAGTTGACTTTTCTATATCATGTAAATAAGGGTCTAGTTTGTTTCATTATGTTGTGTGTTCCTATCTAGTTTTCCCAGAATTTATGAAAAAGATTACCTGTCCCTACTGTAAACTCTTTTCCTTGTTAAAAATTAACATTACATGTGTGGGTTTATTTCTGGGTTCTCAATTCTATTTCATTAGTCCATGTGTCAGTTTTTATGACACTACCACACTGTTTTAATTATTACAACTTGATAATATAGCTTGAAATCAAGGAATGTGATACCTTCTGTTTTGTTCTTCTTTCTCAAGATTGCTTTGGTTACTATGAGTCTTTCTGTGGTTCCATACAAATTTTAGTATGATTTTATATATTCTGTAAATATGACATTGGAATTTTGATAGGGATTACATTCAATCTGTTGCTTTAAGTAGTATGAACATATTAACAATACTAGTTTTTCCAGCTTATGAACATTGAGTATTTTTTCATTAATTTGTGTCTTTTACAATTTAATAAACGTTATATAGTTTTCAGTGTACAGAACTTTTACCTCTTTGGTTAAATTTATTCTAAGTATGTATTTTATTCTTTTTGGTGCTACTGTAAATGGGATTACTTCTAAATTGCTAGTATATAGAAATGCAACTGATATTTTTATATTAATTTTGAACTCTGAAACCTGGAATTTTATGTTTTAACCTGTGTACATGTCTGTGGAGTCATAATATAATATTATGCTGTTTGTAAAGAGAGATAATCTTAATTCTTCCTTTTCAATTTAGATACTTGTTGTTTATTTTTTTTCTTCCTAATTGCTCTGGCTGTAGTGCTGTGTGCAATAAAAGATGATTAAAAGAAGCCAATGTGGGCACCCTATTCTAAATTACTGATCTTAGAGGAAAAGCTTTCATCTTCATAAAGTATGATGTCAACTGTGTGTGCATCATATATGGTCTTTATTGCATGGAGCAATATTTTCTCTACACCCAGTTTGTTGAAAGTTTTTATCATGAATAGGTGTTGAATTTTGTCAAATGCTCTTTCTGCATCTATTGAGGTGATGATATAATTTTTATACTTATTTTGTTAATGGAGAGTGTATTATATTGATTGACTTGTGGATGTTGAGTCATCTTTGAATTCTTGGAATAAATAACATATGATCATGGTGTACAATCTTCTGACTATATTATTTATTCAGTCTGTTAATACGTTGTTGAGGATTTTTTGGCATCTATGTTCATCAGGAACATTTGCCTGTAATTATTGCTTATTTTAATATTCTTATAACATTGGTATAAGGGTAATACTGGCATCATAAGTTTGAAAATATTCCAATCTTTTATATTTCTGGAAGAGACTGGAAAAAATTGACGTTAATGATTTTTTAAATGTTTAGTAGAATTTATCAGTGAGACTGTCTGCCCCTGGACTTGTCTTTGTTTTTGATTACTTACTGATTCAATCTCCTTATTAGTAATTGGTCTGTTCAGATTTTCTACTTCAAAGTTTTAGTTTAATTAAATTGCGTATTTCTAGGTATTTATATATAACTTCTATGTTGTCTAATTTTTGGCATATAATTGTCCATGCTAGTCTGTTATGATTCTTTGTATTTTTCTGATATCAGTTGTAATGTTTCCTCTTTCACCTATTTAATTTATTTAAGTCTAGCTAAATTTTGTCTGTTTAAATTTTCCAAATAACCATCTCTTAATTTTACTGATATTTTCTATTGTCCTTTTGGTCTCTATTAAATTTATTCCCATTGTGAGTTTTGTTATTTTCTCTCTTCTGTTAACTTTGGGCTTACTAAATTCTTTTTTCCTATTTCTCTACAGTATAATATTAGATTACTTAAGATTTTTAAATACTAAATATAGGCATCTATCTCTATATATTTCCCTGATGCAACTATATTTGCTGCATCCTGTAAGTTTTCATATGTTTACTTCCATTTTTATTTGTATCATGATGTCGTTGATTTTGTCTTTGATTCATAGGTTGTTCAGGACCATGTTGGTTAGTATGGAACATATTTATGAGTGTTCCAGTTTTCTTCTTGGAATTGCTTTCTAATTTTATATATTTGTGTTTGGAAAGGATGCTTTATATGATTTCAATCCTCTTACATTTATTGTTTTGTTGCCATAGATATGCTCTACATTGGAGAATATTCTATGTGCTCTTAAGAAGAATGTGTATTCTGCTGCTGTTGGATAAAATGCCCAGAATATGTCTTTTATATATCTCTTATTTAATGAGTAATTTAAGTCCAATGAATCTTTCTTGATTTTCTGTTTAGATGACCTACCCATTGTTGAAAGTAGATATTGAAGTTCTTTGCTGTTTTTGTGTTGCTGTATCTCCCTTTAGATCTGTTAATATTTGCTATATATATTTAGGTGCTCTTATGTTGCATTCATAAGCATATGCAAATGTTATTTCTTGATGAATTTACCCCTTTATCACTACAGTCATATCTCAAGAGCTATTGTGAGCTCAGTTTCATTCCGATCAATGCGCTAAAGTGATTATTACAATGAAGTGAGTGACACAAATCGTTATTGTTTTCCCAATGCAGATAAAAGCCTTTTTAAAAAATGATTTTATTTATTTAATTTTAGAGAGAGGGAAAAGGAAAGAGAAAAAGAAGGAGAGACGCATAGATGTGAGAAAGAAACATCAACCAATTGCCTCCTGCACATGCCCTGACTGGAGCTGAGCAGACGACTCAGGCTTGTGCCTTGGTGGGAATCTCACTGGCTGTCTTTCACTCTGTGGAACAATGCCCAACAAACTGGGCCACACTGGTCAGGACTAAAGGTTCTGTTTATTCCTTTAGTCTATATCCTGTATTATAATATACTGTGTTAGATGTATATAACATCTAATATACTGTAGTCTATTAAATGTACAATATTTTATTATTTCTTTAAAAAAGTGTAGATACCTTAGTTAAATATACAGTGTTGCTAAATAAATGCTAACCATTACCTGAGCTTTCAGTGAGGTATAATCTTTTCACTGGGGAGTATATTACCTTCAATTTGTAAAAAGGACAATATCTGTGAAACACAAACAATAAAGTGAAGCACAATAAAATGAGGTATGTCTGCTTATAATGACCTTCTTGGTTTCTTGTAACAGTCTTTGTCTTAAATATAAGTGTAGTAACTCTTGCTTTTTTTGGTTTTCATTTGCTTGGAGTATTTTTTTTCTTCCCTTCACTTTTTGTTTAGGTATATTCTCAAAGCTGAAGTGAGTCTCTCGTAGTCAGCATGCAGTGGATCTTTTTTAAAAAAATCTATTCAGCCACTTTGTCTTTTGATTAGAAAATTTAGTCCATTAACATTTATTTTTTATTTATTCTTATTTATTCATTTTAGAGAAAGAAGAAGGGGGAGAGACAGACATACATCGGTGATTTTTTGTTTCACTTACCCATACATTTCCTAGTTGCTTTTCGTATGTGCCCTGATCAGAGATAGAACCTATAACCTTGGTGTATCAGGACGAAGATCCGACCAACTGAGATACCCAGCCAGGGATAGTCCCTTCAAATTTAAAGTTATCAACACATATGGATCTACTACTGCCATTTAGATCTTTATTTTTTGGCTATTTTGTAATTCCTTTGTTTCGTTGAATCACTCTTACTCTCTTCCTTTATTATTTAATGATAGAGTGTCTCTCACACTCTAACTCAGGCTTGTACCCTGAGCAGAATCAATTCAGTGATCTTTTGCTTTGCGGGAGGATGCCCAACCCACTCAGCCATGCCAGTCAGGGTGAGGTAACTGGATTTCTTGGGGAAATTTATTAATAGCAAAAAGTAAAGTTTTAATTACTTCTTATGAATTGCTACATATTTAGGTAGAAAGCAGCACATAGCAAACCAGGTTTAGGTATAGAGATGTTATATTTGTAATATTGTTCTAGGAAGCCAAATTCAGTGGAAATTATGAGAATTCCTCATTTCCCTATTTCTAATTATAAGGAAGGTGTTTTTAATTATTTTTACCACAGAAAACAGATTTCCTCAAGCCATATCAAGTATGTAATATGTTTTTGTTATTGTGCATTTTATTTTATTTTTAAAAATTTTTATTGTTGTTTAAGTACAGTTGTCTCAGTATGCAATATGTTATAGAATTCATTAGGTTTCTAGATAGGTTTGCTACAAACTGCAACTTCTTGCACCATTTAGTGCTGAGATTCTTCTTGATGGGTATATATTAAGTACTTTGTGAATACTTTATTTTTGGACATTTGTTTGGTAAAGGACCTCAAGAGCAAGAGTTGTGAATCATATGCTCATGGGGTTCTCCTCACAGAAATGTCTCAATTATTTATTTGTACTTCATTTCCCCTCAAGAATCAGGAAAAATAATATTATATACACAATGATTCTTTTGCAGAGAATTTCTAACTCAGAGTCATTTCCTTAGTGCCACTCCTACATCTTCTGGAGTCAAGAACATAGGACTGGTAGAGCACTCTGGGTAGGAACTGAATGTACACAAGCCTTCTCGTCAACCCTGGATCTCTGAGGAGAGGCCAAGCAATCTTTTTTCTTTCTTCTTTTCTTCCATCCCTCCTTCTTTCTTTTCTTTTTTCTCTCTGTACCTTTCTTCCTTCTTTTTCATATTTCTTTCTTCAAAATCATAAATATTTACCCAAGGCAAGCAATGGATATATGACAGTGAACAAAACTTTTTGAGTGTCACATCGTGGAGAAGAGACCAATAGCATACATTAAAATGATACAAAAATACATATTTATGCTGAGAAGCATCTATATTCTAGGATTCTTAAGTGCCGTTCTGTGATCTTGCACAAAATTCAATTTGGAAAACCTGACAGTTACAAAGTAAATATGCTTCTTCATAAATATCCAATGGTGAAATTTTTAAATGAGGTACATTTTGAAATAATGAAGATAAAATCAACTTGCCAACTAATTTAGACAAAATAATTCACTTTACAAAAAGACATTATAAGTCACCTAAATTACTTGAATTGTCTGTTTACATTGATCAAAACAATTAAATTTCAGATGAAACATTAGAGCTTTGTTCTACTTTAATTCAGGTGACCAGCAATATGTTCTAAATTAAAACTGTGTTTAACTCTCATTTCAGATACTCTTTCCACTCCTCTTTATTATTCAAATAATTCACCCCTCACTTATCAACAAGAAAAACATTCAATCTTAATAAATATATACACTCATGAGCTTTCTGGCAAAAAGCATTATAAATGAGAAAATATTCTTATTTTTAATTATTTTACTCCATTGAATGATGACATTGATTATACACAATGATTTTAAAACCTCACAAAGTTGTTTATTTAAGTATATCCTACAAAATTTGTAACGTTATTATAGTCTTAAAGGAAAAGGTAAATAAAGATTTATTTTAGGTAGTCCTGACTGGGAAATTATTCTGCAGAATGTCTTGTTACACATGACACATGAAAATCTGTGACATTGGGCAATGGATAGAAACATTATTTATGTAGTTTAATTTTTTCAGAGTCCTCTTTAAGCAGGTCTTTTCCAACTTATTTTAAGTGGTGCTTCCTTAGAAGAAAAGCAAAAGTATTTTTAAGAACTACATCTAAATCCATCTATTTCTACAAGAACAAAATAGTAATCACAGTGACAGAAAATGCTGAGTTTTGTCAAATAAAATGTGTGATTTAAAACAGAAACCAAATTAACCAATGAATATTGTACCTCAATAGTGATATAGATTTCCTAGTAGAAGTAGAATTTATTAGATGAAATTTTTATCCCATATACCTATTTTTTTGGAACATAAATCATTCAATATGTCTTTGTGTTTTTTAAAGATTTTATTTATTTATTTTTAGACAGAGAGGAAGGGAGAGAGAAAGAGAAGGAGAGAAACATCAATGTTTGGTTGTCTCTCTCATGCTGCTACTGGGAGGCCTGGCCCACAACCCAGGCATGTGCCCTAACTGGGACTCAAACCAGCAACCCTATGGTTTGTAAGCCAACACTCAAACCACTGAGCCACACTGGCCAGGGCCAATACGTCTTTATTAAAATAAACAAGTACTAATGGAAAAACTGTGTAGTTAACAACTTATGTTAACCACTGGATCTTAGTGGAAAAGAAAAAGAGAATCATTTAGTCAACAAAAGACAAGAAATGGAAAGTCTAGAGGTGGTACAAACTATCTTTGCTGGATTTACAATTTTTCTCAAGTCTTGTCTGGTTTGATTTACTTGAAAATAGCAGTAGAAAGCAAGCACTTTGGTACCAGGGGTGTCCAACCCACAATCCATGGGAAGCATGAGGCCCAGGATGGCTATGGGTGCAGCCCAGCGCAAAATCATAAATTTACTTAAAACATTAGGAGATTTTTGTTTTTGTTTTTGTTAATGTTTGTGTATTTAATGTGTGGCTCAAGACAACTCCTTTTCTTTCAGTATGGCCCAGAGATTCTAAAAAGATGGACAACCCTGGATGCTAAATATAATTAACCAGATGGGAGAACACCTTAGTTTTGGCAACATCTCTTCTGTAGTGATGGACATAGACAAACATCTATTGTTTTCATCAATACAATTTTTCTAAATCTCTAAAAATATATATTATATAACTTACACTCTAAATTTTTGTCTATAGCAACAAAATAGTTTGAAAGCTGAGTAAAGCAAGGGTCCTATCTAAAGGAGTTCATGAGTTTATATCCTGCAGGGAGATTAGATCTTATTTTGAGAACACTGTGGAAGTCATTACAAGAGAATTAAACTGAGTTTCAAAGTTTTAATGCTCTTTTTATATATATATGCCTTTCTCCAAGAAATAGAATTTGGCATAAGAAAAAAAGAGAGTTTTACAATATACTTGTTTAGGAATGTTAATACAAAGGAAACGTTAGGCCATATTCGTTAAAAAGCATATTACATTGATGCAGATATTTGGGAAAAAAGGCCTGACAAATTCTAAATCATGACTGAAAAAAATCAAACCTGAAGGATGGATAAAACCAGATATTATCCTTTTAACCATGTTTTAGTCTCTTGAATCTCTTTTTCTCTGGCTTTAACAGACCACATGAAAGGAGTCTTTGCACTTGTCTCTTGATATTTCATTAAGAATTAATGATCAATTTTAATTAAGCCATGTTAATATTTGTAGTTGGCTTGCTCTGACCCATATAGTGTCTGAAAGATCAATATTAGTGCACATGAAGCAGCCAATATGTTTGAACAATATTATATTTTTTCTTTTCTCTTTTTTAAAGATTTTATTTATTTTTAGAGGCAGAGGAAGGGGAGGAGAAAGAAAGGAAGGGAAACATCAATGTGTGGTTGCCTCTTGCACGCCCCCTACTGGAGACCTGGCCCACAACCCAGGCATGTGCCCTGACTGGGAATTGAACCAACAACCCTTTGATTCTCAGGCCAGCATTCAATCCACTGAGCCACACCAAGCAAGGCTGAACAATATTATATTTCTCTTTACCCAACTTTATCTTATGCACTTAAAAAAATCACTTTTACATATAAAATTTATAAAATAATAAAATTCTCCCTGTCTCTCAAACTCTCCACCTGCCTCCCTACCTACACCCACACACACACCCACACACACACCCTAACCTAATTAATGCTGCTTAAACCCACTTAATGTTTAAAGATGCAGAATAACTTTTTTTTTTTTTTTTTGCCTGAGAGGAATGTCTATTTTAAACCTATTCACCTGCACATGGTCTAAAGAAAAAACTCTGAGATCATGTCAGATGACTTAAAAATACAATTAGTTTTTATTGTAGCTTTTGTTATCTACTTAATGGAAGTTTTTAGCCTGTTGTTCCATTTCCAGATACATAAGTATGGATCCATATGGATTAACTGGGGAAGCAGATGTGGGTCTGGCATCACAGAGGACACATTCTGATGAGTGATACAGACACTTTTATGTGAAAATTCAGAAGTACTCAAAGTATTCAGAAAATTAAGAATATTTAAAAGTGATGTTTTTAGAGAGAAGATAGGATTTGAACTGTTGTTTTAACATAAGTGTATTTTATGTTTATTTTACCATCACCACTTTACCAATATCTTATTTGTTTCACTTACTTTTTATATTTTAGGAATATAATCTCTCAAACTCTCTCAGAGAAGAAAAGGGTGAGGTCTGAGCTGAGATTCATCATCCTTAAAGCCTACTGGGCACAACAGTTTAGTCATGTTTCGAACATAAGACAAATATGCGCTGCAATATATTAGGGACATGGCATATCTTAAATGCACCCAACCTATGTTCAGTCCAGAAAGAGTAAAAAGAGAAGGCAAGCTTAGTTATATAGTTATGAGACCAAATAGGGGTAACAGAAATGATGAATTTTGAAGTTGAAGTAGACATTGGATTGCATATATGGCTAGCATTTCTTTGAGGAGCCAGGTCTCCCTCATTCATAGTTAGAATGCTCTGGTGGATTTGATTCTTTCTCCTCACTACAGGCATGAGTATATGAGTGACTCACGGTAACCTCTGTACATTAACTGTCTTGACTGTAGTGATTAGTATAAGGATGTTCATGTGATCCACACAGATTCAGGCAGAGTCCTACTTCTCTACATATTCTGACAAGAATAGCAGAGAAGATAACTTTATTTTTATGGTGTTGATATGCTAGAAGTATATTAAACTAACAAGAAATAGGTGTGCAGAAGAAGTTAACTGATGCCAGTGCACAAAGGGAAATGGAGCTAAGACAGAGGAACAAAATCATGTGAGGCACACAGGGGGTGCTTTCTGAACCATACCTACCAAAATTCTTTCAGTTAGGTGTACCACTTTGTAGACCTGTTTTGAATTAATTTCTGTTCCATGTTCTTGGATTTATGCATGCTAAAATAACAGATTATAATGAGTACCCTCACCTCAGTGGTATTTATTTTTCATTTTCTGAGCACTCTAGATAAACTAAAATAGCATGTGGATTCTAGAATTCAAATGCAGACATTTCAAAAGATAATTTTGGAGGTTTGGAGACAAGAGGCAATCCTCGTCTGCCTGCATTAGGAGAGCCTTCAGTGTCTGCTTGCAGAAATTCATCAGACACCAGCTGCACCGCTACAATATGTGGGGCTCCCACATTGAAGTAAGTGAAATTGAATAGTCACTCTTGGAAAACAGAGATTTTGGGGACCCTAAAAGACATGCTCCATAAAGATAATTCTCAGAGTAAAAGTAATATTGGAGAATATAAAAGCAGTGCTAGTTGTAGCAAAATGATAAGGTGATAGCTGCTGTTTATATGGAGGGCCTGAAGGAATCTTCACCCCTTTCCAGTCTCTCCTGAGTTTGCTCAGCATTTGTTGAACCATATTAAGTTTATTTACTATTTTTATAGCCATTCCTAACAATTTTCCATCCTTTGTCTATTGGTGGGTCCCAAGCCAACATCACATATTTTAGATTATTACATAAGCACCATGTCTCTGTGTATCAATAACTATATCATCTTTTCTTGGATATAGCAAACCATCCCAAACCAGAGGTTTAAAATAACCATCATTTATCAGTTCACAATATATTGGGTTGGCAATTTTGATGATTATAATAAAGGTCTCTTCTCAGCTCATTCTTGAGACCAAAGCTCAATGGGCAGGTTAGCAGTCTGGATAGTCTAAAATAGTGATTTGGGACTGGTGTGCCACAATAATTTTTAAAACATGTAGTACCCTATTCTTTAGTCAGGGGCACAGAACTCTTTTCTCTTAGGTTGTCAAATTTAAAAAAATGACAACAGCCAACATAGCAATAGCCATCCAGTATGAATCAATCAAAATGATATCTATTTTTTTGTCAGATTGGCAAAAAATATAATTTTGGGTGTGTCACAGAATTTTAGTAATTAGTTTATGTATATCATGAGATGAAAAAGGTTGAAAATTATTGATTTGAAATAACCTGATGGAGTATATTTTCCAAAATTGACCACAGCAATATGTTTTTTGAAATCTTACATGTTATTTTATCATGTGATATTGACACTCCTTTATTGAAACCTGGAATCTATATTTTCTCCCCCTCAATTTGGGTTGACCTACTGTAGAGGCTGGGTTAAAAAAAGTTATACAATTTATGCCTAGATCTGTTTCTTGAGACACCCATTCTTCAACCAACAGAGGAAAACCTAACTGGCCTGTGCAGACAAGCCACACTGAGTCCCTCCCGAGCAGAAATGACACACCCAGTCTAGCGTCACCGTCAGTCACCAGAGAAGTGTCAGTCTTCAGGTGATTTAAGTCTACAGCCTTTAAACTGCTCCAGCTGACAAGAGAAGCAAGTTCAGTTATCCCTACCTAGTCAATTCCAAATATAGTATTCTGGAGGAAATTAAATGCTGTTTTAAGCCACTTAATTTGGGGGTGGTTTTTAATGCAGCAGAAAATGAACAAAACAGATGGCCGCACTCATATGTCTGGCAGTTTTCAGGCTATTGACTGAAGAGCTTCATTTCTGATCAAAGTGGTTCCTGAGAGTAGAGGCTAGCTCAGACTCACTCAGATTTTGGCCTCACCTTTCTAAGCACAGAAAAAGAGGGCAACCTCAAATGCATAGGCATTTGAGTGACAATTTGTATCACGTCTACTAATGTCTCATTGACCAAGACAACCTACCTCAAAATTTATATCATGGTTGAATGCCTTGCTCATGGGTTAAGCAAGGAACAGTAAGCATTCTGAAGGCATATGGCTTCTGGCACCAGGTCAAATGTGACACCCTGTTACTGCACATGCAAATGTCTTTCTGTGTAACTACCTCACATTTCCTGGGATCCTGGACTTTAAGAGTAGCTATGAATTTGGAAAATTTTAGTGGATATAACCAGTGTTGACATCTTAAATGTGATATGAAATAAAGATCAGAGATTTCTGGATATGATCAGATTTTGAATTATCATCTAGAATAGGTCTAAGAGTCTTACCCAAAGTATCAGCTTGTTGACATTTTTCATATTCATGAAGTTTATATTGGGCATATCTCAGAGTAGGAAACTATGAATGTCATTCTAAGACTTGAACTATGACATAGTTTGACACTTGTTCATATACAGTATTTTCTTGTCTGGAATTTGGGAAAGCTGCTACTAACTTATACAACAAGGGACATGGAAAACTCTACCTGGAGGCCCAAACTCAGATGTAATTTAAGATGTTATTTCACAGTTTCTCCCAAGAGTAGTGGACTTCATATAGAGCTAGGTATCTGTGAAGTAAATGCCTTTTAGCTGTAAGTGCATCGTCACCAAACCTGGCTTACAAAGCCTAGGTTATTTTCATCCGCACACTTATGAGATTTTGAAACAGCCATTTACAGGTGAGAGGTGAATCTGATTCATGCAAGGCTGGGAGCTATGCCTCACACAGGTAAAATCAGGATGGTATTCTGTCCATTGTGACAGATCGGGTAAGATAGCATTCTATCAGAGAAGAATGAGGAAGGGACAGTCAATGTATGAAAAGTGTAGGGGAAATAAAAGCTTTGGAGCATAGGAAGAGAATAGATACAGAACATTTGACCATGACATATGCTGAGCATTGAGAATAATATTATGTCAGACCACAAAAAATTACCACGTTTTGTAGAATAAATTCTTTCTTGAATATTCTATACAGTTAAACTTAATTAGGAAAAAAAGGAGGTACTGATTCAGTCTTTCCTCCAACTCAGTTGTATGAAGAACAATTATCCCCAATATGTGTGGAGTTGCACTGTTTTCTTCTGAATGTTCCTGATGTATCCATGTGAATTGCTAGGCAGATCCCTGGTCTACCTGTAAATATGTACTTACCTAATGATAAGTCCTTAGGCAAACCAGGTTTGCATTACCCATTTAATATTATACAAATGAATGCAAAATAATTTTGGAGACTGAATAATTAAACTAACAATCAAAAATCTTGACAGCTGCCAAATGTTCTAGAAATATTTGCACAGTAGGAACACAGTGTATTGCATTTACGGCAAGTAGGCCTTAGCATAATATAAATTGCCACTGCTGGGGACTGGAAAAAGTTATGACAGATATTGGAAGAAAAAATATGGAAAGAATGGAAGACCTAGGTTCATAACAAGGAGCAGAGAAAGTTTTGATTACAAATGTATTCCATCTCTGCATCATATGCACATATATTCTTCTATATACCTATAACTTGGGGATATAAATCAGTGCATTGTGTTCAGGATAAATCTGATTGCTACCAACTCACAGGCTCCTGGAACTTATGTGAACATAATTGATGGAGGCTGTTCTGCATTGAAGCTTTCCACATCTTACTGGGAAACAGAATGGCACATTATCAATGAGGTAAAAGAAAATTCTTGTAGAATTTCTACAGGGATTTGAAGAAACTAAGATCATTTGTTTCTCATATGATCACATAAAATATTATACATATTTATATGTTTAGGAAACAAATGTTTTTGAAAGTAAAAATCAGTTATAATTTAAAAGTGCTGAACTTCACTTTACAAAGTTTATTGATACTCAAGCCTGTGTTGTTATAGAAATAAGAAAATTTCAAGGATTTTTTAAATTCTGGATTTCTACATGACTGTATTATAATACTTGGGCCATTACACATGTCTTTGATTTTCCACTGGTCTTGGGTATACTTGATTTCATCATTACACATTATGAGGATGTTATATCAGAAAAAATTACTTGAATCTTCAGATGGAATGTACTTAAAGGATGAATACACTGTGCTTTATTAACAATAGAACCTATGAACAACTAGTGTTCCTTGTATCATTTCAGTAATATGTATATAGAGCACTGAAGAATATTTTTTAGAAAATAATAAAAATTCCAATTGCAGCACCTGAATTTGTTGACAAAAAATGACCATAACAAGTTATGTTCAACATCCCAACTACAAAACTCTGAATAGTTCTCAAACTTTCTGGTATTAGTTAACCTCCGTGGCCCTTGGTGTACTTTGATCTGCATTTATTGAACACCTGCTCTGTTCTGTGCACTGTTCATGACATAAAAATGACCAAAGTACTCATCAGAGCTCTCAATCCCAAGTCATCGATGACTAAGTATGATTCAAGTTTGAATCCAAAATGTGTCTGACGAACAAGAACAAAAATGGCAGCATAAGTTATTGAATACAGTGATTACTTTTACAAAGAAGCCATCCTCCTAGTTATTTTATGAGAAGACTATAGACAATTAAAATATCATGAGATAAAATCTTGACAAAAATAGAACTTAGCCACATGTTAGCAGATTGCTAAAAAATAAATATGCATAAATATATGTAATAGAAAGCATGATCCAATTCCTCTTGAAATAGCATTTGTATATTTTATTCTGTGTATTGTCTTGAGGAAATAAGTACTAAAAGTTTACTATCTGGTACAAGAAGTTAGACTTTTATTTGTGTTAAAAGTTCCATCTTTGAGTACCACTGTTTTTTCAATGGAGGCACCTGGTTCTAAAAGATGGATAGAATTTGCTGAGAAAATCTCTAAATGTGTGTGTTATCTCTGTCTTGATAATGAAGTCCATTGTGCTCTTGTCTTCACCTATGTCCAAGCATAAAGGATCTTTTTACTGTCTTCTCCTTATTCTCTCTTCTACCACACCACTCCCTGACCACAATCACTACGTGTCATGCAATGCATGTTAGAGCATGACCCTTTAATATACCATCCAGAGAACAAAATCAGGTGACCTCTATTAAAGTACATTAAAACATCCATCTGTATAAAGCAAATGGTTTTCTGTCTCGCAGGAGAGTACTTGTGTATCAACTTCTTCATGTTTATATCACCCACACCAACACCTACTTCTTCAATAATTCCTTGTTGAATTCAACTGAATGGCATCATTCATTTTACAAAAGGTTTTGATATAAGCAACAAGACCTCTCCTAATGAATTGTGATATGCAAAAACAATTTATATACTAATATTCAAGAGTACCTCTACTATGAAAAGAAAACTTTTATGCGTAATTCCTCCTCACTAACAATACATAAAATCATAAATCTCATGAAGCAAATGAATCATATTTGTTTTAATTAATTTGCTTATTCTTTCCTCTGTTCATTATTATGTAGGAAGCATTTTCTTTCTACTCACATTTTCTTTCTTAAATCCTACATCTTTTTCCAGTACCAGTTAAGGATGTTGCTACCTCCTTAAAACCTTCCTTGAGTCCATTGCTAAAAAAAATTCTCCTCCTGATCTTTTAGAATACTTTATATGCATTTTCCATATTTTTTCATACTTCATTATCCTGTGCATTGATTAATTACTTTATGGCAACTCCTTTGTAAATAAAGAGATGGATAAGACTTTAGGAAATTGACAAACTAGTTTAAAAATAAGAATTTAAGCAAATCATTGTAAATAAATGTGAAGAAAAAAATAGTGGTGTGAACTTGATGCATTTGTATATTTGTGTTTATGTTTCTTCCTATTCTAAATAATTACTTGAATGCTGGACCTGAATCTGAATATCTATAGTTTCATACACACAATAACAGTATCTTAAATTTTTACTATTTAATCTAACATGTTGGAAAGCATAAAAACATACATCTTAAAATATTGAAAAGCAAACACCTGTGCAATACATATGCAGTGCAAAAAATAAAAAAGAACATTAAGTATTCCAGGATCCTTTGACTGACCTTCCTGATCACTTCGTACTAGAAGCCACTGATTCCTGGACATTTATGTTATCCACCTTCTTTTTATTTTACTTTATACCTTTTCCACCAAATTATATTTTCCCAAACAATAGCTTTTTTATACTAAATAAATAAAATAATAAAAAGTTCATTATTGTTGTCTAGCTTCTTTTGCAAAACATTATATTTTTAAGAATCACCATGTTTTTAGAGGTAGTTTATTTTCATTGATGAATACTATTCCACTATGAGTATAGCAAAATTTATTTTATTTTTAATAAAATTCTACATTATAATAAGTTTTTGTCTGTTAATTTGAGTGTTGCTTAAAGTATTCAGAAACATATATCTAGTGCACATTAGTACATATTTATATGTAGAATAAATATTTAGGAATTTAATTGTTGGATGAAAGGTTATAATTATGTTTAATTTTACTGATAATTAGTACATGATTTTCTGACATGATTGAACATAGCTGCCATTGCAAAAAAAAGTCTCCAACAGTTAGTCTTGAGATTGCTGTTATATTTTAGCTTATTTTGAAGTTTCTTATGAACAAATGAAGTTGATAGTTTTTTCATAATAAAAGATTTTATTGGTCATTTATATTTCCTTTAGTGTGAAATGCTGTTAAATTGTTTTGTCTATTTTGCTGTTGTTTGTCATTTCAGGATTGATCTCTGGAAATTTGTCATATATTTTATAAATGAACACACTTTTATTACATATATAGCAATTATATTTCTTTCACCATGGTGTGGCTTGTTTTTGCTTAATAATATTGTTTTAAGTAGATGTTCTTAATTTTAATAAAATACAGTGTATCTATATTTTCTTTTATTAATAGATAATTTACACTCATTAAAGTGTTTTTATCTAAGCCTACAGGGAACCACTGGTTTTGACCTAGTCACCTATTATTTCAAGATGCTGACCCAAATATTATACCACATTCCATAGGATAGTAATATTTTCCCCAGTCTCATTCTTATATTCAGTCCCATATAATGCTTAAAAAATTTACCTGCTTTAAGGTTTCTTATAGCATAGTAAAAAAACAATGTGCTTAACTGATCTTATTAGTAACATTGTTCACTTTGCCTTCTTTCTCTGTTGGGAAATAATGCCACAAAGAAAGAATATGTAAGCAATAAAAGGAATATATCTATCAAGAGATTAGGGGAGAGATCTGGGTTAAATAAATAAATGTGAAAGTCATCAGCCTGAAAAAAGATAGTATAATAAGGAGTATAGAAAATCCTCCGGGAAGAATGCACAATAAGGCCAAAGGTGGATTAAGGAGAGAACACTGAATAAGGAGGGGTATTTATCTTCAAAATCTTGGTAGATTTTGATTAGCACAAAATGGAGCTAGAGAAGTAGGGAAAAAAAGCTAGTGTGTGTCACAAAATACGTGGGCTAAAATCATATCAAAATGGAGTGAACATTTAATAAAATTCAAGGACAAACAAAAAAGCACCAAGTATGACCCTGGAATGAGAAGCACTGCGGAAGTGGTAGGCAAGAGCCATAACTTAATGTTTAAAAGCAAGAGAGGGAAGTGTCAAGGTAAAAAAGGTGAGATTGACAACAAGGAACCAGTCTCATCTAGAGCAGTTATATTTTGAGAGTGTATGTATTACAAAAAAGAAGGCACAAGTCAAGCTGAGAGGAAAAATTGGGGGGATAAATGATTATTTAAAAAAATAGGATTGATTTTGACTGCAGATGAGAAACATCAGTCTCACAATAAACTCATTGTTACTCTTTGCTACTCTTCTTTGTGTTTAACCTAAAGAGAGAGTGGTAGATGAATAACTGCTAGATTCACCATTCTCTCCTTCCCACCATGGCTTGATCCATTAGCACTGGCATCGTGATTTTCCTTACCTGTAATTCAGTCTTGCATCATCCACACTTTGGTTAATTCTAGAGAGAGAAAAAATATGATATAGTATTGTACAAACACACACATAGACACACATATGAACTCAACTGCCTCTGTCCAATTGAAGTACGATGTTTTAAGTGCAAGTTTAACAGAAAGGAGGAGATTTAAAGATTCAGCAGTCATGTTCCTGAGTTTCATTGGAGTGTATTAGAAATGCATAAAAGGCATGTTAATACGTTCTAACCATAAAAAAGCTATTTAAAAAGTATGATTTTTACAGTTTAGATTTGTTTGGGAGAGATATTTTTGTGTGGAAAAATTGATGAATACATTCTTTTTTAAATTTAATCTTTATTGTCTTTTTTCCATTACCATTTAATTCACTTATGATGAATACATTCTTAAATAGAAAGCTTCCATCTCGCTTTTTCTATATGATGTTACACACTCAGTTTCTCTTTATGCATTTACAATCACTTTGTATTTGTGTTTGTGAGTGTTTCCCTCTTCCAAAGTACTTGCTAAAAAACCTCTAATATTTGTTAAGTTCATAAGAAGCTAAAATAGGCATGAAGTTCAATAAATCATTTTGTTAACTATGGAGTAAGGTAAAACAAATGCCCTTTCACATTGTAATGGTTTTATTAAGACTAAATATTTAGGTTAAAATTAATATTTTAATAATACTTGATTTTTATTAAACTTACATCATTTAAATAAAGCCTTAAAGATGCATTCAAAGACCATGTTATTTCAGCAGCAAACAGTAAGTTTATTTTTTTATTTTTATTTTTTAGATTTTATTTATTTATTTTTAGAGAGGGAAGGGAGGGAGAAAGAGAGAGAGAGAAACATCAACGTGTGGTTGCTGGGGGCCATGGCCTGCAACCCAGGCATGTGCCCTGACTGGGAATCGAACCTGCGATGCTTTGGTTCGCAGCCCGCGCTCAATCCACTGAGCCACGCCAGCCAGGGCCGCAAACAGTAAGTTTATTAACATAAATGATCTTTCCTTTGATTTTTGATTTATTATCTTTATATTCTCAATTCATACAATTTTCTCTATTCTCTGAAATTGGATCTGGGCTTTAAATATTTTTTCCTTTACCAGATATCATAATATTAAGATTTATTGGAAGATGGTGATGGCATGACATTGTAGGAGGAAAGTATTTTGATTACTCAATTTGGAACTCATTCACCAGGCTCCTCCTGCACTGTTCACAACTTCCTTAGCACCTGGCTTCTGCTGTGCATGATAGTGGGTAGTAGCCCACAGCAGTGTTTGCTGACAACACTGCCCTTTGTGCAAACTTGTATTGCAATGTTTTCAATAAGTCATTATCATATGAACAGTTTCCTTGACATCCTGGAGGGTGGATTCCAGAAATGTTTGCTTTTGCAGCACTCAAAGCCTTCACTGCCATCCTGAAGGTTATAGCCTTCTCCAGCAAGGTCAGGATACAGCTCTAAGGGTAGTGGTTGCTCCTTACATTTAATGTTCCTATATTTTTTAAAGTTTTATTTACTTCTTACTAGACAACCCCTCATTACTCCAACATTCTGTTGTAGTTAATTTTTTATATTAAATTTCTTTCTCCTGTTCAAATTATTATGTTTTTTCTCTCTTATTTAGACCTGAATAGATTAACCATCTGTTATATTATTGTATAAAGTCTTGTGTGAACTGATCATTCTCTGTTAGAGCAGAGAAAATTCAGTATTCACCAACAAAACCACCTATAGTGTCTTCATGTAGAGTGCTAAGGCATATAATGTCTCTCTCAGGAAGTTCATTTATTTAGGGTTCAGGGTTGGCTGTGTTCTTTACAGCCCAGCTGAGTCTATTGAAAGCTCTTGATTCAGATATGATGGAAACCCAGGAATTATCCTGAAATCCTGGCTTTTTATCAATATCTAACATGAAGACAGTTATTGTTGCCTCTATTATTTAAATAAATATCACAATTTTTTCTAAAACCTGTTTAATGAAATATTAAAAGAGTAGAATAATTAATGGGTGAGAAATTTAAATTTATCTTACATGGTAACAATTTGGAAAAAAACTACTAAAGAAAGTTATAAGAGTAAAAGTGAAAGTAGAAACATTAGTCACAGCAGAAGAAATCTTACAGGAGATTAAATGGCTGTTTTTCTGTGTGATTTCCAATGCATACTCAACTACCCTGAGCACTAGGCCTGCTAACCAGGGAAGCTAGTTAGAAGTTTACAGAAATACCATATGGAGGTTAAAAAACTTGATATTATTCAATGAAGATTAAGGGAAGGAGTAGACCACTAAATAATTCTATCCATTGTTACCCTCAAAGCCTTATAATTAGGCCCTTTACTTAATTAGTAACCAATACACCTTTAGTCATTAAGACAAAGGTAAGGCATAATTGTGAATCAGTCATTCACAGAACAGAGAAATTTCAGAAATCCAGGATGAGAGTTTAGGTAGATGAGAAATATGAAACAGTTATCTCTAATCAGCCCATGAGACAATAGGGATCAATGATCTCTCAAACAGGTATATGAGATCATAAACCTATAACAGTTACTTCCCTAACAGGAGAAGAGTCTGTGATTTCATTAACCCAACCTAAAAAAGTGAAGCAGCCAATATGCCCTTTGTGTTATGTTGTTTGTGTACTCTATGGCCTTTTCATGTGTGTTTGTTTGTTGATCTGTCAAAGTGTGGGATTAGTATGAGATAGTTGCACTCTTAAATCATATTTTTTTCAATGTTTATGGAGTTAAAGCATAGGATATTGGCTATCTACAGGTCTTTGAAGTATTATAGGCTTTGCTCTGAATTCCAACTCTGTCATTTCTTAGCATTATGAACTTCATCAAATCAGAAAATTGTTTTATTCTTTCTTTACATTTGCAAAATAAAATAATAAAACCTACCTTCAGTTTTTGTGTCATGGATTAAATCGGAAGACTTTTTAAAGCTCTCAATTTAATTCAGTGCAAGTGATTTCTATTATGTTGATAATATCATTAGTTAACATGGTTTCATTTATTAACATAATATCTTTACTGTATATAGAATTGTTCTTAATGCTTTCTAGCATACATTAAGCTAATTAAAATCACTTTGGAATGAAAATTCAGCTCTAGTTATCCAGATTCTACATTGTATAATCTACTTGCACAATTATAAATTGTCAACATATCTATAAATGGAATATGAGCGTGTTCTAGTGACTGCATCTCTAACATCAGTTATATTGTACTCTTGCATGAAATTAACATGAAATTTAAGGCTAAACTCTAGAATGAGTATGGTATGCTTAAATTTTGTAGCATATCTCATTTCAAAGATAGTCTACTATAAAATTCAAAATGATTTGTTACATAGAAGTATTTGTGTAAATATGTGAGTGCTATTAGTGATGATTTGATTTAAAGACATAGCATGTGGTAAATCACAGTGCTGCATAAAACAAGAAAAATAATTTAACATAATTGTAACTAGATACTTGAGGGATACTGACATTTTGAGATCAAGGACAGAAGAGGAAAACATGAGTTTAACATTGATAAGAGAGCTAATGTTATACGATGTCACAGAAACCAGTACCAAGCTTTTCCAGTGGAGTTGAATTAGTCCACATACATCTCAGAAGATAAAACAAATTAAGATCAAGAGATAAGTAATTTCATATATGTCGGTGAGAATATGGAGAAATTGGACTACTTGGGAACTGTTGATGGAAATGTAAAGTGGAAAACAGTATAACGGTTTCTCAAAAAAATTAAAAATAAAATTATCTTATAATCCAGCAGTTACACTTCAAGGCATATATTCAGAAGGTCTGAAAGCTAGGCCTTGAAGAGGTCTTTGTGCAGCCATGTTCATAACAACATTATTCACAATAGCTAAAACATGGAAGCAAACCAAGTGTCCATTTATGGGTGAATGGACAACCAAATGCATTACATACATACAATGGTTAATTATTCAGTCTTTAACGGAAAAGAAATTCTGACATAAGCTGTAACACAGATGAACCTTGAGGATACTACACTATGTAAGATAAAACAGTCACAAAAGAGAATGTATACTTCCACTTAAATGAGGTACTAAGAGTAGTCAAAATCATACAGACAGAAAGTAGAATTGGGGTTACCAGGAGCTCAGACATAGGGTAGAATGGAGGTTATTGTTAATTGGATATAGTTTCAGTTTTATAAGATGAAAAGGATTATTGAGATGAAGGTTGGTGATGGTTACACAATATTTTAAATGTATGTAATGGCGCTGAACTCCATCCTTAAATATAGTAAGAGGGTAAATTTTATTATGTATATTTTATCACAATATTTTCAAAGAAACATTTCTTTTTCTTTCTGCATGTTTTCTTAGTTTATGGTAATTATAATTAACATACTATATTAGGTTCATGTGCATGACATAGTGATTCAACATTTATATACCTTACAAAGTGATTGCTATAATAAGTCTGGTAACCACCTGTCACCATATATAGTTATTATGATATTGACTATATAAACTTTGCTGTATATTACATCTCTATGACTTATTTTATTGTGTTGTATTATAGTTGTCCCAAATTTTCCCCAAGAAACATATTTCTGATTATCCTACTATGATACTTCTCTAGCCCTGGTTGGTGTGGCTCAGTGGATTGAGTTCTGGCCTACAAACCAAAGGATCTCAGGTTCCATTTCCAGTCAGGACACAGGACTGTGTTGTGAGCCAGAACCTCAGTAGGGGGCAAAAGAGGGACAACCACACTTGGATGTTTCTCTCCTCCTCCCTCCTTTCCCCTCCCTAAAAATAAATAAATAATCTTTTTTAAAAAAGACAATTCTCTAAAGAATTAAAGCATAACTTGATATAAACTAAAATTAGCAATGTGTATAGTTCACACAGTTTGACATTTTAGTATTACTATTTCTTTTTTTAATATTTTTTAAGATTCTTTTTTACTATTTTATTTATTTATTTATTTATTTATTTATTTATTTATTTATTTATTAGACAAGGAAGGGAGGGAGAAGGAGAGACAGAGAGAAACATCAATGTGCAGTTGCTAGGGGCCGTGGCCTGCAACCCAGGCATGTGCCCTGACTGGGAATTGAACCTGCGATGCTTTGGTTCACAGCCTGCACTCAATCCACTGAGCTACGCCAGCCAGGGCTTAGTATTTTTATTTCAAAACAGAAAAAAAAAAAGTCACAGATTTCTTGAGATAACACTTGACATTAGTTATTTTATTCAAATTGCTTAAAGTTTTTCTCTGAAGGATACAAACAAATAGTATGGAAACGAGCAAAACCGTTAAGAGAATACTATGTACTTTTCACCTTTTCTAGGTTATTTAATTCTAATACTTTGTTGCTTTTGACTATTTTACTACTTTCCAAGTTTGGTTAACTGATAGAAATTAAAAATAATTTCATAGATAGGCAAATAAATTATTTACAGTAGAGGTTCTGACTTTACTTTTTCAGCGTAGGAGAATCTGCTTTCTTATATTTGTAGATTCAGTCATTATTTGTGATGGAAAAATATGAGTTTGGATATTTCTGTCAACTGGTTGCAACACATTACTGGTTTCTTATTTAATAGTAAGCTAAGTAAAATGTTTGAAACCAGTTATTTTTAAATCTACATAATTCTTATTATTTTTATTTTATCTTTTTCAATAATTATTTTTAGTGAATAGGACAATTAATAATAGCAATATTAATGAAAAGGGTCACTAAGAGCTACCCACATGAACACACTCTTGAATCCAAATCAGATATTTACACTGAATTCCTGTCAGTGTTTTAACCTGGTGAATTTCAAACAATGCAACCATCCTTAAAGCTTCTTTCCACATTCTTTCTCATGAAGCCCAACACCCACCCTAAAAAAGCAGGGTTCTTTTTTTGCCCTGAGCTCTTGAACTGGAATATTGCTATCTGCCAAAGTTACAGATATTTCTAAGAATAAATGTACACAGCCTAAAGTTTTAACAAGCAAGAGAGAATGTAGAGATGAAAGTAAGAGTTACATACATGTTTTGTGATAATTTGACCAAAGTGAATATGCATTATCCTTGGAAGAGAACCCCAATAAGGACTACATTAAATATCCTTTACAAAATATCACACTTCAAAAGTTCTGAAGCAAACAGGGTTTGTGTGAGGCCAGCACAATATCACTTTTGATTTAAATACTGTTAAATTTCTCCTACCATCTATAAATGATTTTGGTTCATTTAAATGCAGAAGTTATAGGACTGCATTTCTATGTCAAAACTCTAAGTTACTTTTGAGATGGTAATATAGTATGAGAAAAAAGTATGGTACAATTAGTTACATGATATCTTTTTCCCATTTCCTCAAGAGGTCTGAATTGTCTTTTTAAAGTACCACTCATTTATTTAGTGGAAGTTGAAAAAAAATTCAAAATGTTTCACTATTCATTCTGATATGTGAATATAAAATATAATTTATCTGTTTCACTATTTGTTAAATTGAAGTCTTAGAGATAAGCACTTTCTTAAATTTTTGGAGTGTGAGTGTTTATTAGAGAACTAGGAAAAGATAGATTAGGAACAGCTTTCTGGTATATACACTAGGCTAAAAGAAAAAAAAACTATGTGTATGCATTGATATTATAGTCAATGCTTATTCAATTTCAATTCAAATATAAATTCAATATTTATATAGTGAATACTGGCACTGTCTTATGTGTCATATGCTAAAGTGACAGGGACACACTAGAATATGAGCAAATCAGTTGAACTAAAGTGGAAGCCATGTTATAAGGCAGTTATTGAAATATGTGTATAGCTCTACAAGAAATCAAAGTTGGAAATTAGTGATTCTATCTCCAAGAGAGTTTACATTTCAATGTAATAAATAAAAATCATGTTTAGTATATAGTCAAAAAGACAATTTTAAAGAGGTTTCACACATGGCCCTAAATCCAGATGCAAGACTGGCGTTTCCTTTTGTGAACAGTCATGGCATGTTCTACAGGGGAAAATAAGGAACACTCAAATGTAAAATAAGAAAAACCCTAGTGTGGTCAAAAAACAATTTCAATGGAAGTGACCAAGGGACAAAATTTAAAGGATACTGGTTGTGGTTAGAGATTGGATAACTTGAATTTAAGAATTCAGGAATGTTGCAGACTTAGTTAATTTCTATTGTCTCTATGATATCTTTATTAATACCTCAATACAAAATGGAAGTCTTATATTCCTGTTGTTTGCTTTTGCTTTCACTTTCAAGTTAGCCTGTGAGTGTATATGTATGTGAGTTTATACATAATATATTTTTTCTATGATTTTCTTTTGTGTTTTACTTTTATATATAGATGAGGTCATAGCTAAGGGTACAAACTCTGGCTCAGACAGATTTGTTTGTGTCAAAAGCTTCATAAATTGATGATGAAAAGACAAACAAAAAAACCTTTTAAGTAAATTTATGATTTTGTGTTGGGTCACATTTATAGCTGTCCTGGACCATATGTGGCCCATGGGACACAGGTTGGACACCCCTGGTAGAGGGCCTGCAGCCCTTCATAGAGAAATTTGTAACCCATGTCAACCCCACAGTATCCTTTCAGCCCCTCTGCAGTACTCCAGTCCTCCCCATTCTTTAACCAACAGGGGAGTACAGACTGGTCCAGGATTTAAGACTAGTTAACAAGGCTGTTGTTCCCCTTCACCCTCTTGTAGCCAACCTTACACCATACTCACCTGAGAACTGGACCATACTCAATGGAATACAGTTTTAGACTTAAAAATGCCTTACCTTTTATCCCTGTCCACCCCACTTCCCAATACCTGTTTGCACTTGATTGGGCATACCCATAAACAATGACCCATCAGCAATATACCTGGACGGTACCACCATGAGAGTTTAAAGATAGCCCTCATCTGTTCACAAGAGCAATAGAAAAACATCTAAGGGAATTATAATTATTAGAGAGAGGCATCTTACAATATGTAGATGGTATCCTAGTTTGCAGACCCTTGAAGGAAACTTCAGATCCTAATACTATGTAAACTCTGAACTTCCTTTGGAATTGAGGATTTTGAGTCTCAAGGAAGAAGGCCCAAATTACCAGACAGAAAGTAAACTGTTTAGGATATATCCTAACCCTAGGATCTAGACAACTGTCACAAGAGAGAATGAAAGCAATCACTGAGCTAACACCATCTGCTACCTAAAAATAACTGCTTCCTTAGGCATTCTGCTTTCATATTGCAGAATTTGGAAGTAAAGCTTTGGACTAATTACAAAACCTTTATATCAAGCTACAAAGGGATCAGACACCAAACTCATTATATAGTGAAAGGAACATAGTCAGGCTCTTAATAAAATCAGGCAGGTCCTAGTCAAGGCCTCCGCCATAAACCCTAACTTGAACAAGCCTTCCTCTTCATACATAGAGGGGAAGCAGGGAATAGCTTTAGGAGTCTTTGTCCAACAACTAGGTAAACAAGCCTCAACAGGTTGCATATTTCTCTAAAAAGTTAGACAATGTAGCAACCGGTGGCCTCCTTGTCTGAGAGCAGTTGAATGCACAGCCATGGTAACAGAGGAAGCTGCTAAATTAACTCTTGCGCAGAAGTTAGAGATCTTAACTCCACATCAGGTATAAGAACTATTAAAAATAAAGCACATTTCTGGTTAGCAGAAAATAAAATGACTAGATATCAGGTCCTTCTCCTGGATAATCCTGAAGTAGCTATAAAAAGCTGTAATACCTCAAATACAGCTTCCTTAATGCCTATAGAATCATCTCCACACTTGACCCATTCCTTCTCAGAGAGTATTAATCTTACCCTCTCCAGTAGAACTGACTTGCTAGACCAACCCTTAGAAAACCCCGATGAACAGTGGTTCACTGATAGAAGCAGCTCTGCACAGAATGGTCTCTGTTCCTTAAAGGAAGTGTAATCTAAATCTGTGAATTTCACCTTGGAGAGCCTTAAGTTTCTCATCTGAATCTGACTTTGCATTTAAATAAAATAATTTATACTGAAATGATGTTAAAACAATAAGCAACTGATATAAGTTCATATTAATGGATTTTTATTCATTGTATAGATAACATTTCATTTAGGCGGAAGCTAACATGGTACAGAATACATAAAGTCTTCTGGACACCCTGTATGCCTAGTGGAGAGTATTAGTATGTAGAATCACTAATTCTTTTTTCTTTTTATACAAAAGGGACTTCTTTTAGAGCATAGCCATAAATAATAGGAGTTCCTGTGTTTGCCAAGTACAAATGCTATAAAATTGTACTCAGAATAATATAGTCTCTGGGTTTCCAATTTTCTTTTAAGAACAACTACACACAGATACTGAGATTGCCATTAGTAATACTATGTGGCAGATACTGGCCAGCAGTATCTGCAGCCGCTGTGAATGCTTGAGATATGAGAGAAATACACACAGACTACCGAGTCCTGTAGAGGAATAGGGACAGAACGGCCACTCTCTCTAAAGGAGAGAGAGCACCCCAATCCGCTGCCTGAGTAAGCTTTTTATTAGCTAGTATTGGGTACGAACACAGATACAGTTTATTAATCATTGTCTAGCAGTAAGGATCAAACAGATAGATAACATTCAAAGGGCTCACACTGGGTTGGGGTCTTATCATCTAAAAGACTACAGAACTTGAGGAGCTAAATTCATTTCCTGCCCTGGCCTTCATAATCTAATTAAGAGCATCCTCAGCAAGCAGGTTTCACAGGATCTTGCATATTCCCTTTTCACATCTGATTATCTCGGGAAGCCCACAGTCCCAGAGTGGATTAAACCGCCGTTTGTTATTGTCACAGGCTTGAGTTGGGCAGAGAAAAAAGTCAACCAGAAGATTTGGATGTCTTACAGGCAGAATGAGGACTCAGACTTTCTTAAAGCTGGAGGGTGGGGATCCATCACCCCCTCTTTTCCACAGCTGCCTGAGTCTTTCCCTGAGGGCCTTCCCACATGATAGTGCCTGGCTCAGGTCCATCCTCCTCTGAGGAATGTTATCTGTCATTGGCTAACGGACCAGGCAATGGGGGCCAGGCAAGGAGCAGGCAGCAGTCCTGCTAGGGAGATAAGCTTATCTCCTTAGTGTCTCCTGGTCTGGAGGTCTCCCACTCAGCCTAGCCATGGGAGGTTACAGCTCCTGAAACCAGGCAGGGCAGTTCCCCAAAATAGTATATTATTCTTAAGGAAAAAATTATAAAAGGACTGAAAATGACAGATAAAAAAAGACATATAGCATATCTTAGGTGTATTGCATAAATATATGACTTCCTTGTGAGATAATATTTCAATAATATACCAATAAAAATCTTCATGTAACCTTTAGATAGGTGAGTTAATTTTTAGGTAAAACAAATATATATATACCTATGAAGATGTAAAAAAAATAATTGTGATGGGAAATTGTCTACAAAAGTATAAAATGTTTTATAGCTGTAGTAGATAAAAAAAGAAAAAAAATTCTGTTGATGGTCTAAGAATAAACACAATAGTCAAACCAATGAAAACAAACTTAATGACAATCTAGTTTCTGTTATAATTTAAACAGCATAACAGTGGCATTTAAAAAAAACAGTGAAGAAAAGGTTAAATATAATAGATGATATTGAACAGATATACAGAAATTTAAATTATTATGTCAGACTATTGATTAAAAATATTAAGATAAATAAGAAACAAATATAAAAAGACCACTGTTAATTGGTGAGAAAATAAAAATAAAGGGTGAGATTAGTGTAATATAAAAATGTAAATATCTTATATTAAAATAATATCTTACTGCAAAGTAATACCATTAAAAGAATGGTAAAAACACATTTGCACACATTTAACACCTCATTATCTTCAATAATAAAATAAATATTTTATTTTTTATTATATTTACAGTAAATTGCAGCAAAAATGCGCAAGTCAATGCAAAAACAATGTGAAAAACAGTTTTTTTTAAAAGTGGGCAGGAAAGAAGAAAAACAAATGTTTAAAAATTAATGATAGAGATCTAAGATGGCATGAAAGTAAGTGGAAGCTACACTAAACGCCTTCCAGGACCAATCTGGAATTCCAACTAAATTGTAGAGGTGGTATCCTCAATAACCAACTAAACACTAGCTGGAGAAAAGTCTTATAACCACTTTAGACAGAAGAAATCAGCTCACCACAATGAAACTTGTAGGAAGTGCAGAGGAACCGTGAGAAGACTGGTTGTGCCCCCTTGGTAGGCAGCTGAACTTCTACAGGAATATTTCAGTGGCAGAAGGATTTTCCCTGAGAAATCTGGGGTTTAAACCACAAGATGGGCTTCTTAGTTTACAGCAACAAAGCCAGAAAGGAACCCATATAACATATAGCTGTGAAAAGCCATAGGGTTTCTGTCTGCTAGGGAGAGATGGCTAGAGAGGCGGAGATGCAGAGAGTCAATTGCATGGCCAATGCACAAAATTTCTTTTGCAGTCAAGTACCCTGGGCTCCAGCAGAGAGAGAGCAGAGTGGATTGGAAACACTTGAGGAGAGTCTGGTGTTGATGGCTCTGTAAAGAGAACTGAAGGAACAGTCACCAGGATCCCTGTGCTGACTCATTCCCTATGCTGCAGGAGTCATCATTCTCAAGCAGAGCAATCCCCTTGAAGTGACATCAGTCAGAGGGGAAGCAATAGTCCCACCTACAAGAATTACTCTGCTCCAACCTGTGGATCTTAAACCAGGCTGATTACAGCTTGATTGGTTTAACAACTAAGGCAGGAAATATAAAGAGGCAGCTAAACTGGGAAGACAAGACACAGACACAAAAGAACAAGAGAATTCTTCAGAAAAGAAACTAGATTAAAAAGAGGCAAGAAATTTATCAGATAGAGAGTTTAGACTAATGATTATGAAGATACTCAACAACATTAAAAAAGACATAGAAACCATAAAAAAGGATGAGTCAGAAATAAATAATGCAATATGTGAAATAAATAATATGCTGGAAGGAATGAACAGCTGGTTAGATGAAGAAGAGGATCAAGTAAGTGACTGGGAAGACAAAGCAGAAAAAAACACCTATTCCCTGGCTGGTGTAGCTCAGTGTATTGAGCACAAGAATGCAAACCAAAGGGTCACTGGTTCCATTCCCAGTCAGGGCACACACCTGGGGTGCAAGCCAGGCTCCAGTAAAGGCAGCCACACATTAATGTTTTTCTTCCTCTGTTTCTCCTTCTCTTCCCCTCTCTCTAAATATAAATAAATAAAATCTTTAAAACAAAAACAGAAACACCCAGACAGAGCAGGAAAAAGAAAATAAATTTTTTTTAAAAAGAGGAGAGCTTACAAAACATTTTGGACACCATGAAGCATAACAACATTCACATCATGGGAATATCAGAAGGAGGAGAGAGTGAGGAAGGGATACAGAACCTATTTGAAGTAATAATGACTAAAACTTCCTTAATTTGATGAAGGAAAAATACACACAAGCCCAGGAAGCTCAGAGAGGCCCATACAAGTTGTATCCTAAGAGGCCTACACTGAGACACATAATTAAAATGACAAAGCTTAAAGACAGTGAGAGAATCCTAAAAGTCACAAGAGAAAAGCAGGTAGTTATATACAAGGAAAAACCAATTAGATTGTCATCTGATTTCTCAACAGAAACATTTCAGGCAAGAAGAGAGTGGCATGAAATATTCAAGGTGATGAAAAGCAAGGATCCATAACCAAGGCTACTTTACCTAGCAAGGCTATCATTTAAAATCAAACAAGAAATAAGGAGCTTCCAGACCAGAAAAAGATGAAGGAGTTTGTTAACACCAAACCAGTACTGACTGAAACAAATGTTAAAGAGTTTGCTTTAAGAAGAAAAAGAGAAAGAAAAAAGAAAAGCAAATAGTCTAACAATAAAGTGGCACTAAATGTGTATCTGTCAATAATCACTTTAAAAGTAAACAGTTTAAATGCTCCAACCAAAAGACATAAGGTAGCTGAATGGATAAGAAAACAAGACTAATATATAAGCTGCCTCCAAGACACCAGTCTCAGTTTGAAAGATACACACAAACTAAAAGTAAAGGGATAGAAAAAAAGATATTTCATGTAAATGGAAAGAAAAAAAGCTGGGGTAGCAGTATTTATGTCTGACTAAGAATGACTTTAAAACCAAGGCTACATAGTAAGAGACAAAGAAGGACACTACATAATCATAAAAGGAACAGTTTGACCAGATGATTTAGCTCTACTAAATACTTATGCACCCAATATAGGAGCACCTAAATATGTGAAGCAAATCTTGATAGAAATAAGAGATCAACAGAAATATAGTCATAGTTGGGGATTTTATCACTGCATTGACTTCACTGGATAGATCTTCCAGACAGAAAATCAACAAGGAGACAGAGGCCTTAAACAACACACTAGATCAAATGGATTTAGTTGATACTTCAGAGCATTTCACCCTAATGCAGCAGAATATGCACACTTTTCAAATGCACATAGAACATTTACTGGGATAGAACACATGTTAGGACACAAAATAAGTCACAATAAATTTAGGAAGGTTGAAATCATATGAGGCATCTTCTCTGACCACAATGCTATGAAACTAGAAATCAATCACAAGAAGAACACTGCAAAACACACAAAGACAAGAAACCTAAATAACATGTTATTAAACAATGATTGCATCAACAGTGAGATCAAGGAAGAAATAAAAAATATCGTGAAACAAATGAAATTGAAGACACAACAATCCAAAATCTGTGGGTCACTGGGAAAGCAATGCTAAGAGGGAAATTCATAGCATCATGGGCCTATCTCAAAAAAAAGAAAATGAGAAAAAGCTGAAATAAAGTCTAACTTCACACTTAAACAACTTTAAAAAGAACAACAAACAAAGTCCAAAGTGAGTAGAAGGAAGGAAATAATAAAGAACAGAGCAGAAATAAACAAAGTTGAATTAAAAAAAATGTATATATAAAAGATCAATGAAAACTAAAGCTGGTTCTTTGAAAAGATAAACAAGTTTGAGAAATCTTTAACCAGACTCATCAACAACAAAAGAGTAAGGACCCAAATATACAAAATCAGAAATGAAAGAAGATAAACAACACTGACACCAAAAAATATGAAGAATTATAAGAAAATATCACAAACAACTATATGCCAACAAACTGGAAAACATGGACAAAATAAATAAATTCCTGGAAGCATACAGTCTTCCAAGCCTAAATCAGGAAGAATCAGAGAATCTGAATAGACAGATTAGACCTAGTAAAACTGAAACAATAAAAAAACTCCCAACAAATTGAACCCCTGGACTGAGGGCTTCACTGGTGAATTTCACCAAACATTTCAAGAAGAATACCTCTCTTTCTCAAACTGTTTCATAAAATTAAAGGGGAGGGAAAGTTCCCAAACTTATTTTATGAGGCTAGCATTGTTCTAATTCCAAAACCAGATAAAGACACTACAAAGAAAGAAAATTATGGGTCAATATCCCTAATGAACATAATTGTTAAAATCCTCAAAAAAATATTGGCAAATCACATCCAGCAATACATTAAAAAGATCATGCACCATGACCAAGTGAGATTCATCCCAGGGCTGCAAAAAGGTGCAATATTTGCAAATCAATACACATAATATATCACCTAAGCAAAAGGAAAGACAAAATCACATGATTATATCAATAGATGTAGAAAAGGCATTTGATAAAGTACAGCACCCATCTGTGATAAAAACACTCAGCAAGGTGGGAGTAGAGGAAGCAAACTTCCATATAATAAATGCCATATATGAGAAACCTACAGTCAATATCATACTCAACAGGAAAAATATTATTAAAACTTTCCCCTAAGATCTTGAACGAGGAAAGTGTGTCCACTTTCACCACTTCTGTTCAACATAGTATTGTGAGTTCTAGCCACAGTGATCAGAAAAGAAAAGAATAAAAGGCATCCAAATTGTAAAGGAAGAAGTAAAACTGTCATTGTTTACACATGATATGATAGTGTACATAGAAAATCCTATAGACTCCACCAAAAAAGCATTCAACCTAATAAATGAATTTGGCAAAAAGGGGGTACAAAGTCAATATTCAGAAACAGAAGGCATTTTTGTACACCAACAATGAAATATCAGAAACAGAAACTAGAAACACAAATTCCCATTTATTATAGCAAGAAGAAAAACAAAGTACCTAGGAATAAACCTAATGAAGGAGATAAATCAACTGTACTCAGAAAACTAGAGAATACTGAAGAAAGAAATTAAGGAAGACACAAATAAATAGAAGCATATGCCTTGTTCATGGATTGTAAGAAATAACATCATCAAAATGTCCATACTACACAAAATCAATCTATAGATGCAATGCAATCCCTACAAAAATTCCAATGGTATATTTCACAGATACAAAACAAATATTTCAAAAATTTATATGGAACCATAAACACTTTGAAAAGCCACAGGAATCCTGAGAGAGAACAAAGTAGGAAGAAACACAATATGAAAGAATACTCAACATCAGTAGCCATCAGAGAGATGCAAATTAAAAACACAATGAGTTACCACCTCACATTGTCTGAATGGCCATCATCAACAAACCAACAAACAACAAGTGCTGGGAGGATATGGGGAAAAGGGCACTCTTGTGCACTGTTGGTGGTAATGCAGACTGGTGCAGCCACTGTGGAAAACAGCATGGAACTTTCTCCAACAACTAAAGACGGAACTGTCTTTTGATCCAATGATCCCACTGCGGGAATTTTAACCCTAAGAATCCTGAAATACTAATTCAAAAGAACCTATGTGCCCCAATGTTCATAGCAGTGTTATTTACAATAGCCAAGTACAGGAAACAGCCTAAGTGTCCATCAAAAATGGATCAAAATCTGTGGTATATTTACACAATGGAGTACTGCATAGCAGAAAGAAAGAAGGAGCTCCTACCCTTTGCAACAGCATGGATGGAACTGGAGAGTATTATGCTAAGTTGTGAAAGACAAATACCATATGATCTCACCTATAAATGGAATCTAATGAAGAAAATAAACAAGTATAGTAGAACCAGAACAAGGAAATAAAGAACAAACTGAAAGTGACCAGAGGGTATTTGGAAGAGAGATAATGGGAAAAAATGGGAAGGGTATAGTCAAGGAAGATATAAAAGGACCCATGATTAATGGACAACAAGGTGAGGATTGACTAAGGGAGCAGCATGTGGACAGGGCAGGAGAGAGCAGGGAAAAAAAATGGGACAACTGTAATTGAACAATGAAAAAAAGACAAAAATAAAATGTAATTAAAGGAATATTTAACTGAAGATAAAACAATATTTATTAAACTTTTGCTTTTCCTGATTAATTTTGCTCTATTGCTAATTGAGAATTTTACCATAGATAGAATTACATCATGGAAAGTTAATTATGAAAAGAAAACTCTACTACATGGGAGGAAATCAACTGAAGACAATTCAATGATCAAATTGAATTGAAATTCATCTATTGATATACAATACCATAGCAAAAAATTAACATAGTCATCTCTTGTTGACCTTGTAGTCTGAGAAATATTTACCACTGTGACATTTCCCTTCATTGAATGATGCTCTTAGTAATCATAATGTCAAAATTCATATGACAATTCATAGTACTTAATGCAAAGTAGACACATGAATCATTGATTGCTAGTCTCAAAAACTCCTGTGAGGGAATTATGGTTGACAGTATTATCCCCACCATGCAGATGAAGTAAATGAAGCTCAGAACACAATCAACGTTCTAGTGTCATGTTGATAATAAATGGCAAAAATGGCATCCACCTACCTCCTACCCCACCAATCATTCAGTCTTTTTTAATATAAGTACATGAGAATTTATCAATTGTTGCTTTGTAAAATAAATGAATGAATCAAAATGTTTGTGCACATTCATCATGTATGTGTTAGGTAGTTGCCATTATGTGCTTAAAAAGGAGTTTGTAATTCAGTGTATTACAAATTTTAATGGACATACAAATCACTTGGAGATTTTCTTAAAATTAGAGTAATTTGTTCAGAAGTTCTGGGATGAAGTATGAGATTTCACATTTCTAGCAAACTCTTTGCCTGTCCATGGGCCAATTTAAAAAAGCAAGATTTTAATTCTAATATGCATATTTTTCTAAGGAATGTCAAAATAAACAAGAATAAAATCTTCAATATGAGCATTTATGTTTTTTTTTTCTTTTCCACTCACAGCAAAGTCATTCTTTATACTATAATCAAAACACAAAGAAGGTAAACTTACTTTATTTTATTTAGTTTTTGAGAGTGTGGCAGGGAGAGAGAAAGAGAGGGAGAGAAACATGAATGTGTGAGAGAAATAGCGATTGGTTGCCTCTCCCACACGCCACCACACCAGGACCTGGCCTGTAACACTGGCATGTGCCCTGATGGGAATCAAACCTGCAACCTTTTGTTTCACAGGATGATGCCTAAAACACTGAACCACACCAGTCAGGACAGATAAAAGGTACATGTAAATAATTTATTTTATTTTATTTTTTTTACCTGTAAGCCAGGTCATAATATATCAGGAATAAGACTGAAAATATAGAAATCCCTTAATAAAAAATAATTATTTTTCTGGACATGCAAATATGTCCAGATTTTTACATTTGCTATTATAGCTTTTCTAGTTTTTTACCTGCTAGTCTTCACTTAAAAAGTTTATAGTGCCTTGATATTTTCCCTAGTCTAGCCCATAAGACTAAAGGTGGCACTGATTCTTTAGAACTATTTTGTTGCTAGAGTATATGCTTGAATATATGATTCTTTCCTCCCACAGGAAAAATCAGTTTAATTTTTCCCAGCCTTAGAAAAGCTTAACTTGAGACTGTGAACATTGTATTTGGATTATGTGATTCTCAAGCCCTCCCTCCCTGTTTTTATTTTAAATGGAAGCACATTATGCAAATAACATTTTTATATTGGAAGCTTAGTTTCTCCTGAAAAGCATTTATATTTTACTGCTTGACTTCTTGAAAGAATTATTTTTGTTATTTTATTTTTCAAATAAACATTTTTATTTTAGAATAGTTTTAGTGAAGATAAATCAGTTCTCATATTTACCACACCAAGTTTTCTCTATTAACATCTTACATTAGTATGATACATTTATCACAATTAATGAATCAAGTTAATATATCATTACTAACTGAATTCTATACTTTATTCAGACATTTTTTTTTTAATTTTTGCTCTCTAAAACCCTTTTTCTACTTCATGGTCCCATTTAGGAAACTACATTACACTGAGTTTCTATGTGTCCTTGAGATACTGTTGGCTTTAACAGTTTCTCAGATTTTTATTTTTGATGATCTTGAAAGTTTGAGGATTAAAGATATTGGTAGAAAATTAAATGTACTTTTAACCAATCAGATGTTTTTCTCATAATGAGACTAAGGTTATGGGGTACCCTGGTATATTTTTCTGAACATTGTAAAATTACCTTAAACCAAAATTGACCTAAATATGTATTTATATTTTATAATAATGATATTTCAATATGACCATAACAGTGAGATATGTAGGAGTATTGTGATTCTGTAAATCCTCATGACATTGTATTACATCAAATCAATAGTGTAGATAACTATTTACCATTTCAGATGTCAGCACCCATGAATCCAGTAGACAGGCTACGTGGCTGTGGGAGTTTGGATGCTACTAATATTACTACATTATGTTAAATGGGTTAAGCCAGTGGAAGAATTTGATGTGTTGAACCTTGAACGAGATGTAATTCCCCACCATTCTATGAGCATAAGTGCTACATTCTTTCATTACAGCTAATTTTCGTTTTTTTAGTTTTGCTGCTTTGTTGTCAGTGTTTAAAGGGAGAAATAGAAATAACTGATAAAAAATCAAATTAAAACGCTTGTGGTATTGGATATTCTTTTTATATCAAGGGGTACATATTCCTATACAAGGTCTATTGTGCAAAAGACCAGCCATTGTTAATATAACAAGAACAGTTTGTACAACATCATTGTAACCTGGCAGCCAAGGAGAGTGGACTGGAATGCACATGAACAATGATGACTTCACTGTACTAGTCAGTGGAGGTGGTAGACACCATTGAGTGAGCATGTGTACTGTGTGGCCATCACACTCAAAATCACTGAGTGAGTAGAGCAATGAATCTGCATCAGATTTTGCATTAAGCTTGAATATTCTTTGGTGGAAACTATTTGGCTGATTCAGAAGGCCACAGCTATGGGCAATTGGTGATTGGCAGCTTCATATTGACAATGTGCTGGTTGTTGCATCACATCTCATGCAGAGTTTTGACAAAACATCAAACTTCCAGGTGACTTACGTCCCCTACAGCCAATATTTGGGGTCCTGTGACTTTTGGCTTTTTCTAAAACTAACATCACCTTTGAAAGGGAAGAGATTTCAAACTATCAGTGAGATTCATGAAAATATAAGAGAGCACCTGATGGCAAATGGAAGAACTGTGTGACGTCCCAAGGTACCTACTGTGAAGGGAACTGAGACATCACTGTCCTATGTACAATGTTTCTTGTATCTTGTATCTTCAATAAATCTATTTTTTGTATCATATGTCTGCACACTTTCTGGACAGGCCTCAAATTTTTATAGGGATTAGTGTCACCTTTTTCTAGTCCCTGGTGGATCCCAACTGGCCCAAATATCTGTATACTTGTTAGCTTAGTCATTTTTAGTCTTTAAGTCAAATAAGTTAAAATTTGATAATATATTACTGCTTTTTCCACAAACATGAATAGGTATTTCATTAGCTGACTGCTTATAGCATGTTATTTGGGACAATTCAAGTGATATTTGAATCAGTGGACCTTGTAGCAACTGAGAAATTGTATCAGAAGGGGCAGTTTCCATGTGGACCAGCTACTTTGGTTCTGAAGAGATATTTTTAAAGAGCCTTAGTCCAGAGTCAGCTCCTTTGGGCCTTCAAATATTCCTGCCAGTACCCAATTCACCAGTGCTTCTAATTAACTTTTGCTAAATAATGATGTATAACAAAGAACCAAAATTCCCCACTGGTGTTCAATAACAAACACTTATTTTTTATTTTTTCACACGTTTTTAGGTAGTTGGGTGTATGCTAATTTGGGATGGACTTAGCTTGACAGGACACATTCTTCTAGGAGCACAGGCTTGCTGAGGCATGATTTTCCTCACGCCAATGGCAGAGGGATGAGAAATCAAGCTTAATCACGCAAGCATAATTCCACCCAATGCTTCTATATATCTGGTAATATTCCATTGGCCAAAGCAAGTCATGTGATGAGCCCAACATTTAAAGTGTGAAGTTACTTCCTTATCATGGCAGAAAATGAGACTTTGTAATTCCATTACGAAGCAGGGAGTGAAAGACTGAGAATATAATCCGGTCCATCAAACTATTTAAATAGCTTTCTAATAAAATAGAGAAGTTTAAGTCATCAGCAATGGAATGCTGAATACTAATTTTTTTTCTTTTGTAAATTGAGTATGTATTTAAGGTCTTTACAACAACTCCATTCTAATGAATTTACATGCAAAATGATATACTTACTAAGAACAAGATCAAAGAGTGGACTGAATATCAAGATAAGAAGAAATGTACTTGGACATGCATTTTACGTTTAGAAAGTACTTGTGAGGACTTTGGTCAGGACACCTGGGTGACTATAAAGCAGGAGCACACTTGGTTACTACGGGTCCTTGCTTGATGATTTGAACTTTAAAAGCTAACTGTCGTCACCAAAACTTTGGGCTGCAAAATCAGTTTTCTATAACCTGAATCCTGTCTGGATCTAGCTGTTTCCAATGTCTGTGCTGGAACACTCCCAGAATACCATACTATACGGAACACACAGGTTGAGGCAGGCTAATTGAATAGCAAAATGTCAAAGGCCACTTAAATGTAAGTTTTTACGCCTTTTCGAGGTTGTGGACAACTGCCACTATTGATATAGTTTCTCGTGTGTCATGGGATGAGGGGTGGAGTAGTGGGACAGGAGTAATTACTTTGAGAGAAAATGGTGCTGCCTGTCCTCTCTAGAAATGTATATTAAAATGTGTGAACAGCATGGCAAAGAAAAATGATAAAAGGAGGATAACTCGATGTAAAAAATAGTGAGATTGTTTGTATTTTGCTACTGAGACGTACACAGAGATGCAATCCATCATCATTCCTTCTCTTTTACCTGTTTCCAAGCTTTTTTTCTTTCCAATTTAAAAAAGACATTATTATACCAAAAGATAAAGGCTGTTGAATATCAAGATACATAAATCTCCAAATTTCTAATCCTTTTCCTCTCTGCGGTTACTCTTAGCAAAAAATTATTTCACTTCTAGAAAGAACTAAAGTATGTGTTTGAATAATATTTATTCATTAAGATTATTGATTAATTTGGGTTAATTAAGTTTGAACTTTGCTTTTATTTTTATGTATTTAAAATTATTTTTATCATCTTGAAGGTTTAAAATATTCTTCTGAAGAATCACTCCAACTTCTCTTCCATTTTTCCCAAGGAATGGAAATAGACAGTATATTATATGTCTTTATTTCCTACTTAAATGTAGATTATTACATACTTTCTGAATTGCTAATATATGAGGTTTTTTATTATTCTACCTACAAAAGAGTTTTAGCAGATTGTTTCTTATCTTCAGTTTATCTCTAGAAGTATTTTCACCTCCCAGGCTGGTATATCTGGTAAAGCATAGATGCACAAAATTAATAATTAAACCTTAAAATAGTTTGATATTCTTATTTTAAACAAAATTGTATTAGTATAGTTTTGCCTTAATCTAGAAAGTCAAAAACATATCAAAATCATCATTTCTGTTTAAAAATTACATCTAGTCTTTTACTTATTATTATCACTTTATTTTGTTATTTTGATTTAATAAAGAGATGAGGCACAACTTCATTATTAGATCACTACCATTCTTTATAATTTTGAGTAACATTTATCTCCAAATCATCAATATTCTTTATTTGTTTTTTATTTTATTTTATTTTATTGTTGTTCAAGCACAGTTGTCTCCATTTTTCCCCCATCACTCCCAGACCCCATCCATCCCCAATTCCCACCCTTGATCCCACCCCCTTTGGCTTTTTCTATGTGTCCTTTATACGTGGTCCTTGATGACCCTTTCCCCTTTTCCTCCATTATCCCCACTTCCTCCCCTCTGGTTACTGTTAGTTTGTTCTTTATTTCATTGTCTCTGGTGATATTTTGCTTGCTTGTTTGTTTTGTTGATTAGGTTCCACTTATAGGTGAGAACATACAGTATTTGTTTTTCACCACCTGGCTTATTTCACTTAGCATAATGCTCTCCAGATCCATGTATGCTGTTGCTAAGTGTAGGAGCTCCTTCTTTCATTCTGCTGTGAAGTATTCCATTGTGTAAATGTACCATCGTTTTTTAATCCACTCATTTACTGATGGGCATTTAGTTTGCTTCCAGCACTTGGCTATTGTGCTGCTATGAACACTGGGGGCCATATTATTTTTTTGAACAGCATACATAGTACTAGAAGGAAGTAGTTTTATACATGAAGAAAGAATTAGAAGTACCAGAAAGAAGAATTAGAGGTTAACAGTCTTGCTTAACTATATTTTGTGTGCATGTGTCTGTGTATATATTTGCCATTTTTTGCTGAGTTGTACATTTTCTAGTCCAGTTCTTTGTCCCTTCCACTGAGACTTACAAATGGAGACATCTGTGAGTGATGCTGTTCATGGTCTTGCTTACCAGTGTCAAAGCCCAAATAAAGGGAGTCAGAGAAGACAATATTGGGCATTTGGGTCTCCTTTTTGTTTTTTTAATCAATATTCTTATTTAAAATCTTAAAGCTTTTTTCCATATTTTTCCATTCTGAAGAGATAAGAATTTAAGCATGCCCTAGCCAAAGCCTCAAACACTTTGATTCTCTGATTCTATTTAAATATAAAATACATATTACGAAAAGCAAGACAAATTGCCCTGAAATAGAAGTAGCTAATACGAGAACAGACATTAAACTGGTAGTATTAATAGTGTTGCAGCCAGCATTTAAACAGTGTAACTCTGTGCCAGAAATCATACTCACAGCCTCATCTCATCTCATTATAACCAGCCTATGAATGTGGTTGTATCATCTCTACTTCACAGATGAGAAAATTAAGGCTTAACTGTTTTACATTGCTAGTAAGTGGTACATCAGGGTGAAAATCAGAAACTTTTCATCCCAAAGCATATGCTTTTACTAGGCTAGGTTGAAAGGCATCAACTACAACCACAGTGCTGCTGCATTTATTCCCAAACCTTGGTTTTTCTACCCCCAGTGATAGCCCTCCCTAACTCCAGTTGCTAAGGTTGGAATCCAAAGAGATCAACTTATTTGTTGGTATTTATCAGATACATTTGTATCTTTTCTATTTTTTTAAGGGCAGGAGGGAATTTTTTCTTTTAGACGAACACTTTAAGAAACAGTATTATATGTTCTCAGGTATTAATTATCCATACATTTTTAAAAAGGAAAACCTAAGGGAAAAATTAACAAATGAAAACAGGTTATAGTTTGTCTAATTAAAATCCCTCTCTGGTGCTAAGAGAGCTTTATAGCAAACACACAAGGGCATTACATCACTGTATAAACAACGCACTAACTGAACTAATAAAGTGCATGTTATCTTGTCAGCTCTGGGTAGTGCAGGCAAGGATATTCTATTCAGGCTTTCCCATCAACTAATAAAAATGTCTGTCACTTCTCCAAGAACTTAACTAACCAGAGCATGAACTTTCTCTTTTCCTGCTGGGATCATGGATTGCAAATAAGTTTTCTCTGACCGAAAGCAATCACTTAAGTCAGTGGTTATGTGAGACTAGGGTAAAAGGAAAAAGCCATAAAATTAATGAGCCTACCTAATGAACAGACTTTCAGACCATAATCCTGAGCATGAGAGAATTAAAATCTTACTCGGGGCTGGCTCAGGTGAATGTAGACTATAGTGTGTGCTGGTGGTTTTGGAACTTTTGTCACCTGTGGACTACCTCTTGCTGCAACTACAAAAACAAAGCTTAACAAAGACAAAACAAAAGACGTATTAACAAAGTTACATTATATCAATGAAGGATCTTTTGGATATAAATAATAGAAAACTTTTTCAAACCAGCTCAGATAACAATGTTGGCTCTTGTAAATGGAAAGTCAAGTTGTAGGAATCATTTAAGTTAGATTTCATTCAGGGTTGATGCAAGGTTAAAATTTGACATTTGTGTCTCTCTCATTCCTTTTCCCCCCCACCCACTTTCCCACCACCTCTCTCTCTACTTTCATTGCCTAAATTTTATGACTTCCCTGGTATTTGTTTTTCCCAAAGCCTGGCTGGATTACCTTGAGAGATGTCTGCCAGTAATTTCAGAGTATTGCATGTTTACATGCTTTCTTTCTTCCTATAATACTTTTTTGACAATAAGGGAGTTTCTCTCTTTAAAACAGATCTGTAGGTCACATGCCCTGAACCATTCAAGAGTCTGTTTCCTGAAGCTAACCATCATCTTTTCCAGAGAATGTGTTACACATGGGCAACGGTCATAGTGATGGAAGTGTGAATCCCCAAAAGAAAGAAACATAATTATGATGAAGCTAAACAGTATACCATACATATACCATCACAGTATATGGTAAATACTACAGGCATAGATGATAAAGTGTCAGACAGAGTCAACATCCACCAAAAATTGGAAGACAAACTGTCAAATTAACTGTCAATAAGTGCTGTTATATTTGCTTAATTTTTTGCAATATTTTAAGGCTCTGCAATTGCATTAATTGACATCCACTTGGTGGCAAATGGCAGAAACCTTTTATTTCAATTTCTCCTGAAAATCAAGAGAATAAGAAATACTTCACTGAATGTTTACTGTACACTGTAATACCTTTAAGGCACAATAAAATATTTTAAGTTGATAATTTCTTATGCACAGAAAAATATTTACTGGCATTGAAAAATGTGAAGCTTTTCTAGTTTAAGTAGCCTTTCCATCAACTTTTACCAGAGCTGATACATTTCCACTGAAGTCAGAACATTCTTCAAATTCCTACTTTAGAGAGCATTCTAGTTAGATAATATCAATAATACAAGCTCAAATGCAAAATAAAATGTATTTATCATATCTGACACTTTACCATATGTGCAATATGGCCATTCTTGTGAGGGACACAAACCTTTAGATCTTGTCCTTCAAGAACAGATATCTATGTGGGCAGAAAAAATATGATGAATCTGACGTGTTTTTTGGAAGAGTAGCCTTGTAGAAGTCACTACTTCTCTTTTGACAATATAGCTGCGTGGAGGGCAAAACATGGCATGGCTTCAAAAACAAACATGCTGGCCTACGCATCCACCTCTGAACCCTCTCTTCAGACATTGGTAGTGAGGGTTATAGCAAGAGGAAATAACAATAATAGGACTGTTGTAACAGATATAACAGACTCACTACCAGACATAACAGACTCATATATATATGTTTATATATAATTTCACCATCTGCTCATGTTTTAAAAAGCCCTTCTCCTCTTTTGGGTAATTCATTTCACATCTTGTTTTAATTTTCCACCACTGGTGTGATATCCGACAAAGCAATCAGACAAGTTCACTTTCCATATTTTTAGATTATGAGGTTCAATTAATGGTAAACACTATATAATTCAACAATCATGCAGTGCGTAGATATATGTAGGTCTTGTGAATTCTCTTCGTAATTTATTCATGCTTCTCATTTCCATCAAAAGATCTTAAGTAATACTTCCTTCCATCTTTAGCCTCAAAGTTTCCCAGAACTTCATTCACTGAATCTTAGAAGAGCATAAGAATTCTTTACTGGATTTACTTTCCTCAAAATTTTGTATTTCCTCTTTCTATCATTCTGGAGTTTCAAGCGTTGTTTTGAAAATCATATACCATTATTGAATCAACAGTCAATATGTTGTCATTCTCTCTGTGCCCCTCTCCCTTGTTCTAGTCGGACATTGCCTGTGCCTATTGAATCCTCTGCATTCATAGCAAACATGCAAGGGCTGCGTACATGGCTGTTTCAACATCACCAAATCAGAAATTCATATATCTTATAATTTTTATTTTTTTTAATATTGTCATGTCACTCTGAAATATTCATATTTAATATGTGTGAGAGCAAACTATATCAATAACATTTTGTGCACAGGTTGTTTATTAACAAGGGGGTGCTCTTGCAAGTTTGTCTTTAACAAAAAATTACCAGTTTTGTAATATTTCCGTTTAAACAATTTTTCATAATTCTCTTAATCTTATTTGTTGAATCTTAAATAGCTTCAATAAATAGGGATGAATAGCAGAATCATTTGGATTTTTTATTAATATGCAAGTATCTCACTTAGAAACAAGTAAACCTACAAAAGCTACACTACTGTCGAACGAAAAACCACTGTGTGATTTTCTGTATGTGAAGTGGGCACTTCATACAATGGAACCTAATTTCATTTCCTTTGTTTGGTTAGAAGCCATATTCCCAGCATTCTTCCTCACAGGAAAATGTATCTTACTTTTGGTAATTGGGCCCTAAAGTCACTTGAAGGAGACAAGGCTTTGATTTGGCAGGGCTGGTTGGATGATTATTCTTTTTTTCATAACTTGAAAGCTGTTTTATTGTCTTCTGGCCTCAATTGTTTCTTGTGTGATAGTCCCCTATTTCTGATGTGTTCTTTTTCTTTGACTACATTCAAAACATTCTATGTATGCTTTTAAGTAGCTTGACTTTCAAGTGCTGCAGCATAACTTTCTTGTATTTTCCCTTCTGGGGTTTGTTGAGCTGCATTAACCTACAAAATTACATTTTTTTGTGTTTGAAATTTTAAAAAAAGACTGGTCATTATTTTTTCAAATTTTTTCACTCTTTTTTTCTGTCTCTGTTTCTGTCTGTCTTTATCTCTACCCCACCCTACTCCTTCTGGGATTTCTTAAAATTTTACTACATTTTCCTGATGTTCTATCTCTCTTTTATTTTTAATATATTTTATCTTTGCTATTTGGCTTGAATAATCTATCTTCAAGTTCACAATAAACTTTTAATATCTATGATTATTTTCCTTGTTTAGAAAGTAGACAGTTCCCCATGGCAGGGATAGCTTAATTAATTCTATCAGTTCTCACTAGTTCTGTCTAGCTCTGCCAGTTGCTTATAACATAGCAAAAACCACATTGCTTCTCCTTGTCCAATCTCCCGTCTCTGAAGATGTGTAATAAAAAGCAAATGGACAGCATCTAGGTATGGAGACCATACCATAGTAATGTGAATATAGGGATTTAGATATATGTGGTCCCCATCTGACCCTCTAAGAGAGGAAAATTTAATCTTCCTATTTCTCCTTAGGAATAAAAGAGGAGCAAGCATGGTTTCCTACCATTTGGGATGTAAAATGTCTGGTGATCAGGGAATAAAATAAACCAGCCCAGTTTACAACCCTTGGAACAGCTCCATGGCTCCTTGTCTCATTTCCCCTTGAAATGTAAATTTATGACCCCTGGGCAGTCTTTCAGTGTTTGAATCATCTCTGAAGTTCCTAATATTGCCCATTGGTACAACTCCAATACAAGTTCCCCAGGCATCTTTAATTATGCAGAAACATGACAATATTAATTGACCTTTTTCTCTATTATGTATATTTTGCTATAAAGTCATTCTGATAATTTATTTTTATTCTATCGTATTCTAAAATTTATCATTTTATTCTATCATATATATTCTTCTGAGGTTTTTTTTGTAATTTATATTTTTCTTCAGTTCATTGTTTTAGAATTTAGGTCTGATAATTCCAATATCTGGATCATCTTGGGGTGGTTCAATTTTCACTTTGTGTAAAGGCATGATATGTTCCTGTTTCATTTAAATTTAGTATATTGGACTGTATTCTAGACCCTGTGAATAATACATTGTATGGTCTCTGTATTCAGTTATATTTCTCTAAATAATGTTTTTGGTTTGTTGTAGCAGAAAATTAAATCAATTAGTCTGAACCTGCAAACTTTGCCTTATCTGAAGTTAAGTGACCACTTAGATGTAGGTTTGCTTCTTTTTGATGCCTGGTTGTGCTGTTTGCACCATATTCCATGCAGCCATATGTCAGGGATAAGCAAGACTTAGGTACAGAGGTTTTCACAGAATCTGTCTTTTTTTTTTTTTTTCCCTTCAGGGAGTTCCCTCACTTTTCAACAGCTGTGACTTCCCTAGGCTCTATCTTCCCTACACTAGAAAGATAGCATGTTTCTATTGGAGTTTAAGCTGCTTCACACCATACTCAACTCTAGCCTTTCCTCAGACCAATGCTATAAGGACAAGAAATGTAACTGTACTATACTCTTCTTGCAAGACTCCATCCCTTCCAAATATGCCTGTGATTGCTTATTCTTTAGATATTTTATACAATGTTTTTAATTTTGTATTGACCTGATATTTGTGGGTGAATCAGTCTGCTGACAACCTTATCTGCCCTATTAGAGATGAAACTTACATGTGCATAATATTTGACATATTTCTGTACAAATATCATTCACACTTTCATTAGATTTATTACTAGATAACTGGTAATTTTAATTGAAGGCTGATTTATAAAATAAAGTACTCTCTATCTTCAAGAATGCCAGATTATTGGTAACCGTGGCATTCATTGTATTCTCCTCAAGAACAGAATCTCTGTCTTTAGAACTACACAGAAATAACGATTTAGTACCTGGTCCATATCCAGTATTATATAGGTAGTTTTGAACCAAAATGCATTGTTGATTATGATGTAATTAATTGGTAATTTTTCCTCTCATGTGTTACCTAAGTTTGGATCTATTTGAGACTAACTTTGGAATAGGGCTCATAGCTTACAGTCACCCACTTTTTTTGATTTTGCTCTACTTCAGTAGTTTTCAACTTTCACTGTATAACAAAATCACCAACAGAAATGTTAAATAATACTGTTGTCTAGTCTTTACCCCAGACCAATGACTCTGGAGGTAGGACTCATATACCAATAGTTTTGGACATATTGCTAGATAATTCTAATATGCATTCAGGTTATAGATCTTAGTTTCACTTAAAATCAAGCTAAAAATTTGGAGCATACTCCATGTAAGAAAGTGGCCAAACAATTATGAAAAGAGCAAGCTTGCAAAATTTTATATTCTTCCATAATTTTACAGTTTTTACATATATTAATATTATTTTCTGTCTTCTGACTCATTCTTATAAATGTAATTTGAAAGCCGGCCCATTATAGTTGGCCATAATATTTTAAAATAATAGTGGGAGACGCAACTGCAAATATAAGATAGTCATTGCATACAGTTTATTATCCCAGTTGTTCAGAACAGACTCAACTGTGAAACCACTGAAAGATTTTGATCAGAATAATTACACACAACACACACACTCACACACAGGTGTGAAATAGGTTGCCAATGTTTTACAAGGTTCATCGGAGAAAGCCTGCAGATAATGTTAATGAAAAAAATGTGGAACTCTGGGTCATTAGATTTATTAACTTCCATGCATCTTGTTTTTGAACATGCTTTTATACCAAAAACATTCTCAGCTGGCTGCAGAATGAGAGTAAAGTTTGTTCTCTGGAGTTTTAATATAATTCTGTCTGCTCATACTATAGTATATCAACTGAGATAGCTTTTTGACAACACCCTTCTCCCCTGAGAGTGGCCTCTGACACCTCTCTTCCTTATTTTAGAAGCTACAAGTCAACCTAATCTCCTGGCAATGGATCTCAAGGGTAGAAATACTATGAAGTAGTAGAGGAATTGCTGAAGTATATTGAAGTCTTCTTAGAAAACTATTCATGCTCTCCTTTCATTGTTAAAAACATTATTGTGCAAGGATTAATAAATTAAATTCCACAGATTTGATATGAAAATATGTTCAACAATTTATGTCTTTGGTTATTCACCAAGGACATTGCCTATTTTGATTAAATGTATTTGTTGCCAAGAGGTGTTACAGGAGCTAGATATGGGATTGGTGAATGAAAGGCAGCAAATACAGGACTGAGTGAGATTACTGAAGACAACCCTCACCAGTTTTATTATTTCACTTGAGGCAAGACCTCAGTCATGAAATGAATGCCAGGTTAAGCTGCCTTCAGCTTACAAAGGAGAAAAATGAAAGTAAATACTATTGTGACTGGCTACAGGGCACAATTTAAATAAGTAGAGTAACTAAAATATTTCACCTATGACTTTGTATTAGTTAAATTTTCATAAGCCAAGTTTCCAATAAAAATATCATCCTTCCTTCTCTCAGTCATTTCTGGGATTTTCCAATGAATGGAGTTCTGGTTTTATTCCTACTTAGACCTTTAGAGTAAGGATCAATCTATTTGCCCAGAGGACTTACAGAAACACAACAGTATTTTGAGAGAGACCAAATTCAAGTGAGTCATTATGACTGCAAATTCTGGGATCAGAAGATACATATGTATGAAGATACAAAAACCCACATTTGGGAAGTAGTATTACCAGCATGCAGGTAAACAGACTCATGTGGTACAAAGGTAATTCTACATGGGCCTGGATATTAGGGTCTTTAGTCATGCTGGGCAGTGACTTAGGAATGCATCCGAAGTGGAGTGAAGACGTAGAGGTAGAACGATGATTATGTAATATGCATACAGTCAGTCTATAGTGGAGGCTCTCTCTGTGTTATCCATTGGTATCAAGAAAACAAAGTAAACATTTAAATAAGAAGATACTTAACACTGGGGATTTCTCTCTGGTAAACAGAAATTAATTACTCAAAAAAATTTTGCTCAATCAAGAATCAATCCACATCTCCAAAACAATTCCTTCCACATTTCTGCTATTTCTTCTCTCTGCATTCTAAGGTGTCAAGTGTTGTATATACCAGCACACATATCAACATATATCATCACCCTTTTATGTCAAAGTACTTCATGTCACAAGAGCTTCCTAAAACAAAATGATTTCTGCATTTGTATGTTCTTTAATTATGTAAAATTATGTAATTAAGTAAATACTTATTTTATATTTGGGCTTTTTAAAATTTGACTGGGAATATAATGATAAAGATATTTGAGAAATGGAAGACAGAGTAATGACCATAATATCAGACTAGGGTATAACTATATTACTTATGAAGATAGCTTTTTATATTTAGTCATATGCTGAAATAGCAATTGAGATCCTTCTACAATTTTGAATAATGTATTAATATTTTTCACTTAAACATCTGTTCTCACATGTACAGGGTCCAGCAGAAGTAAGACTTGCTTGAGTGTGGTTGGTAGAGTAATAATATGGGTATAATAATTTATATTTTTAATTTGAACATTACATCTAAAATGCTATATGCTGTGCATTGGAATGTGATATTGTTATGGTACAGAATTAACATGTTTATGATTTTGTCATAAAAAGGAGTGTTATTTGTGTATGTATGTATGCACACATATACTTTCTATAATACTAATAATAAAGGAATTTTTTTCTAACAAGAAAAATTTAAAGTAGTTTAATGTGACATGGATGATTCAGCCTTTCTTAAAATTACCATGTATACCATGGTTTTGGTGACAGTTTCTAGAAGCAAAGCCTAAAACCAAAATTAGTTCCAACTGATATAGTTAGTGATCTCAGGAAAAGAAGTGTGAGGGAAACAGGGAAGGGGAGAGAAAACAAGGCAAACAGGAATAGTCTTTTTGTAAACTATAAACACAAATTTTGCCATAGATTTATTCTTGTTTTTCTAGTTAGAGATTTTTTTGAAAAACAGCTTTATGGAGGTATAATTGATGTACAGAAATTTTGCACATCTTGAATGTGTACATCTTGATGAGTTTGGACATATGCATATACCTGTGACATCACCACAACAACCAAGCACATTCCCCTCCAAAAACGTTCTTATGTCCCTGTGGGAGCGTGTGTGTGTGTGTGTGTGTGTTCTCCACAGAGTTAGTCTGAGACTAGAGGCCCAGTCTTTTGTACTTTTTGCAGTCATGAGTTATCAATCAACAGTTAAGGTAGCTGGGGTGGAGATCAGGGCAGGACAGAAGAAACACCCAGTAAAACCCTATAGGCAACTGCTTCCTTCTTGACCTGTCTACCTCCCTCTACTTCCAATTCTATCACTTGGGCTCATGCAAAGGGCAGGAGTAAAAAGATCTAGCAATGCTGGTTATTTTTTTGCATCAAATCATTATTTCCCATATTTTAACACTTCTATTAGAAATATTTATAAAATGGCCACAAAATTTACCCCGTGCTGCCACGATAAAAACTATATTAAATGCTGAAAGTTCAGCATCTTGTACACAGGTAGTCAGAATGTTGAAATGAATTAAATGTGGTATCTTTAGCTCTTTACTCAAACTTTTGCATTACTTCCAGTTTTCTCACTAGCGTTAAGAACAGTTCGGTTAACCAGCACAGGGGCAATATTAATTAAAATAAGCTCAACACTGTGTTATTTTGTCATTGTTCCACATGCCAAGAATGGTTTACTTTATGATCAACCATTTAATTCATACTTTCATGCTCAATTTCACTGACAGTGATGTAATATGATAATAAAAACTGAGCAAACCAATCAGACCACTTTTTTAAAAAGTTGAATAAGGGAGGAGTGTAAAATGAAAAATTTTATAACTGCACATAAAATCCATTTTAGAAAGGAATATCTAAATGTTGATTAAAATACTTGGCCTTCAAAGAATTGTTTCTCACTTCATAATGGTTCTAGCATCAGTGGAGACTGGGAAAGGGAGGGACTATGCAAGTGTTTACAAATCACATACCAGCAAATATTTTGCTAGTTTACATACCCTTGAGATTGAAAAATAAAAATAAATATAATCTCTTCCCTCCTTTAATCTAGGCAAGCACACAAACCACGGGAAATGTAAGCAGCCAAAGTTTCCTCTAGGACTGAAGGAAGCCCCAGGATTGTGCTTGAAGACCTTCTCTTTTGTTAGCAAAACAGCTTATATGCAAAAGTAGGAGGACGCAATGAATTAACCAAATCTTATTTTTACATTCTTTGGGGACAGCCATGGATCTGATGTCTTGTAACTAAAAGTTTCATACTGATAATTGCTGCAAATTGCCCCACCAGATGAACATTTTAACTGTATAGTGGTAAAAACAGTACAGGAAGAGTACTTTGAGTTTTGGTCCTAATTCTGGACATAGTTCATTCTCAAGTAATTTGACAATAGCAATGCATTTCAGAATTATTTTAATAGGCCTACTGCAGAGCAGTGACAGTGTAACAGTATTCCCATCTTTATTTTTCTATAACAATAATAATAATAATTAACATTTATTGACATATTAGATGCAAGGCAACAGGCTAAGCATTTTATAGATATTATCCCATTTAATCAAGCACTTCCTTGAGATAACATTTGTCTCCTTTTATAAATGAGAGAACACACTTTCAAAGTTGTTAGCATGCAGTGAATGAATGCCAAAAACATAATTCTGAACTTCCCCCAAACATGAACCTCTATGCTATACCTTTTTCTATTCCTGCTTGCTGCCTTAGCTTTTAGTCTTGTTTAATATTCCCTCTGTTGGAGACATTAATTAGGCTATTTCTGGAACTGTGGCTGGCAATGAGCAGTATTCATTTGGCACATGTCTCATCTGAAAGTTAAATACAGAATACTTATAAATCGTATATACATAAGAGTGGTACATCCCTATGTAGAATCTCTTATTGTGTTCAAAAAGAAAAAAAAAAAAACAACTTAGAGAGCTCATTGCCATCACCCCAGTGTCTTCAAAATGTTCTAGTGAAAATGTGCATGTGAACTTGTATAATAACAGACTACTCTTTCTCTCCTGTTTACAGTTAGTCACATGCATTATTTTGTCAACTAATCTAGATGCTTTCCCTTTAACTCTCAGATAAAGAAAGACAAAGCTGATTATATATCTAAGTATGTGTGGCATAGGGGTATATCACAAGGACCCTGTTTGGACAATGTTATGAAGGTCCACTGAGCCAGAACTGGATGGGAAGCCAGTACATGAGGTGTGGTGGAGATCAACCAACCCTCACCTCTGTTGTGCTGCTGCAAGGACTGGGTGGATTTCTATTTAATGTCTTCTAGTCTAGAGGATGCTGCTAGTGTTCAATTTTTGTACCAACAAATACTGATGCTACCCAATGGAGCATCCCCAGGTAATTAATACAAACACTAGTTAATCCTCCATGATTTATGGAAGAAATGAAGTAACTACTGAGCTATGGATAATCAGTGTGTTTTCTCAGCTGTATTGTCATTACCTTAGACTCTGAAGTATAAGGTTACAACTGTAAACTTTCTCTCTATGTGTGTTTAAGTGTTGATGCATTCATAGGAAATTCCAGGAGTAAATATTTTTACTCCCATTGCCAACAAAATCTATTGATATGATTGATTATGCATAAATTGCTCAAAAGCTCCCCACCAAAGACTCTGTGACCAATTGAGTGGGTCAGAGATCAAATGTAAACATTACCTGACAACCAGGTAGGCTTTTGTTAAAATATTGATATAAACATAATTTAACTTTTTTATTGTCAGGAGTATATTAAAACATAGGTCAAATCTAATTGATAAATTTCTTAACTGATTATTAGCCCATGTACATGACTTATGAAATGGGAAGAAAGGGGGCAAGGGATATAAAATATTTGTTCTACATAATCTCACACAAAAGTGGATTTCTATTCAACTTAATAGCATTTATCAATTTTTCAACATGAAATTACATACAATTTTTATCACAAATCATATGTTATTGCATACCATGTATCAGTTTAGGGCTATCTTCTGTGAAAGCTTTCAGGTCTGTATTAATCCAAAGTGAACCTCTCACTTCTGTTAAATGCAGTTTTTCTCTATGGTAACTTAACATTAAAAGTGTTTCAACTAGTTCTGAATTTGGACAGAAGTAATTTCTCACATTAGATAAGAATAAATGATCTAATGTTTTCAAATTTTTTATTTCAATCTGGATTAAAAATATTTCTAAAATTATGATTAGCATAAAACTTATCACCTAAACCAGGACATTTTTGAAAATGAAAAGTACTACTATTAATTAATCCAGAAAAATAAACTGTAATCCCAGCTTGTTCTGAGCAATTGAGAACACGTGGATCTGGACAATGTGGGGTAAACTGGCTTCCTAGGGTGCAAAATTTAAAGAGGCACTCACTCTCAGGGTCATGCCCACATTTCTGATCTCATTGTCACACCCAACATTGTGTTGAACAATTCATATGTTAAATAAATTGTGCCTAATTTTTAAATAATCTATTTTACTAATATCTAATGTATTTTGAGCAAAGTCCATAATATGATTGCCAGTTGTTTACATGTGAAACATTTTTTAGCAAATGGAGGAGAGCAACATTAAAAACTCCAAGATCATCATTTATAGAGAGGAATGCTTATTTGCATATGTTTCTTTCTTTCTTTTTTTTTCAATTGTTCCTGTTACTTTAAAAGCTTCTGGGTATGAATTAATTAGCATACATAATAATGTAACATTCTGGGAGGGAATAAAGCATGTTGTAAAGATATTAATTGAACAACATTCTGGGAAAACATCTGTAAACAGCTCACAGTAAATACCATTGGCTGATTATTTCACTATTAGCTCCAAGAAAATGGACTTTAAAATAGAAAAAAAATCACTATTAATATTCATTTACTTCTGTAGTAGTCATGAAAAATAAAATACAGTAGGTAAAACGAATACACGTAACAATGCTACATTTTCTTAAAGTGACTATAAGCAGATGCATATAAGAAAGATAGTTAACTTTGAAGTTATTTAATGAGAAGGATCAATCTCAAGAGAGGCTTATGGGGATTCCATACACCAGGTTTTAAAGTTATAAAAGCCTATGTTTAGTGTGTGTGTAAGTGAGAGAGAGAAAGCCATCATTTTAATTTTAGGCTTTGGATTTGTTCAAATGGGGAGTGGTAGCCACAATGAAAATGAACAGCTTTACACCTGTCAAGTGTAATTTTTCAAAATGATTTTGAATCTGGGGACAGACGAGTGTTCATCATAGCATTTACAATTAAAATAATAATAATAGGAGATCCAAGATAGCAGCAGTATAGCTGGCAGCTCCATTAATCTACTTTCAGACATAGACCGGATTGGCAGTCAGAACACAGAGCGGGGAGTGAGTGAAAGTGTCTGTGTGTGAGCGCATGCGTGGACCCAGGACAGCTCATGAGCTGAGGGCTGCTAAGAATAGAGAATTTGGGTTGAGCTTCCTGTGAGAGCACAGAAGGCTTAGGTCTGGAAAGCAGGAGCTGAACAACTGAGATTTGCCGTGGTCAGCCAGACCCTTTTACAGAGAGGTGAATGTAACTGCCACCTGCAGGATTACATGCTCCTTGGATCTGCGAGGCCAGATTCAAGATTTTTGTGCTGTGGACATTTCCTCAGGGGAAAGGAGAAAAAGTTCCAGTAGGGTCTTTTGCCAAACTATATGAAACACAGCTCCTCAGGTCCCAATCAACTAAACCCAGCAGAGCTCGGAAAATACAGACAGGCTCAACAAGACACTATCTTCTCTCCTGAATAGCTTGTTAACATTTGTTTCATATCCTTCAAGTTTGGGCATAATATGACACCAGGTTTTATAATATAGTTCCTTTCAAACTTCATAAATTGCTCTTCCCTTTTCTTACTCCACACTACCTCCTTCCTCCCTCTTTGTATTTTTGTTTTCAACTCTATTTTCTCTCTTGTTACAACTTGTTTCTATTCTGCACTTTTATTATTGCTCCTCCATCCCACCTCTCAAAACCATTTGTGACTGTCATTAATCACCTCACATTCATTTTCCCATTCTTAATATACCTTTAACCTCTCTCCACCTTTATCGACCTTTGCTCATAGGTTGTGGATGAGGAGATTGTTGTTATAGTTCTTCAATCTTATTTCTAGATAGTCACTATCTTTGTATTTCAAATCTCAAATTTTACCCTTCCCCTCTCCTCCTCCATTTTGCCTTCCTCCTGCCCTTTCCTTTCTTTGTTGTTGTTGTAAATGTTAATCTTTCCCTGTATTAGCTGGGTTTTCATTCCACACTCTTAGTAATCCTTCTCCCTCTATCCCCTCAAAATAACTGCTCTTTCCTCCAGACATTTTTTAAGCTCCTCTTTGTTTCTTTTGTCCTTCTTATTTCAATCCCACCTACATAAATCTTGGCTCACTGGTTATGTGCATGTTTTTTCTCTCATTATATGTTTATATATATGTTTTTCTTTCAATTTCCATTGTAACCTAATACTATATGCTTCCTTTCTCTTACTCCATTCTACCTTACCTCCTCCCTCTGTTGTTTATGAAGTAAATTTTATTTTCTTTCCCTCTTTGCCTTGTCTTTATTCCCTCCTCTTATTATCAACCCTCCTTCTTCCCTTAAAAGATGTTTTTTTTCTTTCATTAAGTCATCTCAAATTCATTTTTCCTTTCTTATAATAGTATTAATCTTTTTTTACACCTTTATTAATATTGGATCATTTGCTATTGATCTGTAATTGGCAGTGGAGGTTATTTTTGTGGGTGTGGGTCTGTGTTCTGGGCTGTTTGATTTTTGTTCTGGCAGCACCTATACAACAGTATGCAAGATGTAGTGGGTGGAGTAACTCTCAGTCAGTCAGCTTGAGGGAAGAAGCCACCAAAAAACAACACAACAACCAAAATGTAGCTACAATGAGAGAGCCCACATAAATGGCATAAAGGGCAGCCCAAGAACATCAGGCTCAGGTGATCGGGGAGACTGTACCACTGAGTCCCACAGGTCTCCTGTTACAGATAGTCACACCATGAAGACAGGAGTCAACACAGATCAATCAAACATGCAGAAACAAACAAGAAGAGTCACATAAAATGGGGAGAAAAAGAAACAACTGCCTATCAAATTGAAAGGAGAAATCCCTAGAAATACCGCTAAATGAAATTGAGGCCACATTCAAAGAGCTCAGTGAGAACCTCAAACAATTCCAGAGATATCTGGAAAAAATTCAAGGAACATCCTGTAAACTATATCAGCATGAAAAAGAACATAGAAACTATCAATAAGAGTCAGGAGGAGATGAAAAATACAGTATCTGAAATGAAGAAAATAGAAGAAGGAATTAAAAGCAGATTAAATGAAGCAGAGGATCCAATCAGTGAACTGGAGGATAAAGTAGAAAAAAGTTCCCAGACAGATGAACAAAACAAAGAAAGACTCTAAAGGAACTGAAAGAGGTTAAGGGAACTGTAGGACAACATGAAACATAATAATATCCATATAATAAGGTTACCAGAAGGAGAAGAAGAGGAGCAAGGGATGGAACACCTGTTTTACAAAGTAATGACATAAAATCTCCATAACTTGATGAGAGAAAAAAATCATACAAGTTCAGGAAGCAGAGAGGGTCCCAATCAAGAGGAGCCCAAAAGGCCCATTCAAAGACACATCATAATTAAAATGGTAAAATTCAAGGACAAAGAGAAAATCTTAATGGCAGCAAGAGAGTAACAGATAGTAACATACAAGGAAGCTGCAATAAAGCTGGGAGCTGATTTCTCAATGGAAAAACTATAAGTGAGAAGGGAATGACGTGAAATACTGCAAGTAATGAATAACAAGGACCTGCAAGTAATACTATTGTATCCAGCAAGTCTCTTATTTAAAATGGAAGGCAAAATAAAGAGCTTCCCAGACAAAAGAAGGCCAAAAGAGTACATCTCCACCAAACCAGTGTTGCAAAAAAAGTACTAAAGGGACTGCTTTAAGAAGAAGAAAAAATAGAGAGAGGAACAGGTACAAAAGGAAAAAATGGCAATGAATAAGTACCTATCAATAATAACCTTAAATGTAAATGGATTAAATACTTTAATCAAAAGACATAAGGCAGCTGTATGGACAAGAAAACATCACCCACAAATATGTTGTCTACAAGTGACCCACCTCAGAACAAAAGACCTACACAGACTAAAATGAAGGGTTGGAAAAAATATTCCAAGCAAATGAACAAGATGAAAAAAGCTGGGGTTGCAATACTTATACCAGACAAAATAGACTTCAAAACAAAGGCCATGAAAAGAGACGGAGAATGATAGTTCATAGTATTTAAGGGTAGAAACAATGGAGAAGATATAAATACTGTAAACATATATGCACTGAACATAGGAGCACCCAAATATATGGGGAAAATGTTGGAGGACTTCAAGAAAGATATAAAGAGCAACATACTTATAGTAGGGGATTTTAACACCCCATTATCAACAATGGATAGATTTTCCAAACAAAGAATCAACAAAGATATTGTGGCACTGAATGACACTGAAGATCAAATGGACTTAACTGATATGTATAGGACCCTTCAAATCAAGCAAGCAAAATATACATTCTTTTCAAATGCACATGGAATCTTTTCTTTTTTTCATATAAGTTTTAAACTTATTTACTTTTATTGTTCCAGTGCAGTTGTCTCCATTTCCCCCCAGCACTCTCCCCTGCCCCACTACTCCTACCCATGACCCTCAATCCTACCGCTTTTGGCTTTGTCCATGGGTCCTTTATATATGTTCCTTGATGACCATTCCTGTTCTTTCTGCCATTACCCCTCCCACCTCTCTTCTGGTTACTTTCAGTTTGTTTTTTATTTCAATGACTCTGGTTATAATTTGCTTGCTTGTTTGTTTTGTTGATTAGTTTCCACTTATAGGTGAGATCATATGGTATTCGTCTTTCACCACCTGGCTTATTTCACTTAGTACAATAGAATACATGATAGGACATAAAATAAGCCTTAACAAATTCATGAAAATTGGAATCATATCAATCATTTTCTTGGATAAAAATGGGTTGAAACTAGAAACCAACCACAAGGGAAAAAAATTAAAAACACTCAAATTCATGGAGACTGAATCACATGTTGTTAAAAGAAGAATGGTTTAACAGTAAGCACAAGGAAGAAATTGAAAAGATTCTGGAAACATATAAAAATGTACACACAATAGCCCAGAACCTATGGGACACAGTGAATGCAGTCCTGAGAGGCAAGTTCATAGCAATATTGGCCTACCTAAAAAATATGGAAGAGTCTCAAAAACACAACCTAACTGTACATCTGCAAGAACCAGAGGAACAACAAGAAACAAATCCCAGACTGAGTAGAAGGAAGGAAATTATCAAGATCAGAGCAGAATTGAATGACATAGAAACTAAAAGAACAATTCAAAGAATCAATAAATACGTGAGCTGTTTTTTTAAAAGATAAAATCAATAGCCTTTAACCAGACCAGACTCATCAAGGAAAAAAAAAAGAAGACCCAAATAAAGAAAATCAGAAACAAAAGAGGAAAAATTACAACTGATACCACAGAACTACAAAGGATTGTCAGAAATTACAACAAATAACTATATGCCAAGATATTGGAAACTTGGATGAAATGGACAAATATCTGAAAACATATAATCTTCCAAAACTGAGTTAAGAAGAAGCAGAAAGCTTGAACAGACCAACAACAGGTAGTAAAATTGAAGCAGTGATAAAAAAATACTCCCAGCACACAAAGCCCTGGAGAAAAAGCCAGGGTTTCACAGGAGAATTTTACAAAACATTTAGGGAAGAACTAACCCCTATTTTTCTCAAACTATTCCAAAAAATTCAAGAAAAGGGAGGACTCCCAAAATCCTTTTACCAGGTCCATGTTATCCTAATTCCAAAATCAGAAAAAAAAAAAAAAAAGAAAGAAAGAAAACTAGAAGCTATTATCACTGATGAATGTAGATGCTAAAATCTTCAAAAGATTATATACCATGATGAAGTGGGATTCATCCCAGGCATGCAGGATGATACAATATTTGCAAATATGTAAATATAATACATCACATAAAAATGAAAGATAAAAATAATATGATCATATCAATACATGCTGAAAAAACATTTGATAAAATACAGCACCCATTTATGATAAAAACACTCAGCAATGAGAGAGTAGTGGGATCATACCTCAACATAATAAAGGCCGTGTATGAGAAACCTACAGCCAACACCATATTCAATGGAAAGCTTTCCCCCTAAGATTAAAAAAAGGTATCTATTTTCACCACTTATATTCAACATAGTATTAGAAGTTCTGGTCACAGTGATCAGATAAGAAAAAGAAATAAAAGGCATCCAAATTGGAAAGGAAGAAGTGAAACTGTCATTGTTTGCAAATGACATTGTAGTATACATAGAAAACCCTATAGACTGTACCAAAAATCTACTTCATCTAATAAGTGAATTTGGCAAAATAGCAGGATACAAAGTCAATATTCAGAAACTGAAGACATTTTTGTACACCAGCAATGAAATATCAGAAACAGATACTAGGAAAAGAATCCTATTTACTATAGCAACAAGTGAAATAAAGTACCTAGAAATAACTTATCCAAGAGATAAAAGTCCTATACTTAGAAAACTACAGAACACTGAAGAAAAAAATTAAGGAAGACACAAATAATTGGAAGTGTATACCATATTCATGGATTGGAAGAATTAAAATCATTAAAATGTCCATATTACCCAAAGCAATCTATAGAGTCAATGCAATCCCTAACAAAATGCTAATGACATATTTCACAGACATAGAACAAATATTTCAAAAATTTATATGGAACCATAAATCACCCCAAATAGCCTCAGCAACTTTGACAAAGAAGAACAAAGTAGGAGGAATTATAATACCTGATATCAAACTATATTACAAGACATTGCAATAAAAAAAAATGTCTGGCACTGACATAAGAACTGACACATAGATCAATGGAACAGAATGGGGAGCCCAGAAATAAACACATGCCTCTATAGTCAATTAATATTTGACCATGGAGGCAGTAACATAAAATGGAGAAAAATAGCTTCTTCCATAAATGGTGTTGTGAGATATGGACATGGACATGGACATGGACATGGACATGGACATGGACATGAAAGAAAGAAAGAAAGAAAGAAAGAAAGAAAGAAAGAAAGAAAGAAAGAAAGAAAGAAAGAAAGAAAGAAAGAGAAACTAGACCACTAACATACACCATACAAAAGAATAAACTCAAGATGGATAAAAGACTTAAATATGCCATGATACCATTGAAGTCCTGGAGGAAAACATAGGCAGCAAAATTTTAGATATCCCACACAGTAATATTTCCACTAATATGTCCCCTAAGGCAAAGGATATAAAGGAAAAAATAAAGAAGTGGGACTACATCAAATTAAAAAGCCTCTGTGCAGCTAAAGAAAACAGCAACAAAATGAAAGGGGAACAAACCATATAGGAAAACATATTTGCAGTGATACCTCAGACAAGGGTTTGATCTCCAAAATATATAAAAACCTCATATGACTCCATGCTCAGATGACAAGCAATCAAATTAAAAATGGGCAAAGGCAGTAACTGGTGTGGCTCAGTGAACTGAGTGCTGGCCTTTTAACTGAAGGTTCACTGGGTCACTTACCAGTCAGGGCACATGCATAGGTTGGGGATCAGGTCCCTGGTATGAAACACGCAGGAGGAAGTCACACATCAATGTTTCTCTCTCTTTCTCCTCCTTTCCCCTCTATCTAAAAAAATAAAAATACTTTTTAAAAATTAAAATGGGCAAAGCACCTGAACAGGCTCTTCTTCAAGGAGGACATATGGAGGGCCAATAGTCTTATGAAAGAATGCTCAACATCACTAGCCATCAGAGACATTAAATTAAAACTGCAATGAGATATCACCTTATACCTGTCGGAATGATCATCATTAATAAACCAACAAACAACAAGTGCTGGTGAGGTCGTAGAGAAAAGGGAACCCTAGTACACTGCTGGTGGGAATGCAGACTAGTATAGTCACTGTGTCAAATAGTATGGAATTTCCTCAGAAAACTAAAAATGTAACTGCCTTTGATCCAGTGATTCTACCGCTGGGAATATACCCTAAGGATTCTGAAACACTAATTCAAAAGAATCTATGCACCCCCATGTTCATAGCAACATTATTTGCAATAGCCAAGTGCTGGAAACAGCCTAAGTGCCCATCAATAAATGAGTGGATCAAAAAACCATGGTACATTTTCACAATGGAATTCTACGCAACAGAAAGTAAGAAGGAGCTCCTACTGTTTACCACAGAATGAATGTAACTGGAGAGTATTATTATAAGAGAAATAAGCCAGATGGTGAAAGACAAAAATACCATATGATCTCACCTATACATGGAATCTAATCAACAAAACAAACATATGAGCAGAATAGAACCAGAGACATGGAAATAGGAACAAACTAACAGTGACCTGCAGGGAGTCAGGAGGTGATAATTGAGGAAAGAAGGGATAGGGGCAAGCCAAGAAACATGTATAAAGGACCCATGGGCATGGACAACAATGTGGGGATTGACTGTGGGCACAGGGTGGTGAATGGAGCAGTGAAAAGCAACAAGGGAACAATTGGGACAACTGCAATTGAACAAAACAAAAAAATACATAAATAAAAATTAAAAATATAATAGTAGTAATAAAAGATATATTTCATTCACATAGCTATAGCGAGTTGAAATACTATTTTCCTCCCTTTCTTCCCAAAACTCATGTCCACTTGGAACCTCAAAAGATAACTTTATTTGGAAATAGAATCTTTGCAGATATAATTTGTTAAATATCTTTGGATGAAATCATCTTGGATTTGGGATGAGTCCTAAATACAATGACTGCTGTCACATAAGAAATGGAGGGGACACAGGGATGTGGAGAGAAAAAGGCAATGTATACATAGAGGTAAAATTTGGGATGATACATTTACTAGTCATAGAATGTCAATGATTACCCACAAACACCAGAAGGCACAAGGGAGTCATGGGATGGTTTTTCCATCAGAGTCATAGAAGGAACCAACCCTGCTGACAATGCGATTTTTTACTTTTGGCCATCTGTACTGAGAGAAAGTCAGTTCCTGCTGTTGTAAGCTATTCTGGCTGTGGTAATTTGTTCTGGTAGTCCTAAGAAATGAATATTACAACTAATAAACTAGCTATCACTCAATTAGTATATACAGATGGCTGATATATTTAAGGACAGTGCTTTAAACTATAATGTTTATGTGAATTACCTGGAAATCTTGTTACCTGCAGATTCTGATTCATTCCGTCTTGGGAGGGCCCTGAAACAACACATTTCTAACAAGCCATGAGTGATGCCTATTAGCTGATTCTAAAATGATATTTTTTAGTATTAAAGCTATAATATGCTTGTTCATACATGCAGATTCAGGGAAAAGCCCTGAGACTAAAAATTTACATTCATAAACAGAGAGCAGGGAAAGACCAAAGAAAGAGATTGTTCATTCTAGTCTAGTAATCAATAGTTTAGTTTATTAAGGAAAACTTACATACAAGGTGCATCTTGGCAACTGCAAGACAAAATAAATTCCCACATGTCTTGGCAGTCACCAGAGAATTATACAGGTTAGAGGGATGGGAGATAGTACAGGTACTAGTACATTAATGCTTCCAGTGTGGAAATTAATTTATATGCTTCACCAGGTCAGGACAATAGCCTGTTCTAGGAACCAGCACCTAGCAGGAAACAAAAGACAGGTGTTGATTTATGTCAAAATGAACATCGATTACAATGATAATTACAATTACAGTCTGTAAGTGGGAGTTGCACAAAGCAATCTGCCTTCTAGCCTGGGCCCAGGTCACAGGACAAACAGCGGTCATGTCGTGGAGCACATCTCCTTCACACTGCTGTAACAAACCACTCAATCTAATCCGTGAACCTCATCCTGTGGAGCTTGCGATCTAGGTCAAAGGTAAATCATATTGAATGAAAAGTTATGTAACAACTGAAACTGTACATAATAGATAGTCAACTAACAAAGATAATAAATATTAAAATCTACTTTAGAAAATCAAGTTATCAGTGATGGTTGGAGTAGTTATGTAAAACTTTGATAAAAGGACAGGTTTGGGTTAGGAGTTTAAGACGAAGTGACTGAGCAATGGTAAGAGCAGATCAGTTAGTGAAAACCCATGATAAGACAACACCAGAGAATAATATGAGGATGTCCAGTAATGTGTTATAGTAATGCAATTATTGCTTAGCATATTTTCCATGGATGAATATTAATAGTAACCCCAAACTAATGAAAATGTGACTACGTTTGCAAATGTTTATAGAGTTCAATACTCTCTCGTTGTTTATAAGAAACAAAAGGAATGTAATTTTTAGAAATAAAATTATTATCACTATATAAAAATATCCAGGGAGTGTGAAAGTCTTTGAATTTGTTACCATGGGAATAATCTATGTGGCTTTTATTTCTTTTATATTTTATTTCTACTACTATTATTATTGTTGTTAATTCTTTCAATAGCCAGAGTCTTTGGATCTTACACTGAAACACAGAATACAGATTCCAATTTAGTTTATAGGCACATAGGAAATTTCCCAGATATTGTAATATCTGCCATGTAAGGCTAACAACACCTTCAACATTCTGTAAGGGATGCATTTTGACCAAAAGATATGCAAGTAACAAAACATGTTATTTTGAGTAATATTTTACAAATCTTTAATATTTTCTGTTCTCACCAGTAAAGCCATGAAAAACAGCAGGAACATTATCAGAAGATGCTAAAAAAGAACTTTAAACTCAGTTTTGGAGTTTTCATTTCTGGCAAATTTTCAGCAGACTATACTAAACTGACATAATCAATGAGACTTGATATCTAATGGAGCTGAGCCTTGTATCCTCCACTATGGTTAGCACCAAAAGCAGTACCCATACATCAAATGGGTGAAGAGCAGTGACAAGTTCTAGATAGAAGTTAGTTGCAGGTTATCATTATTTTTAAAAACATACTCTAATAAATAAAGAAATACAGATTGATAAAGACCAACAACTGTCTAATTCTGGATAATGCACATATGTCACATTAACATATAACTCTTGAAATAGACTGTTTGTGTGATAGTATCATAGTCATATGTGATAGTATTTGGAGGCAGGGTCTTCAGGAGGAGATTACTTCATGAGGGAAGAACCCTCATGAAGGTTATTAGTGGCTTTGACCCAGAGTGTGGGGGAGCTTTGTCCACTGAGCCCCCATCCACTACGGATGAGAATAAGTCTACCAAGACATGATTTGCTTGGGGAGAAAAGGTGCCCAATCTCTTGAAGGAGAAGGGCCAAAAGCCTTTTCCTCAATGGCTTTTATTGGGTTAGTTTACAAAGGAACTCAGGTAAAACTCATTACTCATTTCCGGGAAGTAAGGATCAAATAACAAGGAACTCTGAGGGCCTATTTTGAGTCAGGGTCAGATAGCTAAAGAGCTGTAAAAACTTTAAGGAGCAAACTTACTTTTTCCTTGGATGCTTATCATTCAATTGAGAGCATTCTAAACAAAGCAGGTTTCACAGGATTTTACATATTCTTTCTTAGGCCTGATCACCCAGGGAACCGCCCCCCTTTTCAGCACAGGGCTGCACCACCCTCTGTCATTGTTTCAGGCTTAGGTGGAGCAAGGGAAGTAAGGCAGCCAAGGGATTAGGAGATTCTCTCGCAGACAATGAGGACTCAGGCTATGCCAAAGCTGAGGGGCAAGAGTCCATCACCCCCTTTTGCTGTAGCCCCCAAAGTCCTTCCTTGGGGGTCTCCCATGTGATTGTGCCTGTCTTAGGTCATTCCCCCCTTGGGGAATGTTACCTGTCATTGGCTACCTGACCAAGCATTGGGGGCCAGGTAGGGTGAAGTGAAAGGAGCAGAAGCAGTGCTCCTGCCAGGGAGGCTTGTCTCCTTGGTGGCTTACGGTTCCAAGGTCATTCCCTCATCCTTGGTGGGGGTTAGAGCTTCTGATACCAAGCAGGGCAGTTCCCAACACCAGAGAGCCTTCTTGCTCTTTTCACTCCATGAAACACAGCAAGAAGATAGCATCTGTGAACCAGAAAACAGGCCCTCACCAGACACCACATCTGCAGGCTATTGATCATGAAGAACATTTAAATTTTTCAGATTCTTTTTAATTTCCTTAACTACAATTTTAATTTGCTTTCCAAAGTGTTCTGATATTTTCTTATTTATGGTTCTTGCTGCTATTTTAAAGGATTCATATTTAATTTTATGTTTACTTTCTCTTAAAATATATTTTATTGATTACACTATTACAGTTGTCCCAATTTTCCCCCCTTTCCCCCTGCATCTGGTATACCCAATTCCCTCCAGCAATCCCCCTTGGTTCATTTTGTTATTGTCAGTTTCAATACATGCTAGTGAATTATTTATCTTTTATGTGGCAACTTGCTGAACTCTCCTTTAATCTTAATAGTTTATCAGTTGATTCTTTCCTATATTTTTTTAATTTCATTTTTGGTATACTCTTCAATTTATCATATAAAATATACCAAGGGTGATCTTACATTAAACAATAAAAAAGTATTCAAAAAATATAAATCACAAATTTAGATCTTTCCTCTTAGTTACAGACTGCCCTTAGAGCTTTTTAACAAATTAACTCAAAAGTTAGTCTTTTACTGCCATCCTTGCTAATGACTGGTACAGCTCTCCATCCAGTGTCACAAAACATAAAACTATGAGGCATCCTGAAAACCCTTCTTATTCCTAACCCTCATATCCTATAGGTTATCAAGTTTTGTCAATATCACCTTCCTTGTTTTTATTAATCTGAATCTATCTCATTCTCTTCCTTTTCCTTCTTCTTTCTCTTTTTACTACCATAATAGTTTCCTAATAATTCTCCCTTATCAACTCTTGGTAATCTTCATTATGGTAGTTTAAATCATTTTTTTTATAAAAGCAAAGTTTATTAAATTTTTGCTCTTATAAAAATTTTTCAAAAGTCCCATGATTCTAGGAAAAATTAAAGTGTTTCAAATGGCTTATAAAATTCTTAGGGGACTGATGGCTTCTTCCTTCTCTAATAATCTAATTAAATTCAGGGCAACCCTTAGTTTTTGTTTCTCCATTTATTATAGCTTCTGTTTTCTCAATTCCTACAGCTAACTGTTAGGTTTGTAATGTTTATCCTTTTTGATTTGGCCCTAAATTCACACACAAAGTCTTTGTGCTGGGTTCAGTTTTTATTTTATACTCCTAGCACAATCAGCAGGGAACATAGCATTATACTATTGGTTAACCAATGTCCGGAATCCTCCCAAAGTTAAGCAAGACAAAGGAAATATGGATTTCCTCTATTATTAAAGGAAAAGCTTACTATTTTGTCCCCCTTTTCTGTCACTCTAATCATTTAATACATACATAAATGTCTTCATGACAAAATAAGCAGAGTAAGAACAATGAAAGAAAAACTTACTAAGACTTAGAGTGCAGTCCAACCTTTGAAAATTAAACACAGTGTCCTTAGTTAAGTAAATAAATGCATCTGGAGTTTATTTACTCACTATTTATTCAATTGTAATTTTTCACAGAAAAATCACTGAGATGTATTTCAAATACCATACAATCTAATAATTTACATGTTTTATATAGATATACTTGTACATATATCAGTCAATATTTAATATATTAACAGAGTTGTGCAAACATCACAGCCATTAATTTTAGCACATTTTCTTCATCCCTGCAAAAAACCCCTATCAATTTTTAGTCACTCTGTGTATAGGCCGAAACCACCTAAGCTTGAGACAAGCAGTAATTTACTTCCTGCCTCTATAGATTCTGAACATTTTGTATAATTTTATATACATGAATCATTAAATATATGGTTTTTGTTGGTTACTTTCACATAGTAGCATAATATTTTCAAGGTTCATCCATGTTGAAGCAAGTATTAGTATTTCATTCCTTTTTATGGTCAAATATCTTTTTATTGTATGGATATACTATATTTTGCTTATTCAGTTATGAGATGATGAACAGGTGGATTGTTTCCCCTTTTGCATACTATCAGTAATGCTGCCATACACAACTATTTTCCACCTTCTGTTTGAACATATATTTTTCATTTCTCTTGAATATATATTTGGCTGGATCATGTGATAATTCTTAAAGTTTCAAGGACTATCAGACTCTTTTCCAATGTAGCTGCATTACTTTACAATTCAGTAACAAGATATAAGGCTGAATTTTTTTCATACACTCACCTACACTTACTATTATTTTTTAAGTTATAACCATGCCAATGGTTGTAAAGTAGTATCACACTGTAATTTTGATTTATATTTCCCCGATGGCTAAGAATATTTAACATCTTTGAACTGACGTGAAAAGAAGGGAATCTTACCTTTTGTGACAGCATGGATGGACCTAATGTGCGTTATGCTAAGTGAAATAAACCAGTCAGAGAAAGACAAATACCGTACAATTGCACATACATGTAGAATCTAACAAAAAAGATAAACTAGCAAACAAAATATTAGAAACAGACTCATAGATAGAGAGAGCAGACTGAGTTGTCAGAGGGGAGGGGTTTGGGAGGCTGGGTGAAAAGGATGAAGGGATTAAGCAAAAAAAACTCACACACACTGTGGTGATTGCCAGAGGGAAAGGTGGTAGGGGAGATAAATGGTGATGGTGAAGGGAGACTTGACTTTGGGTACTAAACACACAATTCAATACGTGTATTATAGAAGTGTACCCTTGAAAACTATAATTATAGAATTGTATACATAAAACCTATGTAATGCTATTTACTGATGTCACCCCAATAAATTCAATAAAAAACTTTAAAAGATAAATTTAATGTACATGAGATTTATTTTTGGACTGCCAATTCTATTTAATTGATTACTGAAGAACTATAGTTGAATTTTGATATCAAAAAGTGTTACTCCTCTACCTTTGTTCTACTTATTCAACTGTTTTGACCATTTGGAGCTCTTGCATTTCTGTATGAACTATAGAATCAGTTTGTCATTTTCTATGAAGAAACCATCTGGGTTCTAATATAGTTTGCATTAAACAACAGATTATTTGGGAAATATGCAATACTAATAGTTATATCATCTGATCCATGAATATAGTTGGCCTTCTGTTCATTTAGGTATTCTTTAATTTATTTCAACAATGTTTTGTAGTTTTATACTTCTTTTGTTAAATTTATTCCTAAGCCTTTTGCTTTTTTTATTACCAAGGGACACATGGACAAAGCCAAAGAGGGGTAGGATTGAGGGTAAGAGGTGGGAATGGCTGGGATGGGGGAAGTGATGGGGGAAAAAAATCAAATGATGTTATCAGTTTAATTAAAGATTAAGCATTTACATAAAATACTGAATTTTAAAATACATGAAACATGATTAAAATGGTTTTCTGTTTCTGATATATACAGATATAAAAAAGATTTTTTTCTTAATTTAGCTGAGTACTTATAATCAGTAAACAGAAAATCCCATATTTTTGTATATTGATCATGTTTTCTGCACCTTTACTGAACTCATTTATAGTTGTCATACTTTAAGTGGATTCTTCAGAATTTTCTAGGTACAAGAACAAGTAATTTTCCAATAGTTGTTTTACCCTCTTTCCAATTGCCTTTTTCCTACCACCATTAAAGATCTTGTTAGCAGTGTTTTTAGTTTGTTCATTTCTTTCTTTGTTTTTTTTTTTTTTTTTAGAATGTATTTATTTATTCTTAGAGAGAGGCGAAGGGAGGGAGAAAGAGAGGGAGAGAAACATCAATGTGTGAGAGAAACACCAGTTATTTGCCTCTCGTACATACCCGGGGGACCAGGCTCCTAACCCAGGAATGTGCCCTGACTGGCATCAAACTGGCAATGCTTTGCTTTGCCAGACTATGCCCAACAAACTGAATCACACCAAGCAGGCTGTGAAGAGGGTTTTGTAGATGTTTTTATCAGGTTGTGAAAATTCTCTTCTTTTCCTGTCATGTTTACTGTGGAGCATAAAAGAATGCTAAATTTTGACATCTTTTATTTCTTGGATAAGTTTTATACCTCTTTTTTTCTCTCCTCTTTCTTGTACTCATATTCCATGTTTGCTGCTGCATTTAATGGTACTCTACAGTTCTTTCAGGACCTTGTCATTATTCTTCAGTATTTTTTGTTCCTTCTTATTGGGTTTCATAATCTGTATCAAACTTTAAATTTACCAATCTTTTATTCTGCCCATTCAAATTTGATTTCGATCCTGTGTAATTTTAATTTTAGTTATTATACTTTTTAACTCTATAATTTCCATTGAATCCTTTTAAAAAATAACTCTGATCTCTATATTGATATTCTGTACTTGATAAGACATTGTCATAATTTTTCTTTACATCATTTTTTATAACTAAAACTTTTTAAAAAATATGCATTGATTTGAGAGAGAGAGATCAATTTCTTGTCCCATTTATTTATCCATTCATCTGTTGCTTTTTAATGCTTTTTAAAAAATGTCTTTGCTAGATGGTTTAAATATTTTACTTTATGATTGTTTAATAATGAGATTTCCTTTTATAAATTGTTCATCTTCAATGCCAACTTATCTATTGACTATCTTAATGTTTTTCTTAGAAATTCACGTGAACTTCTTCTTGTATGTGCCCTGACCATGGATAGAACTGCAACGCTGGAGTATCTGGACAGCATTCTAACCAACTGAGCTACCCGTTCAGGGCCCCTTTACTTGTTTAATCAGTTTTCTCTTTAGTTCTTTGAGTGTATTTACAATGAACTATTTGAAGTGTTTTAAGTCTAACATTTGGGCTCTCTCACAGATTGTTTTTATTTACTTTTCTTATTCCTGTGTGTAGGTCATACTTTCTAGTTTCTTTGAATTCTCATATTTTTTTGTTGAAAACTAGACATTTGCAAAAAAATACATATATAACCACTCTACTATTGTTTCTTCACTCCCCAAGATAAGTCATTGTCTCTTTGCTTATTTATTTATTTAGTAACTTAGTGGCTGATTTCAGTGAAATTTATTTCCTTTCCAGCATGAAGCTTCCCTACTCACTCCTCAGAGTATACAGTCTTGGGCATGCCCACTTTGCACCCTAGAATAATGATAATTTTAGCAAGACACTTTTGAGTGTCTTTTTCCTTATCTCTGTGTTAAGTTGTCTAACTCCATTTGTATCACACCAGCTCCAGTGCCTTGCTAATTGTTGGCTAATTGCTTATAGTTTTTGACAATGACTTGGGGCATAAATTGTTCCACAGTCTAATTCAATTAAAATTAAAGGTATACTTTTTAAGGTTCATATTTAAGGTTTATTCTGATACAAGAATTGCTCTTCTTAGCTGTCTTTTCCTCTTGTTTTCTCTATAAACTAGACATCTTACCATCTAATTTGTCCTTTCATGGAGTTTCCAGAATTCTCTAATTACTTATCATCAAACTCTACTTTGTTTATGTGGGTGCTTTATGCTCAGACTTCCCCACACTGTATTCTAAATTAAACCATTTCCTTTGAGGAGAGCCTTAGAGCCCTTTGTACTTATGACCTACCTCCCCTGTATAAAATTTCTGAGTCTCTAATCCAGAGAAAGGTACATTGATATGGCCTGTTTCTCTCCGACTGACACTGGGCATGAGCAGAAATCTTTGGTATTCTTGGCTTATATTTTATGGCTTGGAACCACTGCCTAAAGTGCAAGGTAGATTGAGGACAACCAGGGTTCTAAGATTTGGGATTTTCTTGATTTATGACTTGCTGTGCAAAGTAGCAGCTGGGTGGAGAAAGGAGAGTAAGTTCCCCTAACCTCTCCACAACACTCACATGGAATTTAGCCTCTGCAAGATGGAGCTGGGGGTATGGTAATTGTTGGCACTTGGTTCCTCCTCGAGGGGTACTCTAGCCCTTGATGGGGAGCTAAGACTAGAGGATACTGCATCTTTTCTCCCATATTTCCAGCATGGAGCTTATGCCATGCTGAACTGCAGAAGGAAAGGAGGAAAACAAAAGTCTGGTGTCACAGACTCTTGCTTTTCTTTCTGAATTATTAGTCTATATTTTTAATATTTTTATTATATATACTTTTACCAGTTATGATTATTTTACTTGAAAACAAGTCTGCAGAGCTCCTCTCACTACCATGTGTTAGTAGTGATCTCTAATCAATAATGGATTACCCTCCAGTGCTTTCTTTTAACCTAGAAAAAAATTTATTAAAATAAGTTCATAAAGATTTAAATGTGCAAAAACATTAAAAAATGTTTATAATCTTATACTGGTTAAATCTCATTATCTTTTAAATCTAAAATCAAATGTTATTTTCATCACAGAACATTTTTCTGATTCTCCAGGATTAAATTGTTAGTACATGTATTTCTAAGACTTGTGATATTGATCATTTTTCATTTTTTGTCATTATTATTTAATATATTCATCTTGAAAAATTGAAAATTTCATAAAGATAGAATATAAGGAGTTTTGTTTCCACTTGGTTTTAGTTTTTATGTATTTGTCGCTAGTGGTTTTAGTGGTGATCCCATACTATAGGCTAACACAGAGGAAAACATCTGGAGTCTAAAAATCTCCAAAATATTTATTGAAAGAATGAATTTTGACAATAAAAGAAAAAATTTCTAACACAGTTATTTAGAACTAGACCTATAGGATAGTTGTTTTTTTTCTACATTCAAAGTCTGTTTATTCGGTCCAAAAATCTCAACAGCCAAATTTTAGCAAAAGATTATAAAGTGGATTTTTCTCTCCATAAATATATATTTGTGTATATATATTTCTGTTTGAGGGTTTTTTGTTATTATTTGTTCTGGTTGATTTTGTTTTTATTATTTACATTTTTGCTATTTGGGGTTTGTTGTTGGTTTTTATTTAGATTTTATTTATTTATTCTTAGAGAGAAGGGAAGGGAGGGAGAAAAAGAGAAAGAGAAACATCGATGTGTGAGAGAAACATCAGTTGACTCATTGCCTCTCATACATGTCCCGGGGACCAGGCTTGCAACCCAGGCATGTGACCTGACAGGAATCAAACTGGCAATACTTTGCTGTGCTAGATGATGCCCAACAAACTGAACCACACCAGATGGGTCTGTGGTGGGGATATTGTATGGGTATGCTAATGTTTGAGGACCATTTGCAAGATATCTTGCTTGCTTGGGTATTTGGGTCAAAAAGAAATATTCAGTCTTTGAAGTTTGTTTCAATATATTTTACATGCTCAAGATAAGAGTTTTGTTGCTTTATACTTATATACTCACTGATTTATGAAACATAACAGTTGCTCCTTTGTTTTTTCTGTTTTGCTTTTAAAATGCCTTACACTGTCTTTTCAGGATGTGCTTATTTAATTTTTTTCTAAAAAGCTTTGCTCTGCAATCCACATTGACTGAAATATTTTTCGTGAAAAGGGATGATCATTTAATTTATAAGAAATAGATTTTAGTTGTAGAAGTACTAGCTGTTATTACTTAACTTTTACAAGAACAGATAATCAACAGATGAGAAACAGGATGCTTGCCTCTGAAAAATTATGCTGTGATTCTATGTCTCTCCAATTAAGAAAACTACACTGAGGAAAAGAATGAAAATTAACAAGCAATTTGTATTTTTTCATCTGCATTGACACCTTTTAAAATTTTTTCTTAAAGGGCAATCATTGCTAGATTCAATAAAAGACTCTGTTAGAAAAAGAAGGGTATTGATTTTCCTTTTATTCCCAATGATATAAGTGGCATGCAGAATAAAAACACAATCCTGAATTTTTTCAGAGTAATTATAACATCCTAAGTTGTTATGAATCAAGGAGATAGTATTGAGATATGCTTCCATATTAGTTTTCACATCTTAAAATCAGATAAAAGCTCATCAGATCAGACCACAAAAATTCCCTGTGGAGATAAATTACACATTTTGGGGGTTATCTCTACTAAACTCAGGACGATTTTTTAACTGACTATCCATAATCAAGATAAAATGTGTTCATAGAACATGGTTAAATCTCATGTCTGTATCTCCTAACTTGATAATTTAAATGTAAAGTTTGTTCAGTCTCTTCTCTTTTCAGACACTATTAAATAAAATTAACCTTGGAGGCACATCTTATAGCTTTAATTGCTTTGAAATTTATAGGGATATATTTTGGAATATCTAGCTCTAAAGAATTAAAAAATTCCTAAGAAGAGCATAACTACTATTGGTATATTTATTTTCTTCAAAATCTGCAGCATAAATGGAAAACTGCACATGCAAGCCAAATATTTATTATAATACAAAGAGCAGTTACCACGATTTAGATGAAAACATCCCATGTTTAGAAATTATATGTGTCAAAAACTGCAGTTTATCTGTATAGTTTATCTCCTGATTAGAATCACTTGGAGTTTTTTTCTAATTATTTAGATTACCAAACTCTGCCTGAAGATTATGATTCAATAAAATTGTTGTAAATCTTCATGTTTACACTATGAAAATATTGCCACAGGTCACTATTGTCCAGATAAGATGACATAGGCCTGCTTTTTCCCTAATCCTCCCCATTAAATGTAACTACAAATACTAAAAATGGTTCAAGGGACAACTGAACGACAACCTTGAAATGTGGTAAAAAGGAACACTGGCTGAATAGTGCAGTAGCAGGCACCTGTACCGACCCTAAAGGGGAGCATTTCCCTTTTCAACCAGCATTTCCTAATTTTCAACCAAACAATGAAAGAGGTCAAAAATACATTCATTTTTCTCACATATTGAATGGAATTCCCTCTAAAACATTACATGAGATTTATACCAGATACACGATAGACATTGGGAACCTAGCCAAAAGTGAGCTATGGGGAAGTACTTATTCCCATTCTTTTCCAAGGCTAAAAGTTCCCTTTTTCACCAAAAGAACTGAGATTGCCAGCCATAACTACCAGGAGAGATTCAGCTGCAAGTGACTTGGTGTAGGAACCTTCTTTATTCTTATTGGTCTAGGGTTCTCCTTCTATCCTCAGAGAAATCTGGACCAGCAGCAGGAATTCAATCACAGCAAGCAGGGTTATCGGGTAAACCAGTAAAATAGTTTAACCTTCCCAAGTGGCCCAGTCTGGGATGCCCCACAGGCTATGACTTTCTTCCCCCATATAGAAACATGGAGCAGCCAGGGGCATTGGTAGGGATGTTTTGCTACATCCCTTCTTCGCCAAGAGTTTTCCAGCCTTGGGACACCTCTTACAATCCAAGGTGCATTCTAATGTCATTCATCGTGCCATGAACCAAGAGAATCACAACATGAATGAAACAACCACCAACTGATAGAAGCACTAAGCTGAACTAAAATTTTATAATAAGGATTTCAAAGCAAATGTTATAAAAACTATGCAATGGTTAAAAACACACTTCATTTAAACTGAAAAAAATTTAAGGAAAAGTATAAAATTTATAAAAATAAACAAATGAAAATTATAATATTGGGAGATATAATAAAAATAAAATTATAATAAAGCCTCTCTACACAGGTTAAATAAAAAAGTGGAGATGTCAGTGGATAGAATCAGTAAACTTAAGGACAATATAAAATTAACACTATCTGGAAAGCAGAAAAAATTAACTGAAAAAAAAGTGAGCAGGAATTTGGTTTCTGGTTCCACCTATAAGGAGTTTCAAGTTGCTGCTCCATCTAACAGCAGGTAAAAAACTGAAAAGACTAAAAAATCAACAACACTTTTTGTATTTATAAGTGGTGGGGGGTGGGGACACAGGACAAACCATTGACCTTAGATTGGATAGAAAGTGAATACAGAGTGACGACTCATCAGAGCAGAGACTCATGAGTTAGAAGTAGCTGTGGGAATCCATGCCAGGGTAGAAAAATCTGAATTGTAAATGGGAAATTTCTGGAGGCTCAATGTGAACAATTCTGAGAGGTTAAAAGCTCCAAGAGAACCCAGTCATCAACTACAAGATATAGCTCCAGGATCTGGAGCAGGGTCCCACTGGAAATATCAGAGAAAAATCTCCTCATCTTTCTGGAAAGTCAAGAGGAAGAGGAAAACCCCTGAAATACACTGAGACACCCTGTTCTTCTTAACAAGGCCTGCCCTGAGGTGAAATTAGTTGACCAGATCCTAACTTGTTGGGTTATTATACAAGCTTAACTGGATGGGGAAAGGGTAATGTCCAACACAGGTCAACTCTAACCTTCCATGTGAGGGAGCAGAAATAGCTAATTCCAGGCAACTCTTACCTGAGGCAAGAGAAAGCTACTGAGAAACATTTGGGAAGCTCACAGAGCAGAGGCATAGGTTCACTAAAACGCAAATGTAATTATAGAGAATGCTTCCCTACCCCTACTCTCCTACACACCTCACCACCATATTACTAAAGGCCTCTTTACAGCAGCTCCTTCTACTAGTACCTGTCTAGCTACCAAGAAAAATTAAAAGGCATGCTAAAATGCAAAAAAAAAACAAAAAACACAATTTGAAGAGTTAAAACAAGTGTAAGAACCAGACATGATGGGGATGTTGGAATTATCAATGTGGGAAGTCAACACTGTTGTTAATATGCTAAGGTCTCTAACAGGTAGACAACATGCAAGAATAGGTGGGCAATGTAAGCAGAAAAATGGAAATCCTAATGAAGAACAAACAAAGTTCAATATCAAAAATTAAGTGAAAGAAATAAAGAAGTTCATTGAGGTGCTAATTAATAGACTGGACATGGATAATTAATAAATCTGAGTTTGAGGATATCTCAATAGATATTCCCCAAACTGAAAAGCAAACAGAAAAAAAGACTGAAAAAAGAGCATAATATCTAAGAACTATAAGACAACTACAGAAAATATAATATACATGATATAAACACCAAAAAGAAAGGAGAAGACAAAAGAGGAAGTATTTGAAACTATAATAACTGAGAAATTTCCCAAATTTAATGTCAGACATAAAACCACAGATCCAGGAAGCTCAGAGAACATCAAGTAGGAAAATGTCAGAACTACACCTAAGCATGTTAGTTTAAACTATAGAATATGAAAGATAAAGAAAAATTCTGAAAGAAGCAAGAGGAAAAAATATCTTATCTATAGAGGAACAGAGATAAGAATTATACTTGAATTCTCCTGAACACATATAAACAGGAATAGAATGGAATGAAATATTTAGTGTTGAGAAAACAAAATACTAGTGCAAAATTCTGTATTTGGTAGAATTATTCTTTAATGCATGAACACAGAATATCTTTCCATTTCATTGTAGTTTTTAATCTCTTTTATTAATGTTTTGGAGTTTTCAGGATGTCAACACAGTTAAGATGTACATATTACCCAAAGAAATATACAGATTTAATGCAATCCCCATCAAAATCCCAATGGCATGTTTTAAAGAAAAAGAACAAAAAAAAATCATCATATTTGTATGGAAGTACAAAAGATCCTGAGTAGCCAAAGCAATACTGAAAAAGAAAGAAAAGAATGAAGCCAGAGGTATCACACTCCTTTACTTAAGATTATACTACAAAATGATGATAAGCAAAACAGCATGGTATTTGGCAGAGAAACAGACATATAAAACAGAATTGAACCCATATATATTTGGGCAAATAATTTTTAACAGATGAACCAAAAGCATCCAATGGAGGAAAGAAAGCTTCTTCAATAAACGGTGCTGGGAAAATGGAAAAGACATGTGCAATAAATACATAAAACTAGATTAAAGTTTGTCGCCATATACAAAAATTATCTCAAAGTGATTAAAGACCTAAATATAATATCTGAAACAATATATTACATAAAAGAAAACATAGAAACTGTTAGGGTGGTTGGTGATGCAGGCTGTGAAAGAATTCACAAAGAGAAGAAAAGGAAGAGAGCAAAGTTTTTATTCACTTTCATGGAGTGGAAAGGGGCATAGTATGGAGAAATACACCAGCAGCAAAATGTAGGGGCTTTGAGCTTTTATTAGGTAATCAGCACAGTTGTAGAGTAGTGTGTTTCAGTTGGTCTTGCTCAGACTGCGGCTTGTTCTGATGTTGTTGGGTGCAGGGCCTGGGCATTACCTTCTGGCATGTATGGTTTTGTAAGTTCGTAGAACCTCTGTGCCTTCAGGGTGCTTCTCATAATTTTTAAGTCCTGAGAATAGAGTCTCATAAAACAAGAGTCAGTCCAGCTAGCTCTGGCAAAGAGGACCTGAAAAGGGGGCTTTTGTCCTATTAGGTACTAATCTTATGGACATTGGCCTTAGAGGAGATTTTATTAATATGACCCCAAAGACAAAAAAACTAAATGCAAAAATAAATGAATGGGACTATAGCAAACTAAACATCTGCACAGTCAAAAAAAAAAAAAAAAAAAAAAAAAAAAAAAAAAAAAAAAAAAAAAAAAAAAAAAAAAAAAAAAAAAAAAAAAAAAAAAAAAAAAAAAAAAAAAAAAAAAAAAAAAAAAAAAAAAAAAAAAAAAAAAAAAAAAAAAAAAAAAAAAAAAAAAAAAAAAAAAAAAAAAAAAA